>JAWDEX010000003.1:5763274-5773624 GCA_035221805.1 Trichilia hirta | reverse complement strand
AGCTATCAGAATTCGGCGCCTTGAGTGAGGAAATAAACTTATTAAATAATTTTGGCAGAATGATTTGAAAATTAAGCCTCATGTTATTTTCGCAAATTCGACACTTCGATCATAAATAAAATTTATAGATAACAAAATTGGGTTACGACAATATTAGTTAAAGACTAAAGATAATTTTTTGTAGTATATTTTGAATAGATATGAAATAATGAAAAGTTGATCCTTAAAATATTTTGAATACTTATGTATTACCTTCTATTGTATGTTATTAACAAATAAAAATTGATAGTTGTTGCGTAAGCAATAATCACGAATTAAAATGTAAATATTAGGGCATGAAAATAATGATTCCCATAACTAAGTGTATGAAAAAGAGAGATTTTAATTAGAATAAAGAGGTTAACGAAGCTTGTGCCATAATAAAAAAAATTGTATTGTGTACCTTTTTAAACCCTTTCCAACTTTGATAAATTATTCAAAGTTAAGTGTGGTGCTAAGGCGATTGGAATAGAAGTTAGTTTGTTACAAAAAAAAGAAACCCATAGCTTTCTTTAGTGAGAAATTATATAAAATTAGAAGAAGGTGGTTAGCATATGATAAAGAATTTTACTCTGTGGTTAGGATTTTAGGGACTTGCGAACATTATTGGATGGAAAAAAGTTCATATTGTATTTTGACAGTGAAGTACTTAAATATCTTAGTAGCCAGAAAGGATAAATAGCGATATACATACTCAATGGTATACTTATCTACAAAAATTTCTCTATAAACTAATAAATAAATAAAGGGCGGCTAATAGAGTGGTTGACATATTAAGTAAAAAATTAGCAATAATTACTACCTTGAAGATTGAGGTTGTTGGATTTGATTGTATGAGAGAATTGTATCTTGTCGATAGAAATTTTAAAGGTATGTAGGAGAAATTACAAAATAAGATAGGTGTTAATGACTATCACATCTTTTAAGGATTTTTGATGGAGGAAATTAGTTATATATTATAAGATCTTCCTTCCTAGAAAATGTAATTTGTGATACATAAAAAAGAATTAATTAGACACATTGAGTATGAAAAGATTATATCAACTGTGGTTGAGAGATATTATTAGCCTAAGTAAAAATGGGACACCAGTAGATTGGTGCAATGATGCTACATTTGTCAAATTAAGAAGAGTGCTACTCAAACTACTAGCTTATACATTTAATTAACAATATCATAAGATATATAAGAGGAATTGTCCATGAATTTTATCCTAGGGTTACCATGTACCCAATATAGCGCTGGCTTAATTTTTGTTATCGTTGACAAATTTTCTAAGATAACTCACTTCATTTCTTACAAAAGGACTTTTGATAAATTTCATATAGCTCAACTTTTCTTTACTAAGACTGTACACCTTCATAGAGTCCCAAAAACCATCACTTTCGATTAACACACAAGGTTCTTAAGTACATTCTAAAAGAAAATATGGTATCAGTTTGGGTCAATCTTGTAATATATTAGCACTAATTATTCTTAGACAAATAGCCAAATGAAAATGGTCAACAAAATATTTGAGAACATACTTCTAAATATTTGTAAGAATAGACCAAATTAGTGAGATATAGCTTTAGCCCAAATGGAGTTTGCTATAATAGCATCATTCATACATGCACTTGGAGATCACTTGATATGGTGTATAAAATGGCACCTAACCATGTTCTTAATTTGTAGGTTTTACCTAAGCCATCCATAAAGAGTATTACAGCTCAAAATTTGGCCATAGTTCGGGAGGAGGTACAATAGCGAATTAAAGCATCCAATGTCCGATATAAGACACAAGCAAATAAACATAAGAAGAAAAACAATTTTAATATAGGCGACAATGTCTTGGTATATTTTCATAAGAAAAGGTATCGATGGGATAATACAGCAAGTTGTAACAAAAGAAGTTTGGTTCTTTTAAGATCACCAAGAAAATCAAATGGTCCTTTTAAGATCACCAAGAAAATCAACAAAAATGCCTATATATTAAATTTATTAAGTTTAATGGTTATCTCTTCAACCTAGAATATTGTGGATATTTGTACTTGTTATCCAGATTATCAATTGAATTCAAAGTGAAGTTTTTAATAAATAAGGGAGAGTGAGAAGGACTAATATTTTTATTATATTTTTTAATATTTTTAAATTTAAGTATTTTATTTTATTTATTTTATTTTTGAACTTAACAATAATATTATAATTTAGTTAAATTTTATTTTTTATTATAAATAGATTATTTAAAAAAATTATTTTTTTAATATTATTTTTTAAAATTAAAAATTTAACTCTTTTTTTAATAAATTTTAAAAATTTCTTGAAATTAATATGTAAAATTAATTTTATTTACTGCAATAAGTTATAGATATATTAATTGCGGTAGAAGTTAAAAGAGCAGCAATGTCCATCTTCTTCACACTTTTTCTAGAATCTCTACAAATCAAATTAACCAGGATTATATACTGAAATCTATAGAGGTTTATTCAGCAACTAGAAACCAACAATTACATATCATTCTATAAAGAACTGAATAAGAAGATGCTATTCGCTCACAATATGAAAACGAAAAATGAAAAATATTCTGATAAACCAACAATTGATTCCAATAAACGAAAACACACACATAAAATTCTAATAACAACAATAAATTCAATATAATAAGTAGAAGAATGCCAAAAAGAGTTAACAAAAGAGTACCAAGACAGAAATCCAGAAATATTAAAGTGAAACAGCCCGTTGAAAAGAGAATTTGTAACAACAATATTTGAACTCCATTGCCACACTTTGCTTACACTTCTCATGAACAAATTGCTTTGATTTAAATTTAAAGTGATAGAAAACAAAAAATGAAACGAATAAAACCCTAGCAAATTAGTTTTTCCAATGAATATTGGGAATTACTTGGAGAAAAGTTTATGTTTGTTAATTGTTATTATATTGAACACGTTTGTTGTCAATATGGGGAGAGCGAATTTACAGAAATGCCACGTCCTAACTTGACGGAATCATTTTTGTGAGAGCTTAGGGGTGCCACGTGGCAGAAAAGGACAGAACAATCCAGTAACGAGAGATTTGAAATCAAGGAATCCCCTACGGGCCACTCGTGTCTAAAACAGTGAGGCGATACGTACACTTGGTTTACTTGTCAGTTCACCGCCTCTCTTATTCTTCAGGTGTTTCACGATCTAGCGTAGTAAACTGCACTCTAGTGGGTTATGACCGACCGTTGGTTTAAGATTACGCGATGTTTGAATAGAGAGAAGACACCGTGCACAGATGACTTCCTGTAAGGTCGTCCATTGGGCTTCGATAATCGAATATTCAATAAATGCTTAGTGGGCCTAAGTACGCGATTTTTGAATAGAGAGAAGACACGTGTATAGATGTATTCCCATTCGGTCGTCTGTAAATTCAATAAATGCTAAGTGAGCCTAATAAGGCTGGTCTGGGTTTGGGTAAAAACTGTTCCCATGTGAAGATTGCACGGAAACATTCGTCCCAATCACAGGCCCATTGGCTTCAGGTCTGTTCGATGACCCACTCTGAAAGAAAATTTAAATTTTGTTGCAGACTCCCCTTTTTTTCCACTTTAACTTCTGAATGAATTGACCTGTAAATTGCATGAAATTCCACAACGTCACTGGCCCCTTTGGGGACTCCTGGGTTACCTAACATCATTTTGTCGAGGCTTGAAACCAAATGAATAGAACAATGGCATGCGAACAAACCAATGAAATTTTGTGAGCATTCTCGTCAAAATCATCCTATTACAATTCTTTTGACAAATTGCTATATATTTTTTTTTACAAACATTAACAGTTGGAAGGCTGAACTTTGGAGGCATTGATGCCTAAATTTTCTTTCGGATAAAAAATTTAGCATATCACGTAAATTTTACTGTTGCGGTGGATTCACAGATCATGCAGAATAGTATTCACTTCTATATAAAGACTTTTTGAAAATTATCTAAAATCAGAAAAAACGAACTAAGAGTGAAGTCAGATTACTGGTATATAAACTCCAACGCTCAAGTCAGTAGATCATCAAAAATCAGATTAAAGAGAGAACGAATTAGGAGTGTTTGAATAATTTATCAACCCGAGATGCTAGGTTATGAAAATATTTATGGGGGAGGGCCGGTCTTTGCTAGTTGAACTCCCTTTTTCTCTCACAAAGTTAAAAAAGATCCAAAACCCAAAATCCTAGAAAAAAAAAAAAATTCCCCTTCTTCATGTAGCAATTTCACTATTTATAAAACCTTTACAAATGCGAGCGTCAGAGAACGAGAGCCTGATTAGATAAAATAAGGTATGGTCATTTAACAAATCTTTTTACCACTCTCTTATATTGAGTTAGGGTGATGCAATAAACGCTTGTAATTTACAGGACATGACATCTCTTAATATGATGAGATGCTTAAGCTGTTACTTAAAAAATATACTCACTGATCTTATCTGATTTTTTCGTTTTTAAAATATTAAAATTAGATCGCCTCAATAATTAAAGTAGCAGTTAAGATATCGAGATGACCAGAGCCGAATAAAGTCGTCCGCTTTACCATAATTGAGGTCAAAAATACAGTATCAATAAAAATTATCAACACGGAAAATACGTTAAAAATTATTAACACTAGCAAAACTGATTTTACGTACAACTACGTGAAAGGCATTCCGATATGTGCCCGTTAATTCTCAACATTTACATATATATTCATTAATTTGTTTTTAAATATTCGATCGATTCGGTCTTGACAAATACATAAATTGTATTCAACAGCTATTGCTGCAAGCCTACAACGTTGGGTCCATCAACGAAGGAGGGAACCAATAACACGACTCACACATAAAACAGAAGGGTAGTTACACATACAGTCGGCTTTATTGGTGAACAACATTAAACTTCAGTGGTTATTTAGTGAATACAAGATGCCTAAACTCTGGGTCTCTGTTTATGACTTTCCCAAACAAAACGCGCGTACGTACTTTTCTACCCTAGCTAGGGAAGAAACTTTAGTCTAGACAGATCATTGAATTAAGTATCACACGAAATTTACGCTAACTAATTATCTAGCCAACTATCTGGTTCATGACCATACGCTGATAACTTGGAGACCCACTAGCCGATGATTGATGATCTGCTATGCTGGGAGTTGATAATCCAACTTCTATTTCCATGGTTAGAGCTGAGAGATTGTACAAATACTTTGATACGTTGCATTGCGGCTTGTAATGTTTCCTCAGTCATGTTGGCGAAGCAAATTCTGAACCACCCAGGTTCACTGCAATGGAAAGAAGATCCTGGAGAGACATTCAACCCAACTTTAAAGATAATCTTCTTCCATAGCTCTTTTTCTGCTTCAAAATTGTTTGAGACCAAAAGATGTCTCATGTCTACCCAGCAAAACAAACCTGCATTACTTTTCAAGCATCTAATTCCGGCATGTTTAAGGCCCGAAACAAGCATTTCTTTTCTCTTCTTAATTCTTTTCCGGTTTTCCTTCATGTATTTTCGAATGAATAAATTGTCTGACAAGATGTTTGAGATTAGGAACTGTGTTTGAGAAGAAACAAGTTCGAAACTTGACATTTTAGTTGCTGCAGAAATAACTGTTTCATTGTTGGAGTAGATACATCCAACACGGAATCCTGGCATGCCTAGATCCTTTGAGATGCTGTAAACAACATGAATGTGACTCCATAGATCAGTTTCGTCGAGGTTTCTGTCCTTTACAGCCTCTAAGATGCTTGTAAAGCTGTTGGGTGAGTCAAAGACGGTAGCTGAATAAATTTCATCGCTTATAATATGAATTCTTTTTGCGATGACAAAAGTAATAAGGTCATTGAGCTCGTCGCGAGCCATCGTTGTTCCAAGTGGGTTTGAGGGATTCGTTAGAAGCACCCCTTTAACTTCTAGTTGAAGGCTTTGAGCTTGCTGATAGGCTTCTTCCATGGCAGACATGGTTATTTTGAAGCCATTTGAACTAGAGCAAGTTATTGGAACAACTTCAACTTCAGTACGCCATTTAAGATCTCTATCAAAACTGTAAAAAGAAATTAAATTGATCACCTTTTTTGTATAAATAATAGATATAGGTTTTAAGAACTTTGAAATACACATTAAACAGTCTTCATTTTGACTGAAAGCATCCGCTAGTGAAATTAACTTACCCTGGGTAATACGGGGTGGGCACAAGAATAGCTTCTCCGGGATCAGCCAGGCAAAACATTAGGGTCTCGTTGGCTGCAGTTGCACCTGCAGTGAGCACCAGCTTGTTTGGATCAAATTTTACCTTGTTTCCTCTTATTCTCGCCAGCAACTTTGCCAATTGCTGTACAAGTAATCCGGTTCAAGGTTCAGAAAACTGTATTTATTCTAACTAGCAAGAGATTAAACTTGATTAATAACTAGTGCCCAGGATTAAAAAGTTACATTTTTAAAAGCAGGCAATCCTTGATAGTCCTGGAAAAGAGCAAGCTCTCGAAATACACATTCTCCGTTTCGCTTTAGCCACAGAATATCCGAATTCCTTGCGAGCCACGACTTGATAAGGTCAGAAGAAAGCTGCAAGAAGTAGCGGTCGAGTTTAGTTGAGAAATTAGTAATGATAATGTGGAAAGCCTTCACAAATTAAAAAAATATTGGACACATATTCAAGTTTCCATGTTGCCTAATCCAGTAAAATTTAACTTATTGGCGAACATACTGTCTGTCTCAAGCATAAGCGTTATTTTTTCAAAGAATCATGATATACCAAAAATATTACCGTTAGTTTTTGCATGTGTACCATACCTGATTCTCAGCCAGTCCCATCTGAATGATTCCAGAGGGATTATCACGTTGATCGTATTTGTTCTTCTCGTAAGCTTCCCAGCCCAGGAAGTAGGAAGAATTCTGTCCATGAGAATCGAAGGTAGCTTTCCTAGAAAGCATTTTGATAAAAAGGATGAGTTTGTGAGGGGGAGGGTGTTGTAATATTTGATTGATTGATCATGTGTTGTAGCATGACATTTATATCCAACTTGCCAGGAGGTGCAGGATTTAGAAAGAAAAAGCACGACACACTAAAATAAAAATTAATTGACGGTGCTGATTCTTTTTACCAAAGAGTGACTCAATTTATTTATTTATTTTTGTGATGATATAATTAAAATAGAATTATTTAATTTTATTGGTTTCGTCATTATTATTATATTAGTAATATCAAATATATAAATATAATTTTCAAAATTTTTTGAACATATGAAAAAAACAATTAAAGCAGCATTTTATAATGATCAGCCACTTAATTTCAATAGTTTTTACAATTTCTTTAAATTATCCATTATTTAGCCATAATTTATCAAATAGGCAAGTAATTTTAATTTGCATATGATTTAATAACATTTAAGGCTGTAACTTTTAGAATTTCTTAAATGTAGTTATAATTTATCTGTTTATATCAAATAAATCTCCTTTACTCAACGGACTAAATATTTAATCAAAGGAAATGTAAGAATATGAAAATTAACAATAAAAAGATATCCATTTTTATATAAAATTGAAGACTTGTTAAATACGAACAAATAAAATATATTTTACATAAAAATAGAAAATTAGAAAAATTGAATATTAATATTTTGATTTAAAACTAAATAAAATATTTATTGTTTTTTTACATAAATTAATGTGATATAAATATAGTTTTATAATGTGTTTTAAATTATTTTTTAATTAGAATATAATATTATACGACAATTTATCATATTAATTTAAAAAAAAAAAAAAATTTAATTCTCAATACTGTTTTGATATTCCTTTTCAAACAGACTAGGAATTCACCGACGCGCTCTATTGGCACGCTGATTTGCCAATTCCATTCCAAGCTTTAAGTTGACGTACAAGTCTGAGATCCTGAAGGCAATTATATACCGCTTTTATTTCAAAAAAAGAAATTATATATCCTTTTGCTTTAAGAAACTCAGATCTAACTAAAACGCATGCGTTTCGTTTAATTTATAATTCAATATATTAACCATTTCTTTAAACAATATTATCCAGAATATAATAACAAGCACTTGTGTGGCATCGTCGTTCCAGGTACAATCTATAAATAAATTGATACCACTACCATTGACACCATCCTTTCGTTCAATGGATGGGTATCTATAAATAAATTAATAATTGTAACATTTAAATTTTAAATATATGTTAAAGGTTATTATTTTAAAATAATAATATTTTTTTTATTATATTATCATTTCAAGACTTCTTTAGTAACGTTTTAACATAACTCATTCGCATAAATTTTCATACACAAACTACATTTGTATACTAACAAAACAAATGTGAAAGTGAAAAAAAAAAAATTTGAATAAAATTAGTTAATAAAATTGTTATGGCTGATGGGTTTATTTTATAAGAAATATTGTTTAATAGTACCACATAATTTTGATAGTCATTCCTTAATTAAGTATGCATTGAGAGTTTTCATTAGAATTGCGACATTTTTATTTTATCTGTAAACTTAAAAAGTAAAAAAAAGAAGTAATAATATTGACTCCAAATTTTTTTGGGCATATGGTTCTGTCATGCATTTAATATATACCTACAACAATCGTGCTTAATTTCAAAATGCATATCGATAATTTCCAGTCAGTTTTAACATGTGAACAAACAATTTTCAAACAAGCAATCAAGGATCATACTTAATTTCCATCAAAATCTTATAATTTTTTTGTCATATATTTAATCTAGATATTAGCAGCACTTAACTAGTGCCGCTGATTGAAATTGGTTAGAAACAAAGAGTTTTAGAATATTCCCCTAGATTAAGTTCTAAACCTCACACTATAATAAAATAGGAGTTTAGCGACATTATTTTCAGCGATATTAAAATGTCATTACTAAAATTAATTTTTAGCTACGAATAAATGGAAGTCGTCGCCAAAAAATAAAATAAAATAATTAAGAAAAATTTTTTACTTTTAGTGACGTGAATGTCGTCTATAAAAAGTCTACTATTAGCATTGTCGTACAAGTTCATCATAAAAAACATCAGTAGTTAATGGCTCCAGGAATTGATGCCTAAATAAACTATTTTGCAACAACAAATAGAGTCACCAAAGATTAAATCTTTTAGCAGCGACTCAATGTCGTTACTAATAGTTGAATATGCGATGCCACTTTTTGGTGTCAGTATAAATATTTTTAGTGACGACTATTTGTTACCGTTGAATCTATATTTAGCATTGACAAAACAATATCCTTGCTAATATTTATTATTATTTTTTTAATTGTTAAACGACATTGTGTAATTTTGCCTAAACGACTACTTATTTATTAAAACAACACCTTTTCTGTCTGTTTTAAAACGTCATCATTTTGTTTTATGTGAAAACGACATCCTATTACTTATACGTATAATCCCCCTTCGTCTTCGTTCTCCTCACATCTTCCAATTTTGTCTCCCTTTCTTCTTTGCAATCTCTGGTGTTTCTCTGCAACTAAAAGCTTCCAGCTCGTGTGATTAAGGTATGTTTATGCATGAAATAATGAATTTCTTTTTATTTTGATTGTTAGTTTTTTATTTTCACTTTTATTTTCATCTTATGTTCTATTGTTTCTTTCTTCCATTCTTTCTATTGTTTCTGAGGTACACTGATTCTTTCTTTATTTCTCTTTTTAAAATAGCTTTCTTATTGTTTGATTTTGATTCTTAAAAATTTATTTTGGTCTTCAGCATTATGTTACAAATTTATTTCGGAGCTGTGTTCCTTTGATAGACACGGATAGCATTTTGCAGTCACCAAACTTAGGTAAAATGATCATCTCTTTCTTTCGTTTAATCTAGCATTGTCATGTATGCTTCTCCTTGAATTGAATGCTAGTGTCAATTTGAAAATTGTTCTCATTCGGTAGTTTGGACTCAAAGTAATGCTGTGTGTATACCATTGGCCTAAAGTGTTTGTAGGATTGTGGTGATGCTACTAAATTTAATTATCTATTAATCTAAAGTTAATTTAAATGGTAGTCTACTAAAAAGCTCCAAATGCCCCAGATTCGTATCTATTCGTTTACTATAGTAAGCATTATTGATCCAACATTCTAATCACTGGTTCTTCCTCTCTCTCTTTCTCTTTTAAAATTCAAAATAACAGTTTAAATTGTAAATATATTTCATTTTTAGTTATAATTATTTAGCATATTTTTTTGTATTTGAAATATCTTTTCTATAAGATACTCAATTGCAGAAAATGCCCTAAAAGAAGACCGATAAACATGAATTAAAGAACATAAAATAAAAATAGGGGCATAATTACCCCATAATAATGCTTAATTTAAATTGCAAGAAA
>JAWDEX010000003.1:5751454-5763174 GCA_035221805.1 Trichilia hirta | reverse complement strand
AGATAACTTTCAGGGACGCCATGAATAAACCTTTTGTGATGCCATAATACCTCCACTAAATGCAATTGATAATAAAATACTAAATATATCAGATAATACATTTAGCGACACTGCGAAAGGAGTCGCTAAAGACACTTTCTATGACACCATCATGTCAATGCTAAATACAATTTTAGTAGCAATGCATCAGGTATTTAGCGACGCCAATAATGGCCTCGCTAAATGCTCTTTCAGCAACAATATATAAGTGCCACTAATGTCCAATTATATAATTCAATTAATGATTTTCAGTGACAACACAATGTCAATGCTGTATATTTTTTATGACTCATTCAAATGTCATCACCAAATGATCTTTCTATGGCGACTATCATTGCTGCTAAAGGGAAACTTTTAGTGACACCACTTTTCAGCGATAAATTTCTATGACATATGTTGCACCTCGAAACAAACTATTTAGTGTCGAATTTATTAGCATCACTATTATCTTTTGCAAGGATCTTATAGCAAAACCCTGGCGATGAATTTATTATCATCGCTATAGTTTTTGGCGATGACATTTCTTCTTTTAACAACACCTAGTGGCATCGCTAAATACCCTTTCTATTGGAGTGTCAGATGGCATACTACAAAGTGCAAGGTTTTCCAATATGCAAATGTACAAGCATGCATATTCAATTCAATTGCAGGCTTTCTTGTAAAAGAAAATGGAGAGTCCATTTTCACCGTGACTAAAAAAATTTTCTTCTCCAATTCCTTACCAGCTTCTTGGTGCATCTCAAGTTTATAAATAAACCTCATTAATTTTCTCCAAAATGTTTTTGATTGATATTCTAATGAATTAACCAGGCACTGACCAATTGAGTTTAATGGAGAAAGACCATTGCCTTCAACATTTTGAACAATTAAAGCTATAAGAGATAAGCATTTAGAGTAGATAAAATGTTATGCTGATAGAGTAATAACTTTTGAACTAGTTGATGGTCCAACAAAATTCAAAAGTAGAAAAAAGTACAATAATTAGAGCTTTCAAATTTTCAGTAAAATTTTTTTCTTTTGTTATTTTATATGGATTCTTGTATTTAAGAGTCTTATTTTTATAGATCTTATAAAATTAGGATAAAAATAAATTCAAAAAAATTAAATTAATTTCTTAATATTTTACACAAATTTAAATTATTTTTAATATTTTTTTCAATAGTATATCTTTTTCAATCACTTATCACTTTTTTAAATTGGGTCTTCTACTATATATAGAATCTTTCTCTCGTCTTTTTTCTTATATGTCTCCACCTTTTAATATAATCCTACAAATAACACTAACTTTTTAATTAAAATTTAATATCTAATGCTTTGTCAAATCTCCTATCGTGAACTCTATTTTTTAGACTTAGGAGTAATGTAATCAATTTTTACCATATTAATGTGTATGCATGTGAGAAATTAGTAAGTATCGACACAATATTGAGACTTAATATTTGTTTCAGGAATTCAATTTGATAGATGTTGCATTTTGAGATTGTAAACATAAAGACCTAAATGATAATTAAATAGTTGTTTTATTTTAAAATGGACTTAAATAATATTTTTTAATTAAAGTATGGGAGAAGTAAAGTTTTGATCCCTTAAGTACACGTATGGACACCTTTATTCAAAATATAAAAGGTGTCGACACTTTTTCAAAAGATATCAATCTAATTTATTTCGTAATTTCTTTACAACTCTCTGAAATTATGCATGTATTGAATGTCTGGGCTCATATATTGATACTACTTATCCTAAAAGTATCTACACTTACATAAAAATGTCAACACTTTTAATGAAATGTATCAATACTTAAGTTTAAGTTAGAAGGCTTTAAAAATCTATACAAAAAGTATCAATCCAATTTATAAAAATATCTATACTTGAAAGAAAAGATATCGATCTGTGACACAAAGGTATTGATTCGTGATGCTAAGATCACAATAATGACCAAATATTTCAAGAACAATTTCATAATTTCAGTACCCGCTATATAGCTCAAAACTTCTCTAATTTTTTGGATTCTTTCCATATTCGACAATCTCCTTCTCTCTCTCTTTTCTCTTTTATTTTCTCTTGAATCTCCCTCACGTAATCTTTCTAAAATTCTTCCTTTTTTTTATTTTTCACTTAAATCAACAAGAAATTAACACAAACTCATCACTCTTAAGTTACTATAACAAGTATTTTTAAAGATTTGGAAAGAAATAGCCTAAAAGAAAATTTAAGGTTTGAGCTAAGTTTTGGAGTTTTGCTTTCTAATAACTCCAATAAGTTTTCAAAAATATTATTGAGTTGTGGTAGGTTTTCAAACACATTTTTGAGATTTAATTTGTAATTTATTCATGATTTATAAAATAATTTTTACTGTTTAAACTTTAATCCATAAATACTAGTAATAAAAGGCTATGATTTAAGTTTATAGTGAGATAGTATTGTTTAAAATATGTGTTTTGTGAAATTAAATGATAATGTGAAGTTGACTATGGGATTTTATTGTTGAAAAGCAATTCAATGGTCAAATATTTGCACTTTAGAGTTATGATGTACTAAAATTAGAAATTTAGATAATATAGTTGATATGGATAAAAGAAAGGCAAAAAATTATGTTAAATGAATATATAATAGAGATTTTAGATAATTTAAGTATGATTAGGATTTAAATTTCAAGTTACACTTGTTTAACTAAATATATTCTAGTATCATGCATATGTAGGGGATATGTAAATACATTTATGAAAATATTTGTTAATGATATGAATTAAAACATGTTATATAAGCTTTGACACCATCAGCTACGAGTCGAATCATTTGAAGACGCAACGCAAAAATGAACCCTTCCACAAAACTATGAGTAAACTTTTATATATTTAAATATTTTTAAATTTTATTTAAACTAAATATTTTATAAACTAATTAATTATTTATATATTATTATTATTCATAATTATAAAAGATATTAGAATGTTATTTAAATGAGGATTATAATTTGGTCTTTAATACGTTTGATATATATATATATAAGGCCAATGAAAACAAATGTGATTTTTATAAAAGAGGTTGGTGATATCTTTATTTTTGATATATATTAACCAAAGGACATACCTACAAATAGATTATTTAGGTGAGTGATATATAGATGAGGTAGGTGTTAGAGAAGTTGGTGATATTTTTATGATATAGAGTAATTTATGCATGAGAGGTAACATTAAGAACAGTTGTGATAGTACATGATTACTCGAGGTCAAAACTAGTAAGATGGATAATATTTTAATAAATAAATATATATTATTTTTTTAACTGAATGATATTTTAATTTAACAATTGTTTAATTTTATATAAAAAATTCATTGATTGCCTTGGAATTATCTAAAACCAAAGTAATAGTTGAAAACAATAGTCAATCTAAATATTTTTTAAATAAGTAGGTCATAACTTTATATATTCTATTTAATTAATTTATTTTAATATCTTTACTTTAAAATAATTCTTTAAATATTTACATATAATAATTTATTTATAGTATTTTTTAATATATCCGTTCTTTATTTTATTATTTTATAATAGAGATGCTAAAAAATTTGTGACAAAGCAAGAGATACGAGAGCTATCACATTTTTAATAAAAAGATGAGTTCAATTAATTTTTATTATAGAATTTATTAAATATTACATAATATTTTAAGTAATATATTTAATATTTTAAAAAATTATTTAATTTTAATTATTTGTATAATATTTAATAAAATTAAATATTTTTATTAATTAATTTTTTAATTAAAATTTATTATAAATATTTTATAAATTAAAAAACAATCATATATAAAGTCTCGCGAATTTCCTCCACGTTACGAGCACGCAATTATTATTGTACGTGAGTTTGCGATTTGGGATGTGACACCTGTGTCGAAGTCAACAGTAAGTTTCGATGTAAGGAAGCTTTAATAATCTGCCCAGTTTTTTGTCCCATTAGTTGGAACATACCAAATCAAAACTGTACAGCGGATTATTCTACATGATTATCACATTGTATTTTAAATGGGTCCCCTGCCAAGCTATAACCCAGGTAAATGTTGTATTCCAGACAGAGAGCATGATTGGATAGAGGAGTGCTACGTGTCGATTGAGAGAAGCAAACCTCCGTGGTCCATGACGAACCAACTCACCTGCTGGCTCAGGTTCGCACCAAATCCTTTGAAAATGAAGTCGCTCGAGTCATCGAATGGCTCTGCGTCTGAATCAAGGTTCAACGCCACCCCTCACATCAACCAGCGCCCCTGGGTTCTTGGAGCCCTCAAAAGCTCTTTGAGTTCAACCGAGTCATTATTATTTTTTAAACTAAATTCTTTTTGGCACGAATGTGTCAGCCTCTAAACAATTTTATACTGCGAGCACTCATTAATAAATTAATTATTAAATTATTGTTTATATTTTCAGATAAATTTTTCCTTCATTGAATAAAAATTATATATTATATACTCAAATTTTGTAAAGAGTACCACGTGACAAATTGTTCGCACCAATACTGAAATTACTTCATATAATAATAATAATAATAATAATAATAATAATTAGTTATGGATTTTTATTTTTTTAATTCAAATAGAATTAGTTAAAGCATTCATAGATAATCTTTTATCCCACGGAAAAAAACATATGCATTCACACTGCCTTTCGGCTAATTAATTTATAAATCCGTATCATATGTTTCACTCACTCTAAGCTTCTATGAAGTAATCAAATTTCCTATTTCAATTTCACTAGCTAGTCGCGACTCAGCGGCTCATCATTCAATAGAATAGTATCTGATTCGGTATGAGTTAGTTGTTGAACACTTCATTTCCAAGTTCTTACTGTCGCCTTCTTCTAGTTCTAATATCTACTTCTTTTACCACGTTTTAGATAAGTGAGGAACAGCTAGCGATAAACTCGGCAGATATACAACCAAAGAAAGATACATCATGCATGCAATTAAATTAATGAATCAAATATATAATTTTATATTAGAGAATCAAATAGAATCTTGACTGATTCTATATTCTAGGGTAGAGCTTGTTGGATGGTAGTGATAATTCTATCATAATGAGTTGCCTGGAAGTGAACCCAACAACCATACATCAGCAACGCGGTTTTGTAGATAAATTTCCCAGGTGGGTGTATTTATTTTAGATTGAAGAGATGTTTATTGGATTAATCCCATATGCGTTTCTGCAACTCTTTACTGAAATGGAATCACCATTCCATACACATTTTCAATTTTTCATTTTACTTTTCATTATTGGCATCTATTTTTCTAAACGATGCAATCAATCCATGGTCCGGCCCCTTCCCCATTCAATTCAAAATTTATCTACAAACTGCCACGATACTACAAACTTTCATGTCACTACCATAAAAGTACAATAATTTCCCAATATCTAGGCTAAATGATTATAACAACTCAATGGATAGGATTAATTGTTATCCACGTAGTATAAACTAAAATCTTAATATTCTTAATATAATTATACATAGGAAAATATTGCATATATATTTTCGTTGTCATGATATGTCTGGTGGGTTTGTAAAGGAAGGAGGTAAGAAATTTAAAATTGGGTCATGTAGAAAGGTTCCTAATGCTATTATGCTAGTGCCAGACATTCTGTAGGGACCCAATTGGAAATAGGACACAAAGCACTTATGTTGTGAAATGTTACAAAGAATATGGCACCCATGTTGAGTTATCTATGTCGTGCTTCCTAGCTCACCAAGCACTACCTTCGTCAGTCATCAACACCTTACTCCTGAAGACTATTTGCTTCCTTAACTCAACAATGTAGACCTCTACCTCTTTCGTTTGTTCCTCATTTTCTTCACTGATAATCAGAGATATCACATGACATTTCACTGTCAATATCTGGATCACATCTTAAGTAAATTAAAATAAAAAATATATATCAACTACTTATAGGAACACAACGACCTTAATCAAATCAGTAGTAAAGCATGGAACATTTTCCTCAGTATGGACTACCATTCAAATCACTTGCGTGTGCAATTTGATTACTTGTTTAATGCTTGAAAGCTGTTATATTGGGTATGTGACAGTGCGGACGAGGAAAAATGGAAGCTGTAATGTACGAGCCTAAGTCAAATTTTTCAATTAATTTCATTGCCGTATTAAGTATCATTGCCGATCCAAGTCAATGTAAAAGTTCGAGGGTGTCTTCCAATTTTTTCTTAAAAAGGACAAAATACCCGGTTTACTCAGGTATGTCAAAAGGAGTTCTGAAGAAAAAACGTAATTGTTGGTGAGTTTAATTAAGAGCTACGTACCGTAAACAGTGCATTTGCTCTTGACCTTTCGATCATGTTATTAATTTTTACCAAGATTTGCTGAAACCATGGACGCTTAATTTGTTGTGAATGGCTGCATTCTCTAAATGGGAAATTTTTGAACGATGAGCAACAGGATTGATACGTGCGATCTGTTTAACGTGTTTGAATTAAAACGCTGCTGATTTCTTTTTGGAATCATAATTTGGTCAGGTCAATGGTAAAATTAATGAAAAACCAAATATTGTCAATTCTCCCCTCCAAGATGTCATCGTAAGATTTATGGAATTCAAAAAACTGAACAGATTTCACACCTCACGGTCGACTCAATCCAGTAATACCATTCCCATTTTGTTACAAAAATTTCTTCTTTTTATGTGTAATAAAAATTAACTTTCTTTGACAAAGTAGGTCTCAGCTGGATTCATTTGCATCTTCCTGAAGGAAAATTTCTTTTTTTTATTTCCCGACAGAAGCGAGAATTTTGTCCTGTGAAGCACATTTCATGGAAAAAGTAAGGGGTTTGGTGCACATTGTCTTAAGCCTGTTTGTTATTTACTGGACCATCGTGACAATGTTTTGGTCCTCCACTAAATACAGAGCAGACAACCTGCTCCAAAATGCATGTATCAATATGTATATTCATTTAAGAGAGTCAACAATCAAGGATGTTTACATATGAAATTAGGTTACAATGATATTGCCTTCGAAATGCAGAGATTGTAGGTAGCATAAACCTCGGTAATTCATTGCCATGTATTGTTTATTCTCTGCTTTTTCCTAGGCTTCCCATAAAGATTTGTCTGTCACCCCCTTGAAAAGATATTTCATTTTGTGGATTACACTTTCAATTCCAAGTTTCAATGCTGGAAGAAAACGATGGTAACAACAGCTTCAATTTCTAAAATTAAATCTATTTCCAATCGATAGAAAGGTTGGCTGTGTCTGCCCTCGTTTATACATTCTGGGGATGTATACCCGAGAGATTAAGAGGACGCTGGCGGAATTCAGTCATAACTAAAATCGAACATACGAAAGCGAGAGTATATCCCCTTTGGTAATTGATCGGTCTAGCCAGCCCAACAATTTTCAGTTACAATTTTAAGAGAAAGTTTTACGTTGTATAAGCGTAACATGTCATTTAATAAATCAATACACTTAATTTAATTTTAATTGTGTTTAAAACAATTACCCTTAAAAAGACCACCAAATCTTGATATTTCGTCACATTTCTTGGAAAGTATATTAAATTTATTATTTACACAAGAACAAATGACAAAAACATAAAAATATTTAAAATTAAACAAAATTTTAATTAAAAAATGAGTGATAAATCACTCATCAAATATCTTTAAATTGAAACTTTTACTAGTTCTCAACAAAATAAAATTAGAAAAAAATAAAAATTCTAATCAATTTATGTAAGAGTCACAGTTATAATTAATATATGCAATAAACCTTTTTAAAAATTTTAGGATGTCCCTAGTGGATAAATAAAGTTTTGTCAGAATTTTTGGAGGATAAATTCATAAAATCTACTTAAATAAACAAGCACATGCACAAAAATTAAGACACACAATAAAAAAAAAATTAAAAACATGCACAAAATTAATCAATTAAAATAAAAAAAATTTTAACGAGCACTAGTGATCTAATTTATGAAAGTACATTTTCAAAATATTGACATCAATCTAAAAATTTTAAAATTTTTTATGATTCATAAAATTTTGATTTTCTTTCAAAATACACATTCGGAGAACTCAAGTAAATATAAAATTAACCTAGTCTTCCAACCCACCCTTACTTATAATTGTCGCTCAATTGAGTTTCAACATCTAAGATGCAGTCTGCGCCCAAGCCCAAAAGAAAGGTGAATTTACGGCAGTGGTTGATAGTTACAAAGTTGTCCAGTTTCACTAAGGTATAATTTTACCCAAAAACACTGGTTGAAACGTTTGACTAGTTACTGAATGGAGGAAAATGGATGAGAAATAAAAAGAAGGGAATATATGTCATGCATAGACTTGATTAAATTATATATATATATATATATATCATGCATTGATTAACATGAATAACTGCATGATCAATATCTTGCACCACATAAATCTGGGTTTGGAAATAATACAATTAACGGACCTGGAGACCTAATTGATATTAAGCATGGGAGCAGACTGCAGAGACCAGATCGAGTTGTGCGTAGCTTCCAGCTAACGGTTCCACTCAAAGAATACAAATCATATTGGTGGTTGAATAGAGAAGAAATTAAAACAATTGGAATAAATATTTTATGGAAAAATTTTAATTACCCTACAGAGCTGCTTTATGAAGTTCCATTTATAGGGAAAAAAAAAATCTGTAAAGACGTCAGTGGAATGATTTGAGGTGAAATATTTGGCAATGGGGTTTGTATGACCTTTTCCTAGCAGTAAGTTCAAACTTCTTGATGGCAACTTCATTTTCTTCTAAGCTTTTCTGAACAAAGTAACGTATCCACCAAGAAACTCCTCAACTTAGCCTTCAAGAGGAAAACAACACTTCAGCATGTAATATTGACAGAACGAGTGATTTAATACAAAATTTCATGTGAGTTTTGATATCAACTGCTAAGTGAAGGAATATGTGACAAAAATTATTTAATTGCAAACTCACGAAGTTTTGAAGATACCAATTCCATAGAAGGACAAAAAACAGAGACAGTAAACACATGTAATCCATATGATACTGAGAAAAATAAATACACTTGATTATTCTCAATCATATAGCAAGCTATATAACCTATGCAGCAGAAAGCAAATCCTCTAATTGATGATATTTCAAAGACATTCAGCACATCATGTATGAATCCCATATTCTTTTGTCCAGGTTGTATACTTGCAGACCTTATAATAAACAATAATAGCAAGCTACTTCTGGTGTTAACAATTCGACTCCAAAGCAATTGTGCAAGCTGAATTTTCATTTTTAATGCCAGTATATTGGATGCCATTTGAACTAAAACCACGGTCAAGTGCGACTTGAGAATTTATTGAAAATTGATTGTTACATGAACCAGATCCATGTAGACACATAGTCCACAGGATTCCATACATCTCAATCAAAAGCACTATAAGCCTTGTTGACAACGAAATCGGTTTAATGAATTATAAAACCAAGAACTTATCAGGAAATAATTCTGTGACCCAGCAAGTAACAGCCACTTACCGCCCTCCTAAATTTTGACACTTCAGAAGTTTTTGCCCTCAGCTGAGCAGGAGAACCTACATTTGAACAATCAAAAAGACAATTTCTAAGATAAAGAAATATATATAAACAGCAGGATATGTGATCAACTCTCAATGCTGTAAGTTGGAAAGAATTTTTTCAACGAATGAACAACAGACGGCATCTATCTATGCTAGATATAATATTCAGGTACATGCACATATTGCATACGTATGGGTGAAGAAGTATGATCAAGTGAAATCCAATGAAATATAAATTGAAGAAATGAAAACACGGAAGAGATAAGAATTCAGAAAATGGACAAGAACTAGTTATACTTTAATACAATGTACTGCAATTAATTGGTAAATACAAATGCCATGCCAAAATTACCATTATCTCTACTTTGGAATGTCACAATACTCTGGTCAAAGCCACCTCACTCCAATCAAATATAAGAGAAACATTAAGTGATCATGATTATGGATTGTAAGGAGAAATACAGCAGAAAACAGGAAAATCAAGATCCAGAGTAGGTACCCATCCTACAAATTTGATTACTGCAAATATACAAAACCACATTCATTTGTTTATGAAACAAACTACTAACACCTAACTGATACTCAACAGAATGTACACGGCTGCTGCTGATCATAACAAAGTCAAGAACATCAAAAAAGAAATTGTTTCAAAAACATCAATCGACATACAACATCAATCAACATACAACAGTTTCTACATAAGTTAACAAGTGCGGAACAAAATTTCTAGGTCAAAAGATAATTTCCACTCTACTTTCCCGTAAATAATATAAGACCATCAAATGACGCCCTCGCCAAATCGGGATGAGTCTTGTTGAGATATCTTGGAGATAAGTAATCCAATGCATCAGAGATAATTACAACAGAAAATGATTTTGGACTGTATGGAAGAGAAAACTTGATATCAGCTACACGTACAATGCCCTTATGATCTAGTCCTTTGCATTAGTTATCAATAACCTCTATGTCATACGGCTCCACACCCCTGGTCTCAGTTTTCCTTTTCTTTAACAATCTAGAAACCACTGAACAAGTATCGGGACCAACATGCAAAACTTTATGCATGTTGGCACTTGGCACCATATGTTTCCTGCAAAACTGGAATTGCTCCCTGAACATCTACTGTGCACGAAAAATAACCTTTAGATGATGTGATGCAGGCATCACCTTGGGAACAGCCAAAGAGAAGCTGCCAAAGAAGCAAGTTGCAGTAAAGGAGAAGCAGAAGAAGCATCGACCAAATCTTGAGCAGATTTTCTTAGGAAACATAAAGATTTTCAGTCAAACAAATTGAGACATTCGTTCGACCCAATCTGGGAAGTTGAGTTTTTTTGAGAGAGCCTTTCAGTTTGATTGAACGAACTCTTCACTTGGTTCGACCAAATCGTACACGAATTTTATGTTTAACCTCGTCTAGTTTTTTTTTTTTGATTTTTAATTTTATTTTAAAGATATTATTGTAATTACCCAAAACTTTAACTTTTTTTCCATAAATAGAGGGTTTAAATTTTGTTTCCGGATCTTTGTCAAAATTTATAAAATTCCTCAATTTCTATTTTAAGGTTTCTAGAATTTCACTACTTGATAAATCCCAAGTTTGTTTTCTTGGTAGACTCTAAGAAGTTTAGCATTCTTTGAACATGGCTTTTGGTTCTTGGTGGTCGGATTCACATTCGATTATTTCAACATGCTTACACATTGCATTAGTTTAGTATTAGAGCGAGAAAACATAATCTTCATAACATAGAGGACAAGGTTGGAGGCAATCTTTCTGTTATCATTAAACAAGAAACACAGATGTTGGCTAAGTTGAATCAAATGCTTGAAAGGTATATTTCTATTAGTAAAAAGAAAATTGCTACTATAAATAAAAACTTCTAAAGTTTTTGGGAAGGTTCTAAAACCCTTCTAGTGAGCGTAAATAAGAAACTAAAAATTAAAATAGAGGTAATCGAAAGTTTGCCTACGATCAGCCTATTACTAAATAGAGTTCTATCCTCTGTAGGTCGTTGACCTATAAAAAAGGTTCGAATAATGAAGTTGGTGAATATATTCAATATATAAGTATCCTAGAAAATTAAAGGAATGTAAGAGGTCATGCTATAGTGTCATAACCCAATTTTGTCCTCTGTAAATT
>JAWDEX010000003.1:5740778-5751354 GCA_035221805.1 Trichilia hirta | reverse complement strand
AAGAGATTTCGAATACATGCAATGGCTTTACCTTTTATACGGCCTTTACACGTGTGAGCATCAGAGAACGGGAGTTTGATTAGACAGAAGTGGGTATGGTGATTGGGTTAATCTCTTCACCACTCCTTTACGTTAGGTCTGGTATAATAATGAGTACCTGTAACTTACAGTGCACGGCGCTACTTAACGTGATGAGACGCCTGAACAGTTATTTGAACAACGTATCTGTTAGTCCCATCCCTAATTCTTGATTTTGAAAGAGGCATGGGGTTGCCTCAATAATCGTTAAAAGATCGTCTCGGTAATCAAAATAGGTGTCAAAATACTGAAGTGATCGTACCGGATTAGACTTTTTGATTAGTGAATTCTAGAGTCGAAAAACTTTAGCTGAAATTCATATCGATAAATAATATCAACAGACACCCTCACCAAATCTTGAAAAGTCTTGTTCAGGTATCTTGGAGACAAGTAATCCAAGGTATCAAGATAATTACAACAGAGAACGATTTTGGCCTGTATGGAAATCAAAACTTGATATCAGCCACACATACAATAAATACATTTACGCACTAGTCCTTTGCATTAGTTATCAGCATCCTGTATATCATATGGTTCTACACCCCAGGCCTCAAGTTTCCTTTCCTTCGACGCTCTAGAAACCACTGAACAAGTATCAGGACCAACATGCAAAATTTTATGATTGATAAGTTGAATAACGAAGAAAACTGCTACACATCTACTTTCTTTGGCTAAGCATGATTATGATATGAGTAATTACACTGCAAAAAGAAAACTTGGAATGAACTAGAATGCTCCACGTGTGGCAAATCAGTAGGGTAGCTAAATTCATCAAATTCAGCTTCATGACAACTATTGTGTACAGGTGTACCAATTTGCTCTGCATAGGTTTGTAGCACCAAAGCTGACGTGTTTACTATTTTGTTTCTTTGTGCTAAGCTGGATTGTAGTTCACATGTGCTTCCAAAGCTTGAATATACCAAATCTCCATCAATCCTTTTTGGGCTCAAGCTTGCTTGGTATATATTTGATTCAAGTTCTCCTCCTGCAATTTTATCTCTGATGTAATGCAAGTTAATTTGTCTGTGTTTTGTTCTGGAATGCAGGATAAGATTTGAAGCAAATGCTGGTGCAATTGTTCTATCACTCCAAATGATAGGTTTTCTTGCAGGAAGGTGGTTTATCTCATTTAGAACTAGAGTGATCCAAGCTAATTCAGTGCAGGTGAGTGCCAAGGCTTTATATTCTGACTCTACACTTGATCTTAACACTACTTGTTTCTTTGAGAACTATAAGATTAGATTACTTCCATAGTAGATACAAATGCCACTAATATATCATTTCCCCAGTGTACCTAAAAATGCTATCAAGATCATAATGCATAATTTCCTTAAGCATCTCAACATTTTTTTTGCAAGCATTTGAATGATCTTTCTTTAGTGAAGCCATGAACTGGCTGAGTTTGTTTATTGCAAAGATATGTTTGGTCTTGTGATGGTGGCATACCGAAGGCTTCCTGTGATACTCCTATACTATACTATTTGCTGAACCAAAATTTGAGTATATATTAAGTTTTGCAAAATCACATAGTGGTGCATCTGCTCCTTTACGGTTCTTTATGTTAACTCTTTCAAGCAAATTAAGAATGTACTTACCTTGAGAGAGAAATAAGGAATTTTCAGTTCTTGCTGCTTCTACAGTTAAGAATAAACTCAATTGTTCGAAATATTTTAAAGCAAAAGACTTGTTCAGTCTTTTAACTGTGTCTTCTATTAAGTGAGCGTTACTTTCGATCTCAAAAATGCCATTCACCTTTTAATAGTAAATTTTCATAATTCTTGCAAGTCCTAAACTAGATCGGTTGGGCCGGGCAGTTTTTTTGAGAACCGATTTTTCTGCCCACCGCTAGTATTATGTAAGTTGCCTTAGTTCTTGGATCGAGTGTAATGAGATAAAACTATCACGGTAAGTTTTCATAGTTCAAACTTCGATGGTGTTGTAAAGATAAAAACAAATAGGCCCTCTGCTTGAACTAATGGCCCAAGTTAACTTTGATAATCATCTGAGTCGTCTACAACTCCACGATTTCTATAACTATAGGCCCAAAACCTCAACTCAAATGAACAATGTCGTTAGAAAGATGTCGTTTTAAAGTATTTGGGCGAGGCAAAGATTAATTTACGGCCACTAAATCAAAGCTCTATATACAATTTTGGCGGTGGAAGACTCTTGTTTTGGTCCGCGCTCGAAAACATTCCTTGCGCCAATGGCTGCCTGAAGGTTCTCCCCAAATTGGATCGATAGCATTCTTCTAACTCAGTGACGGAGAGGGTGACACACGTATTCAAAGGCGGTGCAAGAAAATAATAAAATTGAAACCAAAGAAACAAATAAAAAGGAAAAAAAAATAAAAACTAATTATGCTGTCGGAGGAACGAGTTAGGTTGTAGAAATTAATTAGTGTATATTAGAAGAAACCCGTTGGATCGGGGAGTGTTTGAATTCCCCAGGCAATGGGAGCGGATGATGGAAACCGGAATAAGGATAATCTCTGGCCGTCATCAAATAGAACCTATCAAGAGAAACAAGACGTCAAACTTTGGGGGATTTTTCTTTTCGGTCTGATTGGCGCCACCGCAACCACTTTCGCCGTAAGTTTTTTTCTTTTTCGATTTTTATGACTTTTGAACTGTTATTTCAGATGGTTAATATATTTTCTTCTTTTTCCTCTTTGAAGCTCAAGAAAATTTGATGGCTTTTTTAGGTTTTTGAAGTTAGCAACTTTAGGAATTCAAGTAGTTCTGTAATAAGCTTCGTCCAAATTCATATACTGCTTGGTTGAATTGATATTACAAGTGAATGCTATTTGCTAAGTTTGCTGATGGATAGTGAATTTCATTATTTGATCATAAACGTGATCAATGCGGGCTATATTCGGAAATTGGGAACCCAATATGATCATGAATTGTTACATAGAAGTTTATAGGATATAGTTTAAAGCAGTATCTTGAACATTTTAGCTTCTTGCTTAAGATTTTATGAGCTGTCGTTATCTTTGATTCCATAGAAGTCGATTTATTACCGGCCATAGATTCTTACTTGTGGAAAACTGTTCTGCTAGACATGCAATTTGGCCGGTTGTTCAGCTACAGAGGACTGTTGATTGGTTCTATTCTCTGGTAGACGTAATATATTTCCATCAACCTAAAATTGTGGCCTTTTCAGCTCTCTGACTGGAAAGTCCTAATTTGATCAAGATGTTTAACACTTATTCTTTCACACATATTAAAGGTTCTTCATTTTTACTGCAGCAGTGAACTATAATCTAATTACAAGGAGTATTCTTGCACATGCACCATATGCACACTAGCAAGTTTTAATTCTCAAGAACACTCAGGCAAGTTTGGATGCTGTAACAACAAAATTTAGGTTCATCCTAAATTTTTGAATCTTATGCTTGAAATCACTCTTCATTAAGTGTAGATATTCCTTGGTTCAAGTTTCAAATTTTTGATGCTGTACACACTCAAGTTTCATTTATCAAGAACACTCGTGTAAATGTGGATTCTGTAACAAATTTAGGTTCACCCTAAATTTTTTAAATCTTATGGTTCAGATTACTGTTCATTAAGCTTATCCTACGTTGATATTTCGATGATTAAACTAGTGAATGGATAGTGTTTTTTATGTCTATATTGCATCATATTAGCGAAAAATTTTATATTCTTACTGGTTTACTGTTTGGTATTGTACTTCAGGAAATATTATCTTTGTACAAGTACTGTGGATTGTGTACCAGTATTTTGTCTTTTCAAAAATGTCAGAAGTTACTTTCCAATATATATATGTTACTGATTTTTGATAAAATTGACAAGAGAGCTGATTATGTTGTAATTGCACCATAAAAAGTTAAGCAGGTCACAGTCGGCACAGAAAGGAGCAAGTGGTAGTTCTTTCCGGTCATCTTTTCAGGAGGAAGCATGGAAAAGGTATAATCGTCGAATGCGGGAGGAGTATGAAGAAGAAATGGAGAGAGTGGTGAGTTTAGGCTCTATATTGTTCTTGTTATGCAATACCTCTCTCTATATATTTATAGGGGAAAGATCAGCCAGCAGCACTTTAAATTTACACAATGTTTTACATCCATCATCGGCCTTTAGATCTATACACTTTCAATGGTTGAGATTAAATCTTGTACATGTAGATAATGCACATGTGAGATGCAGTCTCAACCATTCAAAGGGAATTAATCCCAGGGTCTATAAATGGTGTAAGAGATTGTGTTACAAATGGAAGCTCTTGATCCTAACCTGTATTTGTCTGTATGTGCATGTCTGTGTTGTTTCTTGTTGGGAGCATTTCTTTTTTCCAGAAACTTTAGATTGCTTTTCTGAAATTGTATTAAGCAAAATTTATGTGTGATAGTGGAGGACTTTTGTCTATATGATAATTTTCTTTAGCAGAAGTTGATAAATCTAGACTATAGTAGAGGAGAGAATATGAATAGGCTGGAACACTATTCTTGCATGCTATAATATTTTATGGTTCTTATCAGCGATTGCAATTTTTTTTATCATGTTTCTTTATGATTTCATATGAAATAAGGAAAAAAGAAAGTTCATACATGGTTGATCTAGATGCTTCTCATAGTGGTGACAATTTTTGTTTGGCTAACTTGGCCTTGGTTCAGATTGAAATTTACTGGATTGCGTCTGATGACTGGCAAACATCATTTTGCAGTGATCTTTTCAGATATTATTATATGTAAAATTGGTGTTTTGGAAATTTTAATGGCAGCTTTTATGATGTAATTCAAATTTGATCCTTGTACCACCTTTTGCTTCTTTGGTTAAGAAATATCTTTCTCCAAATCATAGTTCTGATTTTGAATGATGTTGTTAGCTGTTCTCCCATATGCCGAATATACTAGTACCACAGTTTTGTCCCAAGCTCAAAGTTCAAGCATTTAAACCTTAGCTTACTTGGCTGAATTTCAATTTGTTGGCCCATGCTTGGTCAGATGGTTGTTGTCTCTTAGTTGGAGATTGGTCTTGATTGTTATGATCATTGTTTGTTTACATTATGTTTCTTCTGCTCTTCATAGGAGCGAATAAGGCGTATGCAAAGTGTGTTCAATAGAGCGAGGAACAAATATAAGAAAAGCTATGAGAGCTGGAGGCAAAATGATTATGATTATGGTGCTTATCATCACCACTTCCAGCGGGATGATTGGTATTGGAAAGCAGATACATCCTACAGAGATCAGAGGACAAATTTCAGACCACCACCAAGAGATGGTGGAAGCTTCTCATTATCACATCACTATTCAATTTTGGGCCTTGACAGGTAACACTATTTCTGCAGTTTGCTATCCATCAACCTTGCAGATATGACCCATTCCACTTGTCTAATTTTGGAGAGAGCTTGATTTTTTCATAAATTTATAGCTTGTAACACAAAATTGATTATGGATTGAAGTTATTCCTCCTTTTTGTCCACATCTTTTCTATATTTAATTGAAGACACCTGATTGCTGGGACTAGAAACAGAATGCCATAATGTTGGCCAATATCTAAATCATTATTTCACAACGAAGCTTTTGTGAAAATGATTATGTACTTTGAATTTTTATTATTACCAATTTAGTTTTGTAGCTTGTTGAATCATACACTGAACCTCCTATGGCATATAAAGCTATCTTTCACTGTATTACAATAATAGATCTTGATCATTGTATTCATCTCTTATGTTTTTTGTTGCACAGGTACAGAAAAACTCCTTACACAGAAGCTGAGATTAAGGTATATCTCACGATAGTATCCCTCTTCACATCACTGTTGGAGCCTTGATTATACTTCAGATTTTCATTTGCCAAATGGAGTACTTAATCCAATGCTTAAGTTTGATAATTAAAATTATGATTGTGACTTGTTCCTGTCTACATAGTATATGTATCATTATAATTTTGTGTTTCTAACTTGCTGAAGATCAACCCTGCTGTGGTTTATTAGTTGTTCCTGGTAAATATTGTAAATGATTTTTAAACAGAAGCTTTACGTGTGTAATCCATTAATTGTTGACATCTTCTTGTGGCAAATTGAAATGTTATTTTATAACTTCGATGTTTGTATGTGCCATCTTACTTTTGGCTATTTTAGAATTCCGTGCTAACCATTTAGGTCTCAGATCAGGACTTGATGAATGTTGATTTATAAGAGTGCTTGCTCAGCAAATAGTTCTGATAGCTACGAGATTTCCAATGTATGAAGGCATGTGCAAAGCTGTTTGTTTTTGACAAACATGTGAGATTTGATTTTGATGTTAGCCTGTCTTTTCTCTGCACCTTGAACTTGGCTGTGGTTGGAAATTCAATATTCGAGGGTTTGATTCATAAAAATGTGTTGCAATATCTATGGCAATGCAATTTTTTCTTAAATTTTGTCAATGAGGATTTTCATTGGAGGATTTTCTGCATACTGTTATATTAATACAAGAGCTCCACAGAGCAGCCAATATAGTTTTGTTTCTTCTTTTCATGTCTTGTTTCATACTGTACCTGCTATAGCTTGAAAATCCCTTTATCCCTTCCAGACGGCATTCAGGACCAAGGCAAAAGAATTCCACCCAGATCAGAACCAAGATAATAAAGGTGAGATACGATTGGTATAATTAACAAAAAGCTTGTATTTGATGTGATTTTACATGAATTGGATAACTGAATTCTAATGTCCGTGTTTCTTGCAGAGGCTGCTGAGGCAAAATTCAAGGAAGTGATGGTTTCCTACGAAGCTATAAAGCAAGAAAGAAAGGACATGAAATTACGAAGTTGCAAAGACTGCCACCGAAGTTTGTAGAGAATAAATGAAGTCAACCTTGGCGATATTTTTTTTTTTCAGGAAATATGTTCATTTGAAATATTGATGTCATACTAGTAGGTTGGTATAGAGCATGAATGTTGATTTCTCGAGTGTTTATATGTACAACAAGCAGGTCATGTAACATAGATCATGTTACTGCACAAGCATAGCTGTTGGAAAATGTTGTTTGACGAAACTTTTACTCGTTTAGAATAAATAATTAGATTATGTTGGCGAGCATGTCATGCTCATAATTGTACAAATTATTGTTTTTGTGGCACATTTGTACCAATACTTTGCAATTATTTTTTCTTTAATTCGATACTACCAATTTCAATAGAATTTTGTGGGATGTGAAAAATCAAATTGGCTATGCATTGCCTAAGTTTTCCTAATTCGCCCCATGAACTTCTCTATGTATAAGGGCTCTAAATTAACTCTACAAAAATCTCTATAATAGTAGTAATCCATTGTAACTTAAGAGCTCATAGCTAGTGAAAGAACTGTGGATCTACTGATTAATGAATGTTGTGTTAAAGTATGATTGAAAACTTAGTTGCAATTTAAATTTTGCACGGCCTGAGCTTCTTTTATAGGTTCGTTTAAATCGTTTGTTAAATGAATTATAAACGCAAATGCAAAATAATGGGCCACGCTTTTTCGTTTTTGTTAATATCACCCTATTGATTCCTTGTTTTGTTAGTTTTTTTTGTAAATATAATTTTGTTTAAGTTATTTAATAATTGAATGATTATTAAAGGTGTTTTAATCATTCAAATATTTAAAAAAATTGTTTGAAAATAATTTTGGTTTTGTAGTTTAAATATTTTTTAGTGTTTGTTTAAGAAAATTAAAATCGATAATTCCTAATAATTTATGAGTGACAATTTGAATAGCTGTATCGTATTTATATTATATTAATAAATTTATAATATTTTTTAAATTAATTTAAATTTAATCTATTTATTAATCGTATCATAAATTTTTAATTTGAATATAATTTATTTATTAATCATGCATTCGTTTATTATTTGTATTATAATCGTGTCGTTTATTTATTAAATATATGATATAATGCGATACAATTAAGTTATTAATTCGATTTAATTAATTTAAAATATTTAATTAATTTATATAAAATTTAAATATAAATTAAATATTAAAATATTAATAAATAAAATTATTATATTAAATAAATTTTTTTAAGTACAATTATTTGTTTGAATATGATTTATTTAATTAATCGTATTTTAATCGTATCATAAATAAATTTAAAAAATTAAACTCGAATTTTATACAAATATTAATTATATGATATAAATTTAATTTAATTATTATTTATATTAAAAATTTTAATTTTTAATTTATTTAATTATATTAAATAATCGTATCATGAATTAAAATATCACCTCCGCTAATTAAGATAGAGAAGACTCTCATTTTAACAACGTGAGAAGCTTGAAACAGGTCCCACACAAAAACTGTGGCCCGTCAAACTCTAATTTATCTATCCAGCTTGACGGTTTTAGGATTAATTGAAAAAAAAGCAAGCACGAATGTTAATCTTATCTTTCCTCTCAATATTCAAGTCCCAAATGACAGCTAGTACGTTCTTAAAACTTTTGCAATTGGAAGTTTCTTGCCGAGTGATGGAATCTTAAATTGTCTTCATGATAATCAGGTGAAAGATCTTTGTTTTTGCATAGGGAAGTTCCATTGAGAATCCGATAAGGTAAGAATTATTAAATATGCTGCTTGCATCTGCATAATTTTCATAAATATCTTGTTACCTATTTAAATGAAGAGAAAATAAACGCTCTAGAAGCATACCGGGAGAAGAAAATTAGACAAATATTAGAAAAACAAATTGACAAATTCCAATCCCCACAAATAAAATCCGCCTAAATTTGAACAACATTGACCATAATAATGGAAATTCAAATTTAACGTAGCCCATTATGTTAGAAATGGAATTTACTGATATTGGTCTCCTTGATGAGCTGGGTTATATAAAGAATAGGCGATATCAATCAATGGATGCCATATGTACACAACCTGCCAATTGAATCAGCCCATGTCCCACATGCAATATTAATAAGCCACGTGCCCATTAGTTTTATAGATCTGCCATAAAAAAAATGACAAGCCCATTTTAATATTTTAGCCCTTAACAAACTCTTATTATAAAAAAATTAAATTTTTTTAAAAATAGATATATATATATATATATTGTCTGTTCATTTCGATTTGGTTTTCTACTCCTTAAAATCAGATGTGATTATCAAAGGGAAATTTCGGATTCTGTCAGTCACATTTGTTGTTGCTTGATAGCTTTGAAGTTTCAACAGTCTAGTGTTCCTCTCAAAGATCTCATCTGTTTTGTCGTGCATGTAAGTTGTTACTGGTTGCCATTTGAGAAAAGAATATTTTGCCATTGATGAAGTTTTTATATCCATTACAAACAATGCGTAACACAGCTGCCTCCCAACCATAAATTCGGTGAGACAGCTTTGATTTTTGAAAATGGCCCACGCCCACGTATCATATATCAGACAATACGAAACCCATGTGCTCGCTTTCCTGATGGTTAAATGAATCGTAAGGAGAGGTGGTGCTTACGCATGAAAAGCTACTTTAGCATTAAATGACTCTTATTAGCTTTACTTTTCTGTATGCATTTGATGAAAATATTACATTCTATGAATCAAGTACAATAATGTTTCAAAAGTGATTCTATATGGAATCAGTTGAAATATAGTAAATACTTAAAACAGGTGATGATCTTATCTTTCATATATCATTAATTTCAATCTCCTAAAAACTTCAGCAATAGCTTGAAACCAAAATAGAGTATCCGAAAATTCTGTAGAAAGTCCATGATTCCTACAGCAGGTTCTCTCTTTGTATCTAATAACCTTCTGGGATGGGTGTCCAAAGCATTTCAAGAACTTGCCCAGTTACGAGTAAAACCGGTAATACATGGTAGACCACCATTAGAGTTAATAAGGTCCTATGTTACCACTAGATCTTAAGCTTAGCAGAAATAAAATCAGCATTTTTTCGTCAATCAAACCCAAGAAGAAGAAAAACTGTTGAATTACTTCAGACTGTAACTAAAAATTCTGTTTCATGTTTAGAGGACAACTTTTTTTCTTTTACAAAAGAATTGAACGAAAAAAAAAAAGAAATGAAAAAATGAATCTTACATAGACTGAAGAGCACCACCATTTTCTAGTATGTCACTCTCTCCAAAGTCAAGACGGTCTTCTGACCATATAACACTATATCTTCTTGTATTGGGTGGAAATGGATTTTGGGGATTTGAAGGTGGAAGGACAAGCAAGAAAAGAAGCAAGCACCAATCAGCCCTCCACTGTCTTCCCCAAAGATATTTCTTTTGTTGATGCTCAAATCTGATATCCACCCTTGTAATCTATGCTTGTAGTACGTATATTTTATCATACAAAGTCTTATCATTTGCATTCAGTTAACCTGCTCACCGATCAAGTCTAGACCAACCAGAAGGAATGATATCCCCTGAAAGAGCAAAAAGTAGAAATGGATCCCCTGAGCAGACAGTAAGCTCCTTGCTGAGGCGGTTAATAGAAGGAAGGCCAATGTCAATTCCTTCAGATATATCCTATTATGCCTCTTCTTCTTCTTGGAAATTTTTTCTTCTAGGTGTCTTATTTCCATTTTCA
>JAWDEX010000003.1:5726786-5740678 GCA_035221805.1 Trichilia hirta | reverse complement strand
GCGTTCTTGATGAACTGTCAAAAGTTAAGAATTGTAAAATGCTTAGCGTTCTCCAAACGCAGCTTTGGGTTCGCGGGAATCAAATTTGTATTCAATCGTTTCAACAAGCTGACACGCTACATCATGATGTAATGTCTTGTACTTAGCAATACAGCTAGAGTCAGATTAATTTCAAACATCGTATGGTCACAATTAACACTTATGGTTAAACCAACTTAAAACATATAGTGCTTAAATAACACGGGCAAACTGAAAAAAGCCGAAGTACCTTCAACCCGACTAATAGGATGTTTAATGCCACCAAAATCGCCTGCAACAATAGACATTAAACTTTAGTTAACTATCCATAAAGATATAGAAAAGATACTATGATGACATCTCAATATATAAAATGTAATTGAGCTTAATCGTCTAAAAGTATTTTGTTCTCCATGAATAAATTATATGCTACTTGAATTTGCATGGCCAAGAGGGGATGCTATTAAAGATTTAATTTAAAGCAATATAGCTTTTTTTCTAGGAATAATAATTCATTTGAGGAAGTGCAACGCAAATGACTATTTTTCTTTGTAAAATGACCACAGATACTCGATATGTTTGTCATTTCGCGGTTTTTTGTTTGTAACTCATGCAAATACGCACTCATTGGGTGTAGTCGAGTGGTTCTATTTTGAGGGGTATTTGTGTTGGTCTTAAATTTGAATTTTTTAGAGTACATTCAAGTGTAAGAGTCTGGTGCAGTCGAGGTTTTATTCTGTACTTGGTACCACTGCAGTATGATCCCTATATATGATCTTAATTGATTCAAGACAGGTGCTGTGTGATATGCGAATACGTATTCCAAAGAAGTGAGTGTCTGGCCCGTGTATGATCGGCCACCGCAGTGATGGCTGAGTATAGGAGTTTTCTCGTAGTTAAAAAAAAAAAATGCAAATACTGTACACAAAGAAGCTGTAAACTATGCCAAAAGGTTTAAGTCACAACCAATTTGAAAGTACAAAGATATTTTAATTATATTAAAATAAAAAAAGTTAACTATTGGGAGCTAAAATGCAAACCTGAGTCATTGTACAAATAAGTCAACAGCAGCATGGCGCCCTGAAAATTCCAACGAAAAGAAAGAAATGATAATTGACCATTTAGCCTAAACTAAATTAACTAACAATTCTAATGATCAAAGCATATTGCAGCAAACACGGATAGTGAAAACAAATGCTTAATTCAATCACGTAAATAATGACAAAATTTTGCAAAGAAAGGATTAAGCATCAATACGATAATAGTGATGGGTAAATATGGAGAACTTGATTTGGAAGAGGCAAACAAATCACCTCCTCCACTGTCTCCATATCTCCGATCGACCTGGATTCACTGACGTCCTTGACATAACTGATAGTTAATTTGATAGATAATTTTTCCAACAAATAACCAAAACAAGTGAACGAAAACAAAAATCAGTTACGATTACACTAAATAACACCATGAAAATGCGAGCATTGGCGCAGTAAACAGATAATCCATAGAAGTGCAAGATGTTACCGAAAGATATTGAGTGAAGTAACCATATTTTTTATAACTTTGAGAGAAGGAGAGAGTCTTCGATCTGAATGGTTAGAGTGTGATTTTCTGCTTGGCTGTTATTGTTAATGGAGATTGAAGTGTACGAATTTGGTGGTGATACGAATGCAATTAATAAGGAGAGGGACGTTCGTGCTCGTGGTATTTTGATGGACATACTAAAACCAAACTTCGAATTGCAGTCACATGCGCCCGCTCCCACATAATCAAATCACTTAGTTTACGTAAAGGAACAGCTCTACGTTCGCATCCTTAACAGGTGAAGTGCTGATATGGTGACGTTGGACTATGGTTCGAATTGTATTGGGTTTAAACTCTACTAGAATTCCAATACCACACAATCGACTATTTTTCCTATTGAAAATATATTTGCCTTTTTTTAATTTTATTATATGCTTAATAATTAATGAGATCCACAATTATTAACGAAGTCTACAATGAAGTAAAATATATTATGTTTACTTGTATAACAAAAAGAATCTTTAGGCTAAAATAATTTCTCATTTTCTCTTTTCTTTCTCTTTGCATTTTCATTGTCTATTTACTTTATTATTTATTGTCACTTCTTATTTTTTTTCTCATTTTAGATTATATTTTGAATAATACTAAAAGTTTTAAATATATTTTAATTTTTAGATCTGAGTTGATAGTGGTAGATCACTGCAATCATTAAAAATTTATGAAAGTAATTTTAAATATAATTTTTTAATGATTAAAATTGAAAAATTAGGATCCCATTTAAGATTTCTAATGACCTTGACCATTTTATATTTTTACGATGTCTTATCATTATTCCTAATGATTTTCTCTTCTCTATCATGGACATCGTATTCATTAGTAATAGATAATGGCTTGTGTTTGTTTATTTATTTATTTTGTAATATTTAAAATAAAATCACACCCGTCACAGTTAAAAGTTTATTTTTATACTTTTGGAGGTAAATCTTTGAAGCGTCCCGACAATGCAACAATTACTCCTCAAGAATTTGAGACTCAGAATTCCACGAGTAAAGTGAGAATTTTGGCACCAAAAATGTAGTTTTACTCTCACGACAGTCAGCCCCAGTTGATAAAAGTAGCATTGACTCTAATCCAACTTCAATAAAAAAAACGGAAAAAGACAACAACAAAAAATCATGAACGAGTATCAAGATTATTATAATATATCATATTTCAAATTAAATATTACACAAATTATAACTTAAATAATAATTATATTAAATAATTATTATATAATGACTCATTATCTAATTTTATTATATAAGCTCTCTAATAAACTTGTTCGCACGTGCGAAAATTTGAGAAAACGTGTCATAGCTATTATAAATACTCACATTCCTCTATCATACAAAAGAATAGACATTATAATTGTCGATTTACACTTATCACATTGATATGTATATTTTTACCCTCCTCTCAATTAGGCTTTTATTTCTTTTGATCTTAATTCCAAACCTAATTTAAATATTAAAATTTAATTTTTGAAGAGTTGATTGACTCTTAATTTTTTTTGTGCTTTCAAGTGATCGAAGAAGTGCTATGAGAAGGATTTACCTACTTGAGGTGAAGGCATTCAATCATATTAATAGTTGTTAAAAGACAAATCTATATAATATTTGAAGTCTTTCATTTTAAAAAATTTTAGACATCAACGTATACTCTTTTTTTATAATTAAATTTTTGTTAATTTAAAATATTTTACTTAAAATCGGTTTTATGAGGTTTATTCATATAATAATATTTAAAATAAAAATGCTATTATATATGTATATATTATACAAGGCATGCATAGATATATTTTCATATAATTTATTGATAGGGATGATAAAAAGACCCGAACTTGGTCTATTTGGTCCGGATTAGTATTATAAAACTGTGTTTCACCGAGTCTGATTTGCAATACTTCTGGTGTAAATGATAGTAATGTAATACCTTATTCTACATAAAATATTGTTTTCTAATATAATTTAGTAAATTATGAAAAATAGTCGCTATAATATTGTTTTAAGACAAATAAAATAAAAGATTAATCTGTAAAAATGATATAAATATATCTAAACATATTAAATACCGAATATAATCGTTGTTATTTAATAAGCAAAATCAAGTTTTTTACTTTACTTTTTTAAAATTCGGATCCAACTTAGGTTTTATTTTTTAACATTGGGATCCGAATCGGGCCAATGCAGTTTAAGAAAACCGAACTGAACTCCGAGCTTTGTCATCCCTTTTTGTCATCGTAAATTTTCATGATTCATACTTGGATAGGGTGTAATGCGATAAAATTATCGTCATAAGGTATAAGTACTAGTAATTCATGCTTTAATGGAGTGTGACGAGGTAAAAATATATAGGCCCTTTGCTTGAACCGTTGGCCCAATCATATTTGGATGGAGTGTGATGAGATAAAATAAACAGGGGTCGTGCTATTTCCGCCCACATTTTAGCGATGGCAGCCCATTTACTCAATCCTTTTGTGATTACGATTTTATCCTTGATTTTATGTCAAACAAAAAGAAATACTTTAAATTACTTTTGTCCACTGAAAAATAATACTTTAATCCGTACAAAAGAAAATAAAAAAATATTAAAAGAATTCATAAATAGAATGAAAAGTAAAAGATAAAAAAGAAACTAATATAATTAATTTATATTTATGAAATAAATAAATAAATATAACAAATATCTTATAATGGCTTTATATTATTTTATTTTATTTTTTTATTAATAGATAGAACAAATACTTATAAAACTTTTTTCCATGTACTTCAATTCAAAAAAAAATTATTCATGCATGTATTACATAAGTTTCAATAAAATAATTTAACTTTTCAGAAAAAAGAATAAAAGTAATTTAAGACTAAATAAGATATAATTACAGCGATGAAATATCCAAAATTAAAAAATAAAAATGATCGGTAAAAAGTTACTAGCTAAATAATGTGATATATTATTATTAATATTATAAATACAAAAAATAATATTATTGAAAATAATAAAAATTATCATTTTAGAGAGGTTATTAGCTAATTGATAAATATATACGCATATTAAATAATATTGTATTTACATACTTAAAAATTCAAAATTTAACATATATTATATATAAATTTAATAAATACATGCATACAACAGTTATAATTGTAATACCCTAAAAGATAAAAACGTTAAGATGTTTTACGATCGTATACTATATTATTTATAAATAGTCAGCTGTCTTGATTCTTAAATTTTGAATTATTTACAAATTACTGTAATATTAAAAAAAAAAATTATACCAAATATAGCGTATATATCACAAAAAATTAAAAATAAATTTGAGTTTAATTTAAATAAAAAAATACAATTAACTTTAAATGCATATTTTTAAAATTAGTTGAATTAAAAAAAAATATAATTGATCAAATAAAGTATTGATTAATATTATAAATTTTATGCATTTGTATATTTAATTAATTATTAATTTATATATATTCATTAAGTTTTTTAAAAAAATTTTAAAATTATTATCTTATATATTTAGTATGATTATTAATTTATTACACTTGCTCTATTTGGAACAGGAAAATTTTATTATTTAAGTAAAATTATTTATTTATCAAAATTTTATTGTAGTGCTGAAAACAGAAAAATAATAAAAAAAATTGAACAAATAAGGATATTTTTAATAGTTCATGGAGTGTGTATTAATAAGTAGAGGTTATTATCCAAAAGGTGGAGTGGAAATTTTATCACCAGAAATAGGCCTTTGCTTGAAATATTGGCGCAAGAAAACTTTCAAAAACATAATCCCAGTGGGCTCTAACTCCAGTATGTCTGTAACTGTAGACCCGAAACCCCAACGCAAAATAACGGGGTCGTTGTCAAGTATTTCGGCGAGGCAAAAGGGTAAAGATATAATCACCAAGTCGACATCGCGTATGCAATTTTGGAGGTAGAAAAATCTTGTTTTCTTCCGCACTCGAAAATCTCCGTTGGAACAATAGCAGCCTTGCGGTTCTCTTTCAATTTGGATCGATAGGAATTCTTCTAACTCAGCTAGGGAGGGGTGATATACGCTTCAAAGGCGGTGCAGAAAATAATAAAATTGAAGCCAAGAGATAAAAACCCTAACCATGATATTTGAGTTACGAGTTAGGATTTTGAAATTAATTACTAGATATTAGAAGAAACCGTTGGATCGGGGATTTGAATCCGGAGGCAATGGGAGGGGATGATGGAAACAGGAATAAGGGCAACCCATGTCCGTCTTCAAATAGACCCTGTCAAGAGAAAGAAAACGTCAAACTTTGGGGGATTTTTCTCTTCGGTCTGATTGGAGCAACCGCAACTACTTTAGCTGTAAGTTTATTTTTAACTGTTATTTTAGTTGGCTAATATAATTTTTTCTTTTTCGTCGTTGAAGGCCAAGAAAATTTGATATCTGTTTATGGTTTTTGAAGGTTGCAATTTTAGGAATTCAAGTAGTTTATAATAAGGTTGGCCCAAAGTCATATAATACTTGGTTCAATTGATCTTACGAGTGAATCTCATTCCCTACGTTTGCTGATCGATGGTGAATTTTCATTATTTGATCATAAAAGTGATGAATGGGGTCTATATATTGGAAATTCGGAACCCAATGCGCTAATGAATTTGTACATAGAAGTTTATAGGATATAGTTTAAAGCTATATGTTGACCATTTTAGCTTCTTGCTTAAGATTTCATGAGTTGTCATTATCTTAGATTTTATAGAAGTAGATTTGTTGCTGGCAATAGATTCTTGCTGGTGGAAAATTGTTCAGCTAGATATTCTATTTGATTGTTATAGCAATTTGACAGGTTGGTCAGCTGCGAAGGACTGTTGATTGGTTCTATTCTCAGGTAGGTAGACGTAATATGTTTCCATCAACCTAAAAATGTGTCCTTTTCTGCTCGCTGACTGGAAAGTCCTAATTTAGTCAAGACGTTTAACACTTATTCTTTCTACACATACTAAAGGTCCTTCTTTTTTACAGAAGCAGCAAAAATTTATAACTATAATCTAATTATAAGGAATAATCTTGCACATGCACGACACACACTCTAACAAGTTTTGATTTGAAGAACAGTCAAACAAGTTTGGAAGCTGTAAGAACAAAATTTAGGTTCATCCTAAATTTTTGAAATCTGATGCTTGAAATCACCCTTCAATCTAACATTGTTTGAAATTTTGATGCTGTGCACACTCAAGTTTGGTTGAAATTTTGATGCTGTACACACTCAAGTTTCAATTATCAAGAACACTCGCACGAGTTTGGATTCTGTAACAAATTTAGGTTCATCCTAAATTTTTGAGTCTATGCTTGAGATTACTGTTTATTATGTTTCTCCTAGGTTGAAATCCCAAAGATTAAACTATTGAATTGATAATGTGTTTTGTGTCTCTATCAGTGTGTTGATGAAAATAATTTATGTTCTTACTGGTTTACTGTTCTGTATTGTGCTTCAGGAAATATTAATTTTTTACTGAGTACTGTGGATTATGAACAAGTATTTTGTATTTTAAAAAATGTCAGCAGTTACTTTTCAAGATATTTGTCACCATTTTTTGATTAAATTGACGAAAGAAGTGATTATGTTGTAATTGCACCGTAAAAAGTTAAGTAGGTCGCAGTCAGCACAGAGAGGAGCAAGTGGTAGTTCTTTTCGGTCATCCTTTCAGGAGGAAGCATGGAAAAGATATAATCGTCGAATGCGAGAGGAGCATGAAGAAGAAATGGAGAGAGTGGTGAGTTTAGGCTCTATATTGTTCTTGTTATCTAGTACCTCTCACTGGGATTAACCCTATGGTCAATAAATGGTGTAAGAAATTTTGTTAAAAATAGTAACTCTTGATCCTAACCTTTGTGTGTGTGTGCGCGCGCGCGCTTCGATTGCTTTTCTGAAATTGTTTTATACAGAATTTATGCATTATATGATAATTCTATTTAGCAGAAGTTGATAGATCTAGACTATAGTAGAGGACAGAATATGAATAGACTAGAACACAATTCTTGCATGCTATAATCTTCTGTGTTTCTTCCTATCAGCAATTGCAATGTTCTTATCATATTTCTTTATGATTTCCTATGAAATAAAGAAAAAAGAAAGTTCATGCATGGTTGATCTAGACGCTGCTCATAGTGATGGTAATTTTTGTTTGGCTACTTGGCCTTTGGTTCAGATGGAATTTTTATGGATTGGGTCTGATGACTGGTGAATGTCGTTTCCTAATCAGCTCATATTGTATATATGTTTATTTCATAGTGATCATTTTCAGATGTTATTATACGTAAAATTAGTACTTTGGAAATTTTAATGCAACTTTTTTGATGTAATTCAAATTTGATTCTTCTACCACTTTTTGCTTCTTTGATTAAGTAATATCTTTCTCCAAACCAGATTTCTGATTATGAATGATGTTGTTAGCTGTTCTCCTATATGCACAATATGTTAGTACCGTAGTTTTGTCCCAAGCTCAAAGTTCAAATGATCAAACCTTATCTTGGCTGAATTTCAATTTGTTGCCCCATGCTTGGCCAGATGGTGGTTGTCTCTTAGTTGGAGACTGGTCCTGTTGTTATGATCATTGTTTATTTACACTATGGTTCTTATGCTCTTCGTAGGAGCGAATAAGGCGTATGCAAAGTGTGTTCAATAGAGAGAGGAACAAATATAAGAAAAGCTATGAGAGCTGGAGGCAAAATGATTATGATTATGATTATGGTGCTTATCATCACCACTTCCAGCGGGATGATTGGTATTGGAAAGCAGATACATCCTACAGAGATCAGAGGACAAATTTCAGACCACCACCAAGAGATGGTGGAAGCTTCTCATTATCACATCACTACTCAGTTTTGGGTCTTGACAGGTAACATTATTGTTGTGGAAAGCTATCCATCAACCTACCAGGCATGAGCCGTTCCACTTGTCTAATTTTGGAGAAAGTGTGATTTTGTTTCATAAATTTATAGCTTTGACGCAAAATTGATTATAGATTGAAGTTATTCCTTCTTTTTGGCGACTTCTTTTCTATATTAAATTGAAACTCATTCCTGGGACTAGAAACAGAATGCCATACAATGTTGAACTGTGAAACAACAAAGCTTTCGTAAAAATGATTCATTCCTGAGAATGTACTTTGAATTTTTATTATTACCAATTTAGTTTTGTAGCTTGTTGAATCATACACACAACCTTCAATGCCTTATAAAGTTATATTTCACTGTATTGCAATGATGATTTTTGATCATTGTATTCCTCTCTTATGTTCTTCATTGCACAGGTATAGAAAAACTCCTTACACAGAAGTGGAGATTAAGGTATATCTCACGATAGTATCCCTTTTCGCATCACTATTGGAGCTTTGATTGTACTTCAGTTTTTCATTTTTCAAATGGAATACTTGGGTAATCCAATGCTTAAGTTTGATAATTAAAATTATGATTGTGACTTGTTCGTGGCTACATAGTATATGTATCATTTTATTTTCTTGTTTCTAACTTATTAAATTTCAACCCTGCTGTTGTTTAATACTTGTTCCTGTTTAGATATTGTAAATGATTTTTAAGCTGAAAACTTGTCTAATCCAGTAATTGTTGGCATCTGCTTGACGGAAATTGAAATGTTATTTTATGACTTTGATGTTTGTATGTGCCATCTTACTTTTGGCTATTTTAGAATTCCATTCTAAACGTCAAGGTCTTGGATCAGGACTCGATGAATGCTGATTTATAAGAGTTATCTTTGTTTTTGAAGAACATGTGAGATTTGATTTTGATATTAGCCTGTCTTTTTCCTGCACCTTGAACTTGGCTGTGATTGGGAAATTCAATATTCAACGCTTGATTCATGAAAATGTGTTGCAATATCCATGGCAAAGCGATTCTTTCTTAAATTTTGTCAATGGAATTTTCATTGGAGTATTCTCTACATACTGGGATACTAATAAAAGAGCTCCGCGGAGGAGCCAAGATAGTTTTGTTTCTTCTCTTTGTGGCTTGTTTTTAAGTTGTACCTGTTATAGCTTGAAAATTTCCTTTATCCTTTGCAGACGGCATTCAGGACCAAGGCAAAAGAGTTCCACCCAGATCAGAACCAGGATAATAAAGGTGAGATGCATTGGCCATCATTAACAAAAATCCTTTTGTTCGATGTGATTTTACATGAATTGGATAATTGAATTCTAATCTAATACTTGTGTTTCTTGCAGAGGCTGCTGAGGCCAAATTCAAAGAAGTGATGGTTTCCTATGAAGCTATAAAGCAAGAGAGAAAGGACATGAAGTTATGAAGTTGCGGACACTGCCACAAAAGTTGTAGAGAATAAAAGAAATCAACCTTTGCGATACTTTTTTTCGGAAATATATTCATAAATATTGATGTTATACAAGTAGATTGGTATAGAGCATGAATGTTGATTTCTTCGAGTACATATGTACAACAAGCTGGTCGTGTAACATAGGGCATATTATTGCATACGCATTGTTGTTGCAAGATGTAATTCGGCGAAATTTTGACTCGTGTGGGATGAGATAATAGATTATGTTGGCATGGACGTCGCTCTCAGAATTGTACAAATTGTTGTTTTTGTTGCTCCATTGTACGACTATGTACAATTATATATTCTTTAATTCGATGCTAACAATTCCGATAAATTTTGTAGGGTAGCAAAAATCAAAATGTTTATGCATTGCCTAAGTTTTTCAAATTCGCCCCATGAACATTTGTATGTACGAGGGTTCAACTCCAACAACTTAACTTCAGCTCTCATTGCTAGGGAAATCGATAAAATGATTAATGAATGTTGTATTAATTGTCAAAGTATGCTTGGAAATCAGTTGCAACTGGACTATATTAACTTAGGTTGGGGCCCAGGTTGACCAATTGTTTTGTTTAACATTGTTTATTTTGGTGATGTTTCCACCACGCTTTTTGTAGTAGCTCCTGCTTATTAACACACTCCAACAAAATTATAAATTTTCAAATATTTTGTAAATTTGTTTTATGTAATATCAAAAATAACTCCTATTTTTTGAATGACTTTCGTGAATTTTTTAATGTTAATAATGTCCAACTAACACTAACAATCTTTCACTAGTATTTTTAATATTAATAATCTACAAAGACCCCCAACAATCTTTTACTCACCAATTGTGGAGTTTTCACGATTGTGTTGTATATTTTATTTATATTTGAGTTATTTTTAACAATTATATAATTTATGTTTGAATAAATTTATAAAAATATATAGAAAAATATATTCAAAATATTTTTAATTTAGAAAAATAGGTTAAGGTGAATTAAAAAATTAAGAGTTTATGTGATATAAAATATTTAAATTGATAAAAATATTAATTAAATTAATATTTATTTATTGTCCTCTTACGTGTAGCTCAAGTGTTAGGGTCGAAACTTAGTTTTATTATAACTGAATTCGAGTAATAATAAAGGAACAAAATTCGTTTCGGTATTTCATGGATAATAAATGATTTTGTACTCTCATCCAAACTAAAAAAAAGTATTTGTTTATCTTTTAATCATTTTAATTAAGTATAAAATTGAAATTTTATAAACTCTATTTAAATTTTTAAAAAATATTTGTTTAATTTTAGTTATTTAAATTAAATATAAAATAAATTTTATAAAATTAAATGTGTGTGTGCTATTACACAAAAGGTGGGGGTAAATATTACCGACTTTTTCTTAATATCACCCGATTTATTGCTCGTTGGTTTGTTGATTTTTTAAAATATTTAAAAGTATTTATTGATTTTTTTGTTTAAAAATAATTTTGGCTCAGTAATGTAAATATCTTTTAGTGTTTATTTAACAAAATTAAAATCGATAATTCCTAATCATTAAGATCATAACTCATTTTAACAAGGCGAGAAGCTTGAAACAAGTTCCATACAAAGAACTGGGCCATCAAACTCCTCTCCATCGTTTATAGAGCTTGTAGGGATCAGCTTAAAAAAACACGCAATACTTTATTTCAAAAGCAAAGCTGAAAAAAAGAATTTGATAACATTAATTTTTAATAAAATTTACATAATTTTTATATGATTATTTAATATTTAGAACTTTCATCAAATCAATCCTAAATCCAAAATGATAACTAGTGTGCTTTGGAAATTTCTGTGATTGGAAGCTTCTTTGTGAGTGATGGAATCTGAAACTGTCTTCATGATAATCAAGTGAAGGATATTTGTTTTTGCATTTGTAGCACACTAGGGAAGTTCCACTGAAAATCAGACAGATGTAAGGAATTATTAAATATGCCCCCAGCATCTGCATAATTTTTAAGATTTGACCATTTCATCAGTCTTTCGTTACCTATTTTTGTTATGAAAAAAAAAAAAGAAAAAGAAAAAGAAAAAACTCTAGAAGCATTGCGGGAGAAGAAAATTGGACAAACAATTTGACAAATTCCAAACCCCACAAATCAAATCCTCCTAAATTTGAACCTAATGACTAAAACAACATTGACCATAATAATAGAATTTGAAAGTTCATTTTTGACGTAGCCCATTCTATTTGAAATAGAATTTACTGGCATTGATCTTCTTTATGAGCTGGATTATATAAAGAGGAGGCGATGTCAATAAATGAATGCCATACGTAATCTAAAAGACAGCAGTCCAGGACCTGCTGAATGATTAAGACCCTGTCCCACGTCACGGTCACCAATTTTTTAGACGTACCATAAAATAAAATTTTAAGTAACCAACTCGCTTGGTGGACCCAAAAATCAAAAACCCATTTTAATATGTTAGCCCCTAGCAAACTCATATAGTAAAAAATCATTTTTAAAAAAGAAAAAAAAATTGACTCTTCGGTTCAATTTAATTGTCCCTTTAAAAGCTTATGAGCATGATGAAATAGACAAAGGGACATCCTGTCAGTCACATTTGTTGCTACTAGTGGCATTAAGGTTTAAACAATTAAATGTTCCCCAACACGAGCGCTTCCTCTCAAAGATCTCATCTGTTTTGTCCTGCTTGTAAGTCTAACTACTGATCATTTGTGAAAAGACTATTTTACCATTCAAGAAGAATCTATATCAAGTACAGCACTGTGTAATACAGCTGCCTCCCAACCATAAATTCGGTGAGACAGCTTTGATTTTCCAAAAAGGGCCACGCCCACATATCAAATATCAGACAACACAAGACCATGTGCTCGCTTTCCTGATGGCTAATCAATCGCAGCGACAAGAGCTGCTTGTGGTTAGAAGGCTACTTTAATATTAAATAACTCTTACTAGCTGAACTTCTGCTTGCAGTATGCATTTAAACCTAATGTAAATTTGATGATAATATTACCATCCGTAAATCAAGAAGAAGAATATGTCAAAAGTGATTCTATCCGGAAGCAGTTGAAAATATAGTAATTACTTAAAACAGGCTATCTTATCTTCATATATCATTAATTTCGATCTCCTAAAAACTGCAGCAATAGCTTGAAAACAGCAGTATAATCAAAAATGCAGTAGGAATGTCCGGGGTGGGTGTACAAAACATTTCAAGAACTTTCCCAGTAGTAAAACAGGTAATAGTAGAATACCATAATAGGTAACAAGGTCCTACATTATCTCTAGAATCTTAAATTTTGCAGAAATTATCAACAATTAAATCAACATTTTCTCATCAATTAAACCCAAAAAACAAGAAAAGCACCAAAGAAAAACTGTTGAATTACTTCAGACTGTAACTAAAGATTCTGATTCATGTTTAGAGGACAATTTTTTTTTTTCTTACAAAAGAATCGAACGAAAAACAAAAGAATTGAAAACAGGAGAAAAGAAAAAATAAATCTTACATATGCTGAAGAGCGCCACCATTTTCTAATGTGTCGTCTCTCCAAAATCAAGACAGTCTTCTGTCCATATAACACTATCTTCTTGTATTGGGTGGAAACGGATTTTGGGGATTGAAAGGTGGAAGGAGGACAAGCAAGAAAGGAAGCAACCCCCCAGACCTCCACGGTCTCCCTAAGATGTTTTCTTTGTTGACGCTCAAATTTGATGTCCACCCTCGTAATCTATGCTTGTATTATGCATATTTTATCATACAAAATCTCGTCATTTGCATTCAGTTAACCTGCTCACCGATCAAGTCTAGACCAACCAGAAGGAATGATATTCCTTGAAAGAGCAAGAAGTAAAAATGGATCCCCTGAGCAGACAGGAGGCTCCTTGCTGAGGCGGTTAATAGAAGGAAGGCCAATGTCAGTTCCTTCAGATATATCCTATTATGCCTCTTCTTCTTCTTGGAAATTTTTTCTTCTAGGTGTCTTATTTCCATTTTCA
>JAWDEX010000003.1:5681381-5725908 GCA_035221805.1 Trichilia hirta | reverse complement strand
AAAGTATATACCTTCGATCGGATAATATCAGGCAAACATAGGCGAAACAACTGCATGGGTCCAGAATGCCATCTGTGCTGTTGTTTCCTATAAGCTTCATAAGATTCCGGTAATTCGCAGTGACACTGAACACAAAAAGAAACCAAGTCATACTATTAATCTGAAAAGAATTATATAGTACGTATTAAATGTTGAGTTTGAGATATACGGTAACATCATTGAGGAAAATGAATTTCCAGCCTTGAAGATGAGCACGGACAGCAATATCCATGTCCTCAACGGTAGTCCTCTCCATCCACCCACCAGAATCCTCCAAAGCCTTAATTCTCCAAACACCAGCAGTCCCATTGAACCCAAAGAAATTTAAAAATACACCATTTACTTGCTGCTCTACTTCAAAATGAAATGATAAATTTATGTTTTGCAGCCTTGTTATCAAATTTTCATCCCTATTCACAAAAGACCATCTTGCCTGAACCAACCCCAGCTCCTCATTATCCTGCAGTAAATCAACTCAAGCATTAGAATTTCCACTAATTGTATTTGGATTTTAACAGCAATGTTGCCAAATTAAGAGACAACTAAACTCATTAAAACCAATACTCAATTAGTTACCTTAAAATGAGTGACTGTTTTTTTGAGAAAATCAGGGCCAGGTTGAAAATCAGCATCGAAAATGGCCACAAATTCGTAGTCTTTGACATAGCTACAATTCATGGCAGACTTGAGATTACCCGCCTTGTACCCGTCTCTGATTATCCGATGCCTATACAAAATGTTGGCACCCACTTGCTGCCACTTGTTTACCTCCTCTTTAATTAGGGTTTGGGCCATTGCATCATCAGAATCATCAAGCACTTGAATCAAAAGCTTTGATTTAGGCCAGTCCAAATTACACACTGCAGCAATAGATTGCTGATATACCTAAAACAAACGAAACAAACAATTTGTTTCAAGTCCTAAAAATTAACTAGAGTTGTAAATTTTGGAAAATGACAGGTAGCTACCTCTTTTTCATTACACATAGGGATCTGAACGAGAACCATTGGGAAAAATCCTTTGTCACCGGTTTCAAGATCCTGGGTCTCATCGTGAGGGGCTACAGGTTTAATCCCCTTAAACCGGATCCAGAAACAACCCAGACAGAGAATAAGTCTGTCAAGGCTCTGAATAAGGAAGAGAATGATGCACGTATCCGCTAAAAACTGAAGAGGCGGAGCCAAATACTCAACACGAACCAAAACCCAGCTAGAATACAGTAAATCAAAAGTTCCTTTCACACTTAATGGGCTAGCAAATACATGTTCTAGTTGTAATTTCCGTGCACCAAAACGCCAACCTTTAAAATACGCAGCCAATTCAAAAATCAACAACACAACTGATAGCCAGAGGAACACTTTGATGCACGAATAGAACCTGCTTTTAAAGGTCCGATCCTCGTTAACCATGCGTGCGTCAATGTCTGCATCATTGTCGGCGTCGGTTCGACCGGAGGCGACACGGCGGCGTATGGCGGAGCCAAGAGAGAAGAATGCAGCAGCAATGGAGGTGAGACAACCAGCAGCTCTGTGGGCTTTTAACAAAAGAACCCAAGTGAGTTGCTTGGCGTTTTTGTTACGGGATTTGTTGTTGTTGCTGTTGCTGTTGCTGTTGTTGTCTCGACTTCCATTTTGTGAATCGGAAGTCAAGAAATCTTCTTCAGAAGGACCTTCAAGTTCTACCATTGACCAGTTTGGATTCTCCATCTTAACCACAACAGGAGTACCTCTATGAGTATCTTTCTTCCACCAATCAAACGACGCCGGAGCCATTAGTTTTTCTGTCGTTTGGTATTCGGACTTTACAGTAACAAAATAAAAAAGCGGACTAAATTAAATTTTTTTAAAAAGAGAACACAACGCAAACCGCAAGCGAAACAGGCGACAACTCCGATCTCATTGTCAGAACCTAGAAGGTGTTAGAAGGAAGCACAGACGCTTGGAAAAGGAGACGTCTTTCTATCAAAACGACATGAGCTCGTGAGAGCTTTCAAGAAGGGTACAAAAAAGCCGTCAGTCAATTACAGCTTGCAACAGAGAAAGAAGAAGAGACCCTCTTTAAAAATAATCCTAATGAGAACGGAAACACAAAGGGAGTGAGTGACAAATTTACAGAACAAATTAATAATAATAAATAAATTTAAAACCAAAGAAAAGATTTATGAAAATGATGGTAACAGCTCAGCTAGTCTGTGATTTTGATTCTTCCCCAGAAAATTATTATAAAAATATTAATAAACACAAACAGCACGTTTTATGTCAAACTTCCATGAATTCATCTTTTTTACCATTTAAAATAACAACACGAACACAGTGCTTATTATTAACATGGATAGATTCTGCAATCATACAAAATCAACGCTAATAATTTCAATAAATTAAAAAAAAATGGATTATCAACTACTGACAACAATTGGCTTTTCTTTTTAGTTTTCAATTATTTTTCTTTTCTCTGATCTTTCCCATCTACTTTTTAAATAATATTAAATTTACCAACTACCTCCAAGGTAATTTTCCCCTCCCTAAACACAGATATACATTTATTCGTAGATAAACAGTCTTTTACCCCTGTAAATGAGAGAGAAACAGAGTTAATTTTCGCGGAGAATGGGAAGGATGCCGCTACTTCTGGGCTTGTCTTTTTCTTTTTTTGTTGAATTAAATGGTAAATATTATAATTTTACCAATTGGTAAATTTTTTAATTTTACCAAATGGTAAAATTAGAAACGAGATGAAAAGAGATAAAAAACGAGAAGATTGAAACTGATGGAAGGGGATGAATCAAAAGTATTTCAACAACCGAACAACGCGTACTGACAGGAGGGCAAAAATAGTAAAAGGGATGTTTGCATGTTTTCACTAATTTAATAATTTTTAAAAGTAAATATTTTTTTAAATTAAAAAAATATATATTTAAAAAAGTCATGGGAAATCCATGCCCTCCCATTCGAATCGGTGAGTAGAATAGAATCGAAGACCAAATCCATTCCCAGTAAAAAGTTTTGCCGCTGATTGTAAGCTTCGTATCCGCTAGTTTTTCTTACCACCTTCGAAATCCAATGCTAAAAATTATGCTGCTTTCACGCTAATCCAAAGAACGTTCATTGTAAATATTATTAATTTCATTTTAAAAATTTAATTTTTTTTTTTTTGAATAAAAATTAAATACTTTTTTATTTTATTATTACTAGTTTAACCAACTTACACGGTAACACCTCATATATTGAAAATATTGTTTTAATGTATAAGAATAATCACTAATCTTTAGTTAAAGCCTAGAAATAAGGGATTGAATTAATTTTGAGCATTGTTTAACGAAATAAATATTTGCTACGCCATTTTTCCTTCTCTAAAAAAAATCACGTATTATTCGTTGATTAAGCTAATATTGTTGACTCTTTTTTTTATGTTGGAATTGACTACCGTGCATATCATTGTATAAAGTTTTTATTTGGTTTTTTTTTTTTTTAATTATCATTAAAACCCTACTTTATCCAAATTATAAATTAAGATGATAGTAAATAACTGCGCTGACACTCGAACTCATGCCTCCCGTTTGAAAAATAATGGGATTCGTATCACCTCAATAACAATGATTGGTTATAAAATTATATACACGTAATGGCATAAAAAATTTTAATTGTTTTAAATTAACATCAGGTTAGGGTTTTTTAAAATTTTTACTAAGATTTTTTAAATTTTAAGTTATTAAACAACTACATAAATAATTATTATAGACATAATAAAATCCTATTATCATTTATATGTATATAGATAAATACTTATAAATATGCAATTCTTTTTACAAATTACTGGATAGTATTAACTAGAAAAACACAAATTATATATAATTAATAAGAAGAAATAATGTAAAGCAAATAACAAATTATAAATTTGTATTTAATACGTTATATAATAAAATTGTATTTTATTTATTATTAAATCATTAATATTAACAATAATCACAATGAAAAGTATAAATCATAGATTTTGTGAAATTTTATTGTCTCAAGTGGGAATATAGCATAATCATTTTAAGAAAAATATTTTTCTGAAATAATTTTTTTCTACATCTATTTTTATAAAGTCCCTAAATATAAAAATAAAAACTACTAAACTCGTGTATTTGTATTGTTAGAAAATTTCTTCGATAATTTAATTCCAAAAACACTCGGTTTCATAAATTGATAAATTGTTTTAAGTGCGACCACGCGGCATATATGCGGTTCGGTTATTAACGTTGATTTCATTTTGCCGAGAATAATGAGAAAAAGACTTTAAATGGTCAAAACTCAAAAATAGCTTCCATACTTCGATTGGCCACCGACACTTTTCTTCAGATGATGCGACTTGTGAATTTCGAGTAGGGCTAATTTTGGAAATCAATTGTCAGACAGATAATGATACAGTATTGGCGCGTAATTAATTTTTCTTTTATGACATATGCCCATCCGCAAATATGAAGGAGGTGTTAAAATCTATCAATTGACAATTATTATGGGTAGAGACTTAGGGAGCATCAAAGCCTATGTGAGTCAGCTGTATGCCGATAAAATTACGGTTTAATGAATTTTTAATTCTCGTCACGTGAGTCAAGATAAAACGAGATGCATTTTCAAATTTCAAAAACTTTAAATGAAAAAATAATAAAGTTAATGACAAGACTCCTGCAGGGGAAAATCACATAAAGGTAAGGGGTAAAACTGTCATTTCATATAACGAATATGAAAGGACGATGTGTCTGATTCCTGGAATGCGCAAGATAAGCCCTTGATCTATGACACGTACACTAATAACTTAGATGATATACCGCACGTGACAATTGTAAAAACTCAATTCCTAAGTACGATTGGATAGAAGTACATTTGTCGTCGGTGGTCCCTGTTGCCAGTCTGTCCGTTCTCCATCTCCCTCCTCTCACCGGAGCTACGCGTCGTGCCTCCACGTATTTTTGCGCAATCTCCGCTCTCCTTCTACCTAATCTGTCTCTTAATTATTAAAACAAAACAATTAATTATATTTGATTCAATGCTATTGATCACATCATTTGAATGAATTTATTTCTACTTACAAAATAACTTTCTGGTGAAAAAAATCAAACGAGACGTTCCGTAGGATTAAATCGGCAATTTAATGAAATTCGATTCCATTTTAGATTTCTATAGGAGAAAAACTAGAAAAAAATTAAAATAAATATGCAAATATTATTTTATTTATTATAATAATTATTCACAAATATCGCACAAAATCCAATTAAGCGTCCCATAAAACGTAAATGCGTTGCCAAAGTGGGGGGTGTTTAGGAATATTAATGTTGAAGATTGTTGGATGCCAGCTCTACCAAGTAGTATATGCATATGATTGCTTTCTTTTGTCTAACGAAAACAGTAAAGAATTTCACAAGTTTCCTGCGTTTCATGACATATTCAAATGTTCTAAAACATGTAGGCCCAACAGTTTTGTAAATATATTGGAATTATTTATTAAAAAAGGGTTAGGTATGCATAAACTACATAGGGCCTTAACGGTTTTGAAAACTATATGTTATACAAATGGACGGCTGATTGAAGAATCATGGTTTGATTGATTAATCGTATGATGTATGAAAAATGATTCAAGCAAAACAACGTGATTGGGGCGCATTTGGCAATGACATGACATAACCGACATTACAATTTTGGAAATTTAAAATTAGTAGGAAGAAATTATGGACCCATTTGGGCTTTGATTTTTAATTTGAAATTAAAGACTTTAACTTTTAGCAGTGCAAAACTGAATGGGACGTTGATTGGTCTCTACCAAGCTCTACGGATTGGTAATATTGATACAATTCATATGGAAATATTTGGTTCAATGGTCATTAATTATAATATTTTGCAAATTCAAAAGCTTTTAAAGCAGTCAACTGTCAACCCATTTGAAAAAGAAAAGGGATAACAACAGTTTAGTCCCTCGGATTTCAACTTTTAACATTATGGGCACAGAAATCATTTTTTTACAAGTCCATCCCTACCATCCAATTCCACCCCAAATCTTACTGCAGAAGAGTCAATTCGCAATTTCAATTATCATAGTATTGAAACCCTAAAATTGTTCTCTCTCACTCAAATTAGTCGAGACCACTCTATAATTTTTTATCCTCTCGATATAATATTACACATCTTAATACTCAACCATTAATTCATACTAAAAATTTGTTTCATTTAATTCTTAATCGATAAAACTTAATTGTTTTCATCGTCACTGCATCGTGATAAAGTTATATTAATTATTTTAAACTCGTGTTTAAATTGAGTCGCTTAATTATTGAGTCATTTTCGAGTTCAAAGTAAGTAAGAGAGTTTTTTCTTATTTGTAATTCTAATACAACGTAATATATGTATGAAAAAATTATAATATAGCCCCTTTTTTTATTAATTGATTGAACGTATTAGTAGTTTTTTGAAATATAAACCCTACTTTTGGAGTTCACAGTTTCAAGGATAAAATAAAATAATATTTTAAGATTTTACTATGATCGAAAAAATTTTATTTTACAAAATTAAAATAGAGAAAATTATTTTGTTTGAATTTTTTGTAAAATGCTAAAAAATATATATATAAGCCTTTCACTGGTAACTTTCAGATATTGATTACTTGTTATTATCGAAAGTTATATTCATGTAAGTTTGTATTGGGGTAAGCACCGATGCCACATCTCTAGTTATTTCTTCATCGACTCCAGAGATGACATAAGATTTTTGAAGCTAACAGAAGTCATTCTCATTCTTACTAAAGCAAGTCTCGAGTTAGAAATAATAACTCTGACTCTATTCAGATTTCAACCTAAAAGTAAAGCTAGCTAAGAAATGTCACATTTGGGCTCCAATATTATTGCGAAACTATTACATTACATTTAAAATGTAGTACTGTAAATATTATAGTTTAAGTAATCATTATGCCAGCTTAAACCTATAGACAATAATAGTGTAATAACTCATTATTCAGCATCAATACATAACCCTTTTAATAAATGTAAGTTTTTCATTCTTTGATGATCACAAGTGCAAACCCTTTAAAAATGTGTCAACAATTACTATCAATACCAGCACCTTTTTACTGTGAAAGGGGATAGACACAATGGTCATCGATACGCTTATCTTGCATAAGTATTTTTGCATTTTTTGTCTTCCTACCTATAGTTTTGTTTTCTCTTTTCTTCAAATCTAGCACTTGACTTAACTATTAGAATTTATATGTCAAAAAGTTAGTATTATTTCTAATCCCTGTTTTGTATTTTCAGGCAATTAAAAAGTGACCAGTGTGATGACTTGGCTGACCTGAGGTGAACTATGCTAAACTTATCGCGACTAAAATGAACAAAATTTTATGTAGTGTTTGAAATTTTTTTAGAAAAAATTAGGTATAAACAGTTTACATGACTTATAAGTGTTGTCATAATATATTGTTACTTATGAATAAATGACGAATACTTTTTTACTTTTATATAATATTTTAAGCTACGCATGTTTTGTTTTACTATACATTCTACTTTTTACTTAGTTGTTTGTTTTGGATATTTATTATGTTTATCCTAAAATAAATTTGCACTACTAAAATTGGTATATGTAGTTGGTAAGTTAGGAGTTGTTGCCTATAAATACAATGATAGTCAACTGAGGTGCCAAACTTTATTTAGGATTGACTAAATTTGATGATTTTGGGTTTGATAAATTATTGAGTATGACAACAGAGAAATGATTGGCTTTACTGAGCTTGAAGGAAGTGTTTGCCTTTACTCGAATTATATGGAAATTGTTCATATTTTGCTACGCTGGACTAACTCTATTTGAACATTTTAGTGCTTTATTGAAAAATGATTTCTACGATATTAATTGAATGAAAGATGTGGAATGATATGGCATACAATAGAAACTATTGTTTTTGGTGCATGCAAGTAGCCGTTAGAATAGTTGGGGTAGAAAATGGGGTAAACAATATCTAGACCCCCATAATTTGGGTTATATGATGAAAATACCCCCAATCCGATCTTTAGTATAAACGACACCCTTTTCATTATATTTTTGTAATTTTTACAAGAGAAAGGGTAACGTGATAGTTTCAAATAATGTTATTAAAATAAAATTTAATATTTAATAGTAAAAGTATATCGTATAAGTATATGATCGGCGTTACTTGAATTCACTTAAAAAAAATTATTTTTTTTATAAATTAAAAATTATATTAAAATTTACTTGATTTATCTTTTAAAAAATAATTTTTACTTTAAAATAAGTCAAAAGTTAAAAGTAAGAGAGGAGTTATTTTTTTGACTTTTTTGAGATCACTTGGTATTATCAAATCTTTTTAAAATAAATTCTTACGCACTTAAAATATTTGTTTTCTTTTATCCCTAACAAACAATGTTTATAAAACTTTAAAAAAATATCCCATTACATACTATAAAATAATCAAGGCTAAAATATTATTAAAATCAATAATTAATAGTCAATTATATAAGAATTTGAATATTATCTAAACATGTTCACAAGCATTAAATATTAAATAAACATTAAATTATATAATCAATTATATATATAAATATTAAATTCATAATCAATTGATGAATGATTAAAAAATATATACATAAATAATTTAATCTATATACAAAATTCAAGAATACACTAAATATGAAATCTAAAAAATATTTGCTCGAAAACTATTAAATGACTAAGTGATAAGAGACAAGATTAAGTGACTTAATAGTAAGGATTAAAATATAACTATCAATAAAATCTTCTCTTTTATTTTAAAAAAGGGTCAAAATGATATGTATGACGTATCATACAATTTTCATAAAATTTTATATGACTTAACTGAATGTACTACATATCATATGGGTTCTTAGTAATATTTAACATCTAAATGGGTTAACTTGATCCAATTATAACCCGTTTTATACCTAATTTGAAATTCAATGATTTCTCCACTTTTCGGTCGTCAAATTCAATGTTTCAAAAAGTAAATTTGTTATAAATTTAATTTTCTTATAATTTATAATAATAATTAACACTATAATACGTTAAAATTTGAAATATAAATTAAAATATTTTTGGATACAAATCAAAATTTTTTCAAACTCATAAAAAACAAACTAATATTATACAATACTTAGAAAACTCAAGACAAAGGTATTTATAAAGCTCTGATACCAATTATAAGAAAGTAAAGCATGATCTAAATATATTCACAAATATTAAACATTAAATAGATCATTATGCGGAAGAAAATTAACATACCTACAACTATTGAACTTTTTAAATTTAAAGATAATTTTGAGATACTTTTAAGTAATTGTTATTTTCTTATGATAGTATAAGTAATTCAATGAAAAACTTAACTTGTTTACGGATATCAAAACTTTTTAATATATATACACTCTTTTCATCAAAAAGTACGGTGAAAGTTTTAAATATGTAAAAAATAAATAGAATTATATGTCATTAAATGTTAACAATTAGTTAACTTAAATTGACTTTAAATCACTCTAAAAGTATTAAAATAATAATTATTCTACAAATAATTTAAATTATTTAACTTTTAACTCTTAAAATAATTTTAAGTAACTTAATTTTAAAAAAGTTAAGAATATTTTAAGTGATTTAATTTTATACCACTTTTTAAAAAATTAAAGCTTTATCACAAGTTTTATTTATTTCTTCGATAATCTTAAAATATGAACTCCACCTCCTTTTCTCTCTCTTTCTATATACAACCTTCGTCATCTCATCTCTCGCTCTGACGGCGAAATTCGTGCTTAAACTGAGAGCCATGAATTTGAGAAGAAACGCTCGAAAGAACAAAAAATTGCTCGACGTAGACAGCAAATCTTGAAAACATGAAAGATTGAAAAAGACACAAACAGAGAAGATGAGCTTTGATAACGTATTTTTGTCACATGACCTAAATTATGATGGTTTAGATGTCGTTTATCTTCAAAAATATTCCAACGTTGCTATATTCTTTTGTCTTACATAAAAAAATAAAATAAAAAAAATTTAAATTACAAATTTCAAAGTTTAGAAATGTATTTTTTGCACAACTTTTATAACAGAGAACGAAACGTTAAATGCATAGCAATTTTGGATGGTATATGTGAAAATCTGAAATTTAATGTCCTTAAATGTTAAAAGTTGAAAACTCAGAAATTAAACTGTTATTATTCCAAAAAAATATATATCTCAAAATTTAAGAAAAGTATCACTTTGATCTCTAATCTCAAATTAAGTGATACTTAAATCCTTAAAAATATTACTTAACTACTAAAATGTTTATATATCCCTATCCTTTAATTATGCTTAAAAAAATATTTTTACACATTTTTTTAGGCTTTATATAACCATAATTATTAGAAAATTTGGCGAAGACCAAATAATAAAAATTAACCTCTCATTCATAAAATTAAATAAAATAAAAAGCATATCCTTGGATAAAATAATTTTAATTGAATTAAATTTTTTTAATATATATGCACATTCTTATAATTTAATATAATAATAATGGCGGAGAACAAATTGATAATAATAATAGTAATTATTTAAAAAAGTAAAGACTAATAAATTTGATATAATTTATATTTTTTATAAAACTCAAATATATAACATAAATTTAATTAATTATGTGAATACACACACTCACTCTTAATTTTTAAATTTTGAAACTTTAATGTTATGTTAAATTTTTAAAATCTTATGTTAGACTTTTTAAGTTTTTTATTTAATATTCTAAATTTTAAAATATTATATTAAAGTTTAAATTTTTTTCAAATATAATAAAATATTATTAAGATAATTTTGTTGGTTTTTATAAAATCTTTTATTATGCATTATTTTTAAAAATCTAAGAAATGTACATGACAATATTCTTTTCTATCATGATTAAGATGTAGCGATATAATAGATTTTTTAGCTGTTAAATAATGTTTTACTGGTAGGTGTCACTTAATTTGAGTGAGTTTGTAGTTGAAGTTATCGTTAATAAAAGAGAGAGAGAGAGTAATATATATATATATACATATATATTTGTTTTATAATACATAATTTTAAAATTTTAACATGAATTGAGAAAATAGATAGAGAAAGCATCACCAGTGCATTAAAATGCTAAAAGAATTACATTTAAATGCTTTAAAATACTATTGATTGTCAAATATTAAAACAAAAATAAATAAATAAATAAAAGGAATTGGCCCAAATGACTCGTTCAAAAGAAAAAATGAAAAATAAAGCAATAGAGTCAACTTATATATTCCAAATACCAATAGTTTAAAACTAAAAGCTTAAAAAAATGGATATTTTGTACGGTTTCATTTCATGACCCAAACCCAATAATCCATGGAAAACGTGCACCCCATGAAGCATAACATATTGAAAGTTTCTGTTCTATTTGACTTAGGAATGTGTCTATGTTCGGTTTATAATGCTTTATATATATACGTCTTTCGTTGAATTTATTTATGTTTAATAAAAATTGGAATTTTCTATATCACTAATTAAGAAAAAAAAACGTTGCAACGATTGCATATATGGGTAAGGGTAAGCTTCATCCAATTCTCTGACGTAGGTTTTAATTAGGACAATATCTTTTTTATTTAATACGGGGAATGTATCTCGAAAGAAAATAAAATTGGCTGAATTTCGGACAACCCGAATCGGAATAGAGCTTTCAAGTTGCAAGTTCTAATGTTTGTGGGGTTGATAGGTGATAGCCGAACATGACGTCTGTTCTGTTTCCATCTCAGTTATTTTTCTGACCATCGCATGCAACGGCAACGTATAAAATATTAATCATAGTCGCATGCGGCAATTAATGTCTGGCTGTTTGCGAAGGTTTCTACAACTAATTAAAATAACTTACATCTAATTGGTGACACTGATTATTAATTCGCTTGATTTACAATTAGTAATTAACTGCAGTGATTAGTAATTAGAGAACAGCCGGGTCGCATGGGAGCTATAATTCCGCTTTTAGACTATCATTTTTTTATTTTTTGTCTGTTTGTTTGTTTTGGGGGATTTTTCTGATTCCAAATTTCTTCGACTGTCATTCTCAACTCAATATGACATGAGCAAGCTCCTGTCTTATATATATAACGAATACTTAAAATAATTGGTGATTATTAATTATAATTGGAAAGTATTAGGACATAAAGATTTCGTGAGCATGCATGTTCTTAAATGAAGTTCATAATAAGTAAAAGGAATATTAGCTCATTTGGAATGACCAATTTTACAGTCATTAATCAATATCTCCTCAGCAAATACAGCAAAGATCCACAACAATGACTTCAACAGTATTGAATCCCAGAAGAGTAAATTATTATTCTGAATCTAAGATTATTATATATACTGTAGAAACTAGAAAGATCTAACCATATGGAGGTCGCAAAAACCCTTTTATTGATGAAAGGCTCAGCTCAACTACTGGGTAGATTTTGGAACCACTAGGTATAAGCCAAAAATTGGAGAATAGATTCTCAAAAAGCAATATATTAAACTTATGGGGTAAACTGGTTGATGTAACCTTAATTTTAAGATGTTTGGTTAACATTTTTTCAGTAAATTCTTGTACTATTTGAACATATTTATTTAGCGCACACATGGCACGTCTCACCTTTTTCTCCCTTCTGTTTGTGTGTCTCTAACAGGTTTGTATTGTTATTAAGCTCCTGAGAGGCTAATAATGGCAAAAACTGTCATACACGGGGTTTGTCTCATTAAGCTTTTGATCCATGTAAGCAAAAATTTCAATAAAATTTAAGCTCTCACAGACTGTCGAAATATGGCTCTTGGGAGTGACAATCATGGACCCTCTAAACTAATCAATTAAAATTTGCCAATATATTCACGCACTAAAATAATCAGTATTGCACATATCAGTTTAACGTGATCCGTAAGCTGAAGTTGTGTACATGACAAAAGTGAGGGACATCAAAACTGTATGCGGAACCACAGCTTTGCGTTAACCGTACCTGCAGCTCATTGCTCCAATGTCTGATATCATCTGAGTAGGGCTCGACTGCACAAGCTTGAGGACCATAGGGCAATTGGCTTATAGCAACCCGAGGATTGCACCCTTTAAGGTCAAGTCAGCTACTAACTCCATTGTCAATGCTGAAAATGCCGTAAATATAACTGGAAACTGCTACAATGCTTGATGAGACAGATAAAAAGACCATCAGCCATGATGCTAGTTTGTCATTCTTCGTTGCAATTCCATGTCTGTCCCTGCACAAGCACAAATAAGAAACTACTTATCAATTTTACAGATTAAAGATAGGTTTCCCTGTGTGCAACAATTTATTTGAGAGATTATCCTTCAATCTTAGAAATTCCTGCTATGTTTGACAGATATCATGAACTTGACTCTAAAGCCCCCTTAAGCACTCTGATTAGTAAAGCCAATGCATGTAAAATGAGCTTGAAAAATCTCCTCTAGACCGCTTAGTGTCGATTTCATAAAACCCTACACCTTGTGATTCCTTGGAAAATTGTAAAGTACTATTAATAAAACTGCTGCAAATTTGAAATGGAATATTTCTAATGTCAAAAATGCTGAATAGTGCACAGTTTTTGAAGTGACAGCCTTGATTATCCAGCTACAACACTAACAGTACGATCTGAGAGGCAACCAAGCGTTTTGATGATTCTCATATCACCACTGCTGAATCTTGATTTGCAAATAATGTCACTGATACTTACCTAAGGGCTATTGCAGCTGGAAAGATAAACCCAACAGAGACAGCAGCTGTTGCACCAGTGAACTGGAAAGCGTCCCAGACACTAGGCACAAAATTGGCTCCCACAAATATAAACACCATAAGAGCGGCAGTAACTAAGAAGAATCTCCGGCAGTCAAATGCAATGGGAACGGCATAGGGAAAGAGAAGTCCATCCAGATTGAGGCGAAGGGAGTAAAACACAATTGGGAAAACAAGTATCAAGTGGATGCCATAGCTCACCCTAACCACATCATCAATCAATGAGCTATATGGAATTCCAAGGTCACCATCAAAATTGGCAAGTACATCATCCAAAGTATGATCCCCAAAGAGCAAGAATCCAAAGAAGCTAGTTGCAACATAGACCGTAGAACATAATGCGAGAGATGTCCTTACAATCGATTTAATCTGGGTGGGTTCTTTGAGTTCATTCTCTATTGGGTGAACTGCAACGCATAGTACAAGTCAACAAGTCAAAAGAGCAAACAACTAGATGCAGGTTAACCAACTAATAAAATCAGTATTATCATGAATAAGAGTAGCCTTTAAAGGCTTACAAGCAACTTGAATGACAATAGATAGTTGATGCTGTTAAGGTGGAATTAATTTGACCTTCATAATCAGCCAGGTATGTAATTCGATTTTAAATAAATTCAATATCCTTGTTTTTACTCTGCCTTTTTGCAATCAAAAAGGAATAATTCGCATACACTGAAAATAAAGTTGTCTTCAACCAATCAGCTCAAGCACACAACAATGGTACCTATGTTTGACAAAATCACATTTCACTATAACACCACCAAAGAACATGTCCAATAGTAGCACCTTGAAGATAGCGGAAAATCTGAACTTTCATCTTGCCTAATTGGACTTTGATAGTATGAATCAAGAGAAATATCCATTTCAATTTGATGGATTTTAAGTTGGAGTTGCTAAGATGAAGATCATAGATAACAAATACTAAAGTGAAAAAGTTGGACCAATCTAAGCAAACATATTTTTAACTTTGCTTTCAAAGCAAAACAAAAGATCACAATCCCAAGCAAAGCTTAAATGATTAATTTCTGTAGTTGATTTGGTTTGCTTATCTTTTGCTCAACTTATTATAACTCCATTTATCTTCGTCTTAATAGTTCAACTATAATGTTTTACATGAACAGATAAATAGAATTAATGCATTACAACAGTTATTTGTGGAAGAACAGAACTACTACATGTTGTGGAGCCTTAACCACACTCGCAAATGTACCCTTAGGCTCCTTTTGGTGTTGTAGTGTCGTGGCTTTAAGCTACAACTACTACGGAATGAAAGCTCTAGATGTCAAATATTAACGTAAAAATATATCGATCGTTAACAAACACCACTGTCCTAAACCAAACCTTAATCCGCAAAAGCCAGGAACTATTTTCATGAGATGTAGTGAAGAAAATGAGAGAAGATCTTCATTTCGGAACTTACTATTGTGGTGGCAGATATAGGCAGTGACTAAAACTGGAAAAGTAGTGAAAAGCTTCCAGAATGATGCCTGATCGACAATTTGAGGCAAGAAACGGGGAAAGCTACAGCTTCGATTGATCAATTTAACAAGTGCAACTCCTGCTGTTATCACTACAAATAATATGGCCAAACCCACTGATAATGCCGATGTGTATCTCAGTGAATCTAATACAACAAAAGTACAACCATCGGTCATCATTGCTCCACATTGCCATGCTTATACAAAAACTAAAACTAGAAACACTTAAATAATGCATACAATCAATTTTAAACGCAGGAATTCACAAATATAGAAATTTTAAGCAAGCAAAGGAATGAAGACTCATTGCAGAAAAGTCATAGCTATTTTAAATAATAAACATAGTTCTGGTTTGCTGATCAAATTCATATTCAGTATTCTAGTTAACATGACTATAATATAGGGAGTTTACCTACGCGCTTGAATGAAATGAGAGGAACGATGACAAAGAGCGTGGTGAGCAGAAGCAATGAGAAGCGTGTGGTCCACCAATGATGACCGAACCATTCTTCCGTCACACCTGAATGGTGGATCCCATTCAACCAAGTTCCCGATAACACATCACCTGCCACGTTCACGCATGAAGTATTGATTCCCAATCAAACAGTCTCCAACTTTTTATCAGCAGGTTGTAAAGAAATTAAAATTAAAAAAAAATGAAAATGATTACCTATGATAATCATGTAAACCACAAGCATGCCCAAATTGTTGACAACAATGCAGACCTGCAATAACGTTCTAAATACTCCACCGAAAGTGTCGGCGACGACACCGGAATAAGTGGCCGACTTGGACGCTCGACTGAATCTTATTATCATGTCTATTGACGATTCCGTCAACAAAGAAACCACTGCGATCATAATTAGTCCAGGAATTAAGCCCAGTTGCTTGACCGCCGCAGGTAAAGCCATGATTCCGGCTCCTATAATAGTGGTTGATAAATTAAAAACGGCGCCTGAAAACGACGCACCGTCTATACCCGTCCCGCGAGCCGGGAAGTCATCGCGCTCTTGTGGAAGAAGAGGAGCTTTAGAATTCTTTCGGTACTTCCTATCGGTTGAGGACTGAATCGTCATTTTGTAAATTTTCCGTTGAAGCATAAACGACGGTCGATTAAAAGAGGGAAGGAAGAAATCTGAGAGAAGTGGCAGGATTTTATAGGAAGCACAGTGGAGTACGGACAGACAAGTCTTCACGCGGGAAACGTGGACAAGGAAACTTTCATTGAAGAACACCAATAAGGCATTGGTGTTGACGTGGGTGTTGCGTTTGAAGATTCTGTTAGTTTTATGGATCATTGGACGGGGTAAAAGGAATTAAAAGTCAAAGGATCTGTTACGAAAGTACCGGATATTGCACGCCGATAAGTCACCAACTAGTTTTAGATGCACCCACGGAAATTAGTCGAGTGCTTTCATCCTGAGAATGTTTGTGTTAATTTTAAATTTAAATTTTTTAAAATATATTTAAATATAAAAATTTAATACAGTCAAAATTTTATTCTGTATTTAATATCACTACAATATGATTTCTGTACGTGATTTAGTTGATTTAGGACAAGTATTGTGTAATCTACGAATACATATTTTAAAAAAGTGTGTGTTTGATTCGTATATGATCGACCGCTGCAGTAATAATTGAATATAAAAATTTTTTCGTCATCAAAATAAATAATAATAATAATAATTTTAGATTATATTAGAGATGGAATGTGTTGGTAGGTTGATTTTGAAATAGCATAACGTAAATGAGGCCATTGCTAGGGAACCTAGCAACTCGCAACGGCCATGAAAAATGCACAAATACTTTCGTACAAATCACTAAAACAAAATTTTATTATATTAATTGTATAAAATTTATATTTTTAATATTAATACTCAATTTTTTATTTTCTAATCTAACTTAGCTAACCTATTGAGAACATATTCTCAAATTAGTGTCATGATCATAAAGCCATTATAACTCCACAGTGGCTGTAAGAATTAGGATGTAATTTAAAATATTACATATTAATTAAAAATAATAAATTTTATTAGAAGTTGATATTGACAAATATTTTTTTAATAATTTTACCGTTAATATTAAATGAAAACTAACTATACCGAATGTATTCAAATTTTGACAATGGCCAACCTAAAACTGGTCCTACCTCCCTCTAACCTGCATTTATTGGCTCGTACCGTAGAGCCCAAATAGATTGACCACAAAATGACAGGCACGTTGAAAAGATGGAATGCGTCAGATCGTATATTTAGGTGGGGGCTCAAAAATTTTTACATCAATTAATATATTTGATTTTAGCCAGCCGTACCGATTGCAGAGAAACTGCTGTCCCAGCAACCAGTTGTTCACTGGTCCTACAAAGGATGCAAGGAACAGTATTTCGTTGCAAATAGGGAATGTACAAAAGAAGACCAAAAGTGGCTCTGAATGCGGGGCGAGGACTAGGAGGTCCACCTGCTGGATAGTACTCTCGCACTCAAATTTCAAACTCTGATTCATGCTCTCTTATATACCCCAAATTTTAAATTCTGATTCAGTTAAAAAACCTTAAATTTAATTTTCAGGCTATTTGTTATAATATAAATATATATTAAAATAAATAAAACCAACAATTTTTTTAAAAAAAATATTTTAATCTATCGCAATTAAATCCAAATGAAATTTAGCAGGTAACTATACTTCTTTGGATTTTTAATAAATACACAATTAATACCCATAATTTAAAATTATATCATATATATAACCAAAAAATTATAATACTACTATGAATTTCTATTCACTATTATAAATTTTAAAATACAAAATCTATCCTCTAGATATTTTAATCATCTCCCAGCTATTAATTATATTCTCCACTATCAAAACCCAAAAGTAGAAGTAAAAGAAAATAATACTCAATAAATATTTATAAACAAAAGCAACTTTATGAATTTAAAATAAACAAAATTTTAAGTAAAATATTTTATGATTCTCAATAATAGATTTAATAAATTATCAAAACAAAATTTAAAATAATGACTTTCACAAAATAATATGAAAACGGGTAGTCATTTGTTATACATAATTTTAATTAAGTCATTTTAAACTTATTTTAAGATATTTTTCTCAAAAATTGCCAATTTAAAATAACCCAACATACTTTAAAAATATTTTTTTCAAGAACCGTTACTCGAATTTCATCTCTACAGGCTTTCATCGAGAGATTAAAATTATATTTATATCCACCGATGTTACATTAATTACTACTATCACATTTTCAATTATCCAATTACCATATCACCATATTCATATTCACAATAATATTTACGAATTTTACAAATATAACACTTCTATAAAATTGACAGTTTATCAAAACATGAAAACATAATATTCATATAAAAAATATCATTTAAAATTAATTCTAAAATCAATCAATTTGAACAATATATGATAGCTCTAAAATCTCATAAACTTTTAATTAAAAGAAAACATCCTATTTTTTAATTTTTAAAGCAAAAGATAAATCTAACTATCTATAAACACTTATCTTAATTATTTTCAAATTCTCAAGATTTCCCTCAACTCTTTAAATTTCTCTCTATTTTTAGGAACACTTTTTATTATCAATTTAATAATAACAATTACTAATTCACTATATAACACTTAATTAAAAAATTATTATAAAAATTTTAAATTTCTAATTGTTTCTAGTTTTTTCCTCCTTTTCCTTTTCTTTTTCTTTCTTTCTCTTTCTCTTCTCTTCTTCCTCCTCCTTTCCTTCTCTCGGCCACTCTCATTTTTCTTTTCTTTTTCTTCTTCCTTTCCTCTCTCTCTCTCTCTCTCGCTCTCACTCGCTCGAGCGGTCTCTCTCTTTTTTTCGCTTTCCTTCCTCTCTTCTCTCTCGGTTTTATTTTTGTTTCCTTTTATCTTTTGCTTCCCCTTACTTGATTCAATTTTCCCATTTTAAAATCAGCCCCCTGTCCCATTCTTAATCATTTCAATTTCATACTTATCCAATTAAATCCTTAATTTTTTTTTTTTTGTAATCAAACATTATATCTTTTTTATAATAACATTAATATAAAAATAATCCTCTTCACTTTTTTAGGGATGTTACAAGTTCTAACGGAATTTTTGGGGCCTAACAGTGCAATGGCAAAGTCAGACCGCCAGGATGTCAGGCAAGAAAGCAAACAACATAACGATTAGAAGTATGTGGAAGTTCCAGTTATCTTCTAATCAATTCACTTTACCAATGAACAATCCCTTCCCTTGCACACAACAGTAATAAGCATGGCTTGCCTAGGCAAAAATCCTACACAAACTGAAGCTCCGTATCTTAAGCTGTACATGCCAAGCAGAATATCACAAGAAAGTTGTAGTGAAATTGTTTGAGTACGATTTTGGGTGATTGCCAGGAGGCATAACCCATGAATTGGCCCTAGCTCTAGTCACATACACATGCACAGTTTACTCTTGAGGCATGGCGTCATGCTATATTCTTGGATTTTGAGTTAGCAGACATTAAACATTACTGCATAACAAACTATTGCTGCCAAGAGTAGCAACTAGATCGTATGTTACAAAGAAAAAAGGTTCATTTCATCAGTTCATGAGCCCTCCAATTAGCAAAGTGAAGATGAGCCAGCTGATATGGCATCTATAACATATGAACAAATTACAACTTACAAACGTTGCTGCCAACCCGACCATCACTTGATCAACATTTTCGCTTTCTTTTAGAGTTTTTCTTTGTCTTAATAGTCCCAGGGTCTGGATCTGATTGTGAGGCTTGCAACCTGGCCCCTATGGCAGAACTCCACAGTGCCCTTTCCACATCCGATGGAGTGAAAGAGTTTCCTTCTGAAACTAATTCCTGCAACCAATGATAGTCCACCAGATAAAATGCAATCATAATTCACGTCAGAAACTTTTAAACTTGGAATATCTGTTGCCACACAAATGCACTCACCAGCAATAAGTAAAAGTATTTGTTCCAAAGCATTTAAAAGTAATCCAAAATTGCCTTAGTTCTAAAAGTAGCAATGATTGACACTTAAGCAAACAGAGCGGTCAGCAATAGATTCCCGTGCACACAAGTTATATATATCTAGTCATCAAGTAATCCTATCCTTCTGCTTGAAATCAAGTGGCTGTCACCAGCTGAACCTCCTAAACCATTTTTTAGGACACGCTAGCTTGGAATTATAAAACTACAATCTCAAAAGAAATAAGCACTTGAGTTTCCACAGCATTACTCTCAAATTGACTTGTCAAAATCACATTGGGCATATGCAACAGAGAGAATCAAGTGGAAGATTCAGCTTCCAAAAATTAGGTGATAAGAAGATTATCAATAATTAATCTCCTGTTAACTGAAAGTACCAGGAGAGCTAACTTACATGACAAAGCTTATTAGGTCATCATCTTTAACACTTCTAATCATATTTCTTAATGTGCTCAAACAAAAGTAAATGTGAGAACAGTTTTTTAATCCTGAATTTCGTAAGTGACATTCCCTATATAATAAACAATGGGACCTGTTAGAGATGCAATTGTGCCGTATTTATGATAATTTCCCCCGGTAAATTGTTTCGTTCGTTATTTTAGAACCCTAAAAATGAAATAAAAATAACTACTAAGCTGTATTCTTAAAATGAAGATGGTAAAACAAATTTTAAGATAGTAAAACAAACATATTTAACTGAAAGATGGAATTGGATTGTGGCATTATCAACTGTCATCTGGTAACAAATTAGATATATTTCAGCTTTTATCTGGTAGAAAATAGATGATAAATGAATTTCCAATCTTTCATAGTTATGAAACTGACTAATATTTGTCATCTCATTTATTGTCTGACAGATCATCTATATTATTCTACTAAAAAATCTGTGTAGTAATTATAAAGCACACTTATTAAACTCAAGACAGCGATCAAAACCCAAGTGTAACAGAGCCCTAAAAACCTCAAAGGCTTTCATCTACTATTTCATTCCAAGAAATTACCCTTTACTACTACAAAACATGGTCTCCAGCATTGATTATGTTTGAAAAAGACAATAAGAGGTTTAGTTAAGAGTACAAGAAGTTGGCATACAATTGAGGCAAAGATGCTTGGAAATCATAAGCAAGAAAAATAATTTGCAACACAGAGTATCACTTTCTCAAATTGGTGAATATGTGTGCTTCGCCCCACTTATGGACTTTAACTGATATCAAGGTTGTTGGACATCAACAAAAAACAGCATTTCCTACGACCATCTAAAAAAGTTTACGAGCAACAATTAGTAACCTTGATTATAATAAATTTCACATCGAGATGTGGAAGAACAGATTTTGTAAATATCCACGCTCATCACATTCTTTTCACCAAACTAAATTAGCCCTAGAAGATTGGGACTGAATTAATAAACAATAGCTCATATCAACATCTGACACTAAGAGGACAACTCAATTGTTCTTAGAAATATTAATATCATATCAATTAAAGATTATCTTTTCAGTTGCATTCTACTACCTTGAAAGTAGAAAGCACCAAATGCAAAATTTTACATAAAACATGACATAATAGCACAATCAGTAAAAATATCATACAGAAACAAAGTCACTTTTGGATATCCCAATAGGGCCTTTGCTCCAATTACAGCTAACCAAGTTTCAGAAACAAGTGATAAAATTACAATTAATATACATATGAACGGTACAACAAAAATAAATAAATATATAAATATAAGAAACAGAAAAAATGTTATTAACCTTAGCTTTTTTCTGGAGTTTCTCGGCGAACAGTAAATACTGCTTTAACGAGTAGTCTTTCGAGTGCCCAAGAGCTGTCTCCATAGCCTTACATTAAACATAAACATAAACATAAACATAATAATAATAACAACAACAACAAAAAGTAATAGTAATACTACTACTACTACTAATAATAATAATTATAGTAATAATAACGATACTAAACACCAACCATATAACATAATTATTTAGAAAGAAAACAAACTTACCTCATCAGACATGAACGGCGCCACATCAGGTGCATAAGCTGCCAAAACGGCGGATGCGGTTGCCGGACCCACGCCTTTCAAAACAGTAAGCTCGGAAACTGCTTTAACTAAATCAGGAAGTGATTTAAAAGCCTTCTCAGATGACGATTTCACTGAGGACTCGTCCAAAGACGACACGAAATCCAACAGACGCGGCCTGCAATTCACATTTAATACGCGCATCAATAATACACAAAACGCAAAAATGTATAGAAACAAGTTCTGCAAGGAGCTGAAGTATGAACCTCCATTTGCCGCGAGCGAGTTTCCATTGCATGAGCTTGGAGAGCTCCGAGGTGGTGATACAAGGATTAGGGTTTCGTTGGTGAATCAGAGACGGAAGTTGGTTACAGTAAAAATCGTCAAGTGTAACGAGATTCGGTTTGTTTAGAGATTCGATACGAGCTTGGTAAGAGGCGAGAGCTTCCTTCCACGTGCTTAGATTCGAACGCTCAAAATCCATAGTCGCCGTTCCCCGCTGAATTTTCAGTACCTTCCCGCTGCAGGCAGTTTTTAATTTCTGCCTTTGGTTTGGACTTTTGGGTCATTCACTTAAAGGTTGGTCCGAACCGAACTGGGCTTTCCATGGTGTAACACAAAATCTCTTTTCCTTTAAAGTGATAATAACTTTAAAAAAATGTATATCAAATGAAATCAAAACAAAACAAAACAAAATTTGAATTTGGTAATTTTTGTTATTTTATTTGAATTTTGACTAGATGTTAATATATAAAATTATATTGTATTTTATTATATATTTATTGTAAACATCTTAATATGAGTAATATTATTTCTTTTAGAAGATGAAAATATAAAATCTATATGGACTGGGAATAAATAAAATTTATATAAAGATTTTTAAAACATACTTTTAGATAAGCTTTTTCATATATTTGTATTTTATTTGGAAATAAATATTTTAATGCACCATTAAGTTGAAAACATAAATCCATTAAAATCATTGAATTACTGAATATAAGCTTGACACCTTGAAGTAATTATATTTATAATTGAGAACACATAATAAAATTTTATTCAACAATATTATCGATAACTAATTCTCACACCTAACACTTTAAAATTTAATTTCTATTACCTCATAGTGTCAAGTTTGGTCTGTGTGCTAAATTTTTCATTTCTATTTTAAAAGCAAAATTCAGAAAAAAAATTATTTAGGAGCATTAATTTTTAATAAGATCACATAATTTAATATATAAACTTTTAGTCCCATAACATCTAGAAACCCACCAAAGAATATTAAATAAGACATTTTTAATAAAATTATTCGATTAGATTAGAATATAATATCAAATACTTTTTTATTATCATAATCACAATTATGATTAATCAATTTTAAATTAAATATATATGTGAATAAAAAAAATTAACTAAATAGAGATAAAAAAAGAAAGAAATTGATGTGATATACCGTTCCATCCAAAGTTGTGTGATTGAAAGTACCTATTAAGTTCCCCCACCCCAAATCTGAAAGCTGATTTGTATCAAATGTAATTGCCAATCGACAATGACTTAGCAAATATTTGTCGTCAAGTAGAGTCGTAGTGTTTCTTCACCTTGACATTTTGTACACATATATTTGCTATGAAAAGAATTACGTAATGTTGTCGAGTTATCATGAACGCAAGCATGCATAAACGATCCATATTCTTAAAATACACGTGCGCGGGCTGCGGTCGCATCAGTGTAACAATTTAATATTTATAATGCAAACAAGTTAAAAGTCTAAATTTATAAAAAATAATTATAACAACCATTTTTAACAATTTTTAAAAATAAATAATATACCTATGCCACTTACTCTCTTAAAATACAGTAAATTATATTAAATGTGTATTAAAAAAGGAAGTCCAAATATATATCTATTAAAACTCTATCTTGAGTCTCACACCTAAATATAGGGCAAAATCTATTATTAAAGTTTATCCAGGTTCTGAAATGTATAGTATGGATTATTGAATGCATTAATTGTGTCTTCTTCATTCTGGATGAAATTTTATGTTCACATGCGTAAACGCAACACATAAATGGGCATAATTAGTTGTCTAGCTCCATCGTTAATTGCGTGCTTGATTGAGTTAAAAACTAGTTTATAGGAATGGGCACCTATTTAAGTTTAAATTTTAAATTCATCTAAACAGTAAGTTTTTAAAATATTAATTTAAAAAAAAAATTAAATCGAATTTATTTACTTTTTAATATATTAAAATAAACATTTTTAATTTAAATATATTAATTTTTAAAATTTAATCCAAAAATTTTCTAACTCAAATCGCTACATACATTGTATCTGCATTAGCACAACATAAAATAATATTCAGTATTCCATTCAACTTTTAAACAAATATTTTATATTTTATATATTTTGACTTTGTGCGTGTAAAATCAATACAAATATGGTACATAATAATGTATACTACCTTAATTCTGTTTGTTTTCTCTTAAGAAACAATTTCTCTGGAAACAGGCAATACTATTTTTAAAAATAAGGCAGCATGTGCTTGCCTAATTCTAGCTGACTAGATGTGGGACTTTTTGAAACGTTTGGTCTTCGTCCTCCGTTCATTCCCATACCTGTTTTAGTATTGTTAACCTGTAAGTGCTATAAAATAGCAATTGCTGAGAGCTTGTATCATATAAAATGTTGACTAACTGGTATTCAGTTGGTAAACAACCACTTTCAAGTTATTGATACGATTTTGGGCAGAAGCCAACAAAACACGAACATTATAATATCAAACCAAATTTTATCCATTACTTTCTTTTACAATTATATATATATTATTAAACTCGTTTTAACTTAAATAATGATCCAAATTTTCATGAATTAAATTTGTGTAGTTCAAAGATTAATAGAATTACTGAGTTGATCATAATTAAATATTATTTATTAATTTTAGATCTTAATTACAAATTTAATTAACAAAAATTTAAGTTAAAAACTCTAATTATGCATAAGGTTGTATAGGTTGTCTTGAATTAAATTTAGATATAATTTTTTAATTATTGATTTATACAATACAATTGTAGATATAAGCGCTGAGTTGATGGCATTAAAAGTAATTATTTAATTTTAGCTCTCAATTATTTAATTAAATAAATTTAATGACCGAAAATTTTTGTCTAAATTTAAATAAAAAATTTAAGTTAATAGAGTTCAACTATAAACATGCTTGCGCGCAGACATACCTCATTTCCTCCCTAATCTAAACACAAAATAAAAGAAAAAAAAAAAAACTCATTATAACTAGACCTTGCAAGTATAAAAGAAAGAATAGCTTATCAAGAGACGTTAACATCTTATTATGTAACAAACTCTAATTTTTTATACAATTTTAGATTAGTAAATTAATCTTCTTAAATAATTGAGATTAAATTTTACTTACATTTAAATGGTTAAGCCGGCGGGATTCATATTTTGCTTGCTTACTATTCTTCGTTTTAAATAATATGAAAAGTTGTTACTTCCAATATTTTTATTATTTTATACAAACCCATCATCATTTTCTTTGACCTTGAGAATGGTAAGAACAAGAATAAGGTCAAGAAGAATGCAAATTTTTTCTATTCTCACACCCGCCAGTAATTTGATTTGCTTGTAAACTATTGGTGATTACCCAGCCACGTTCAATTTCTTTGGTTCCACTCATTCGCATGGACTAAAGTCGGTGGGTTTAAGATAGTATTTTTTTATTTAAATTAAAAAATGATATTTAAAATTTACATTCTTAAGAATAAAATTATGTTTGATAATATTTGTTAAAAGTATTTTTTGAAAATTAAAAATGAGTAAAATAGTCGTTAACATGATAAAAAATAATAAAAATTAGTTTTTACTTTATAAATATAATTTAAATAATGATATTTTTTCTAAAACATACAACCAAACATTTTTATAATTCTTTTGTTTTTCAATATAAAAAAATAATTTTCTTTAGAAATTTATACAAACGACCTAAATTGTTAACTGAAAATTAATAATTAATTTTATAATTAAGAGACATAATCAAAAGAATTATTTTATTTGATAGGCCACTGATTCTTGAAATTTGCCTAACCAACCAACTCCACAGAGAAATAAATAAATAAATAAATAGTCAGCCTAAGGGCGTAATAAATAACATAATATAAAGGGTGCGTATCTTAAAGCAAAGATCATAAAGGCGTAAGCTAGCATTCAAAGATATGTCTAACGGGAGTGGTGGACCGCCTGACTGGTGACTTGTAATTTGCGAACCCGGGAAGCGCTAGTCGTATATAAAACGCTGGCTTTTCGGCTTATTAACCAGAAACCATCAGACTAACAGAAGACAGCCAGCGCGTCACACAAAACACAATAGAAGCAAAAACAAAATATCAGAGCAATCGTAGTTGCAAGAATAGAAAAGATAGGAGAAGACCAGTGATTTTTGTTTTCTGTTTCTTTTTTTTTCTCGTTGTTCAGGATTTTTCAGTTCTGGTGAAAATGGCGGATCAGTACACGTGGGGACTCATCTTGGGTGCCGTGCTGGGACTCGTCTTCTTGTATAATCTGGGGCTATTCGCTTTGTATAATTTTGTTATGAAGAACAAGAGCGACACCGACGGGGATTCGTCGCAGAACAAGAGTGCCTGCTTGAAGAACGCTTTTCATGCTGTTAATGGAGAATGTAGATCCGATAGTAACACAGACGCTGACGTCATCATCGTCGGAGCCGGCGTAGCGGGTGCCGCTCTAGCTCACACTCTTGGCAAGGTGATTCATCCTTCTTTTATTTTTTTTTTTCTGATTAATTCAATTGCCTTGGCTGAAAATAAGGAACATCTTTGTCGGAATGATTGAAATTCAGCAATATATATATATATATATATATTTTTTTTTCATTTTCCAAGAGCATGCATTTGAAGTTCTTTGTCTTTGAGCTGGATGTGATTGTATTTCCGTGTTTGTTTTCTTAAAAGTTAGAACTTGAGAGAAATTTTTGCCCAGGGTGGCTTAGCCAATTTCATAAGTTTATGACGTTGAAATTATCGTGTTATAGGGCATATGCTTAATAGATAGCCCCTATGATCCTTATCCGATAAGGATCTAAGGATGGATTTATCTTGTATGACATTTTAATTAGTACAAGCTCCTTATCTAGCGTTTCTAATTATAATTGAACACTTAAAATGTATATATTTTCATTACTGAACTTTGTCCCGTTTTCAAGTTATTGATCAAAAAGTGGCTTGAACTCAAAGAGATTTAAGCCTAGCAGTTTATTCCTGTTTTTTTCTACTAGATTATATCCGATGCTCTCTCTTAAAGATTGTATTTAGAGCCCACATTGGATTCTGAGATCCTAACATTTGCTAAATGGGGAAATCTACCCTTTACGTACTTAATTTATAACACTTAGCTGAAAGTATCTGTTGGTTAGCGATGATAACTTCTAATGGATACCATTTAAGAACATAAATTGTCTTGGCTGAAAACTGTTTTGATTTCCAGTTCCAACTAACCCAATGTCTTATGCATAATCAGTTATAATTAGTCCTTTCCTATTATGTGTTTTTTCGAGGAACAAGAAGAATAATTGCTAAGCTCGGTATATGCCGTTTTTATTGTTAAGATTAGAAGCAGATTGTTTTCTGCAGTTTATTCTGTTTTTAAAGAGATGACGACAAATTGGTAGATCTCTTTTAATATCACATTGTAACCATTATTGTGTGCTATTGCGTGAAATTTGGACTCAACAATCAGATATAAGACAAATGTTATCTGGGGTCTGCAATAAAATTGACATCTAGATTATTTTCTATAGTGACTTCTTTTTTATGCAAAATTTTTATACTTGATATCTAACGGCTATCTAATTAGCGAATCAACTTGTTTTCGTGATTTCTGATAGATGCTAACACGTGATATTTTCCAATTGCTAGTAATATCGTGTTCACAGATGTTGAATATTTATTGTAATTTTACCGTATTTGTATTTCATTTTCAGCTCATATCTTTAAACTAGTTATCTTATTAGGTGTTAACATTTCTAAAATGAGTGTCTATTATACATTGTTTGAGAGAGAGGAATATCAATTTTAGTTTACTTCATCTACATTGCATTTTTAAGTGTGCATTAATTTCATCGAAAACTGGTTATACAATTTGAAGTGCAGGATGGACGCCGAGTGCATGTGATTGAAAGAGATTTGTCAGAGCCTGACCGAATTGTTGGTGAACTGCTGCAACCAGGGGGATACCTCAAATTAATTGAGCTAGGACTTGAAGGTGAGTGATAGTTGAACTTGGCAGTTATGTAGAAAACTCTTTAATGTCACTGTTTTGTGTTTGGTGATTGTAATTGGCACTGAACAACTTATATCTTTTAGCATTTGTTTACCTTTAAACTAGTAGAATTTAGTTGTTAAGCGAATCCTTTTCTTTTTTCCTGCAGATTGTGTGGAGAAAATTGACGCACAGTGGGTTTTTGGATATGCCCTTTTCATGAATGGAAAAACTACACAACTATCGTATCCCTTGGAGAAGTTTCACGCAGATGTTGCTGGAAGGAGCTTCCACAATGGGCGTTTTATACAGAGGCTGCGGGAGAAAGCTGCTTCCCTTCCAAAGTATTTTTTATCTCCAAATTTTTAAATGTTTATTAATAGTTGTTTTATCATATGTCTTCAATCTAGTTACTGCATGTTCCATTTTGAGAATGACCCATGAGCTCCAAGGTTTCATTGCTTCTCAAACGATGTACATGCTTCTCAGACAACTTATATATTTGTCTGCACACTTGGAACACCTAATTTAGTGACACACTGCACTTAAAGGGCAGATCTTGTTAGTCTTTTACCAGTATTGTTATGCAGTGATTTGGTTAGAGATCCTTTAGTAGATGCAGCCCGTGTCCATGTATTATCTGATTGTAAGGATATACAATGTTGATTACTCTCATATGTATTTTGGTACAGGGTTGATCTTGTCAAATTGTTGGTTTTTTCTAAAGCAATATATATATTCTGTTAGCTGGTAGTTATGCCTTTTTTAATTTGTGCTAGCGTGCGATTGGAGCAAGGAACAGCCACTTCCTTGGTTGAAGAAAAGGGAACTATTAAAGGCGTGCAATACAAGAATAAAGCTGGCAAAGAACTGACTGCATATGCTCCTTTGACAATTGTGTGTGATGGCTGTTTTTCAAACTTGCGGCGCTCACTTTGCAACCCTAAGGTGAGATGGCATTTGGTCATGTCAAAATTTAACTGTCATTGACAGTTGAACTGGACTATGTATTTTACCTTGTCAATATTGGTATAACCTCTCACCAATATCTTTCACAAAAACTGATAAATTCCAGAAAATTAAAACATATCCTTATATTTTTCTGCAGGTAGATGTGCCATCCTGTTTCGTTGGCTTGGTCCTAGAAAATTGCAATCTTCCATTTGCAAATCATGGGCATGTTATACTAGCAGACCCTTCCCCCATTTTGTGTTATCCAATCAGTAGCAATGAGGTACGCTGTCTGGTTGATATACCTGGTCAGAGGGTTCCTTCCATTTCCAATGGTGAAATGGCAAAATATTTGAAGACTGTAGTGGCTCCTCAGGCATGTGGTTTTGACTTCCTTTCCCTTTATGTGGTTCAAATTTCATGGAACACTTATTTTTTCTTTTATAAAAAAATTAGTATCCTAATTTCTTTATGTCTACTGGTACCTTGAGTGAGCATTTTCAATGTATGTTGCAGATTCCACCCAAAATCTATGATTCCTTTGTAGCAGCCATTGAAAAAGGAAATATAAGAACAATGCCAAATAGAAGTATGCCAGCTGCTCCCTATCCCACTCCTGGAGCTCTTTTGATGGGGGATGCATTCAACATGCGCCATCCATTAACTGGAGGAGGAATGACTGTGGCACTGTCGGATATTGTTATTTTGCGTAATCTTCTCAGACCTTTGCGTAACCTGAATGATGCACTAGCACTCTGCAAATACCTTGAATCCTTTTACACCTTGCGTAAGGTAAGTTATAAAAATATACCAATGCTTGATGCTGTTCTAGCTTTCTTTTTGGCCATGACTTTGCTGCTTCCTCTTGCTGGTTGTCTGATGCAATAGAAAATTATTCACATGAAAGTTGCTTTCTCTTTAGATAGCATTCAAACACAATGTAATTTGCTGTTGATTCTTTCTATAAACATGGAAGTTTGTAGAAACATTCAAACACATAACTTTAGTAAACTCAGGTTTCTGTAATGTTTGCATTTGCAGCCAGTGTCATCGACTATAAATACATTGGCTGGTGCCTTGTACCAGGTCTTTTCTGCTTCCCCTGATGAAGCAAGGAAGGAAATGCGTGAGGCTTGCTTTGATTATCTAAGTCTTGGGGGTATATGCTCGTCAGGACCAGTCTCTCTGCTCTCGGGCTTAAATCCTCATCCTTTAATCTTGGTTCTCCATTTCTTTGCTGTTGCAATATACGGTGTTGGTCGTTTGCTACTGCCATTTCCTTCACTTTCTCGCATATGCATTGGAGCTAGAATAATTTGGGTACATATTGACTCATACTGTTGTTTTTTGTTTCTTAAATCGACGTGCTATTCTCATTATCACTTTTTCTTATCTAATCACAGATTTTTAATCAATTAAATTGAAATATTCTGTTGCAGAGTGCCTCAGGAATCATCTTCCCCATTATGATCGCTGAAGGATTAAGACAAATGTTCTTCCCTGCAACTGTGCCTGCATATTACAGAAGTCCTCCTGTTCAATCCAGTTGAATGACACTATGAAAATAGCTCGAATCAAAATTTGTTAAAACAATGTAGGTTATAAAATGTCATCTGCTTCCCTGTTCCAAGTCTTAAGGGAGGTGAACGCTTTGAGATATCGATGTGCATTATTACAGTCTATGTTCTGTATTTGAAGGATTTTGGTTCTCTGTTATGTTAATAACCATTTTACCGAAAAGTATGGAATATACATATTTCATTTGAAAATTTTGGAAATCAACCTCAAGAATTCAATCTTCTGAGCAGTTTCATGAATCCTTTTAATTTTGATCTTGTTACAGTGATCAACGTAGTTTGCAATGTTTCTGGAACAGAGTATCCACCTCACCTTTCCCAACTTGAAAAGATCGACAAACGATAGTATATGAGAATATAAAACTCTTGATACTAATTAAGGAGCACTTGACAAAAGGTGTAGTAATTCTAATATTGATTATTGCTTTTTGTATTTTGTATTTTGTCTTCCAAAGAAAACGCGTTGCTGGAAATTACAAGAGTAGGTAAAATAATAAGTTGCTAGTTTTACGATGCTTTAATACAAATTTCAGGTTTCAATTTATGTTTTAAATGAATTAATCTATTTAATACTCTAGTATATGATTAATCAATTACACACACACACACACACGAAAGTATTGAACTTTATATGAAGACTTGTCACATCCATTAATTCTAATTATAATAGGCTATATTATTTTTTTATTTAATTCAAGATAAGACGCGAATGTTTATTAGTTGATAACTCATCAACCATCAATCATCGATAAAAAGGCAATACAGATATTCTAATACATTATAACTTACGCGACTACAAATTATGGACAAGAAGGAGAAACTAAAAAAGAAAAAAAAAATATTATCCATCTCCGAACGAAAATCGAAAAATCTCGGCTGGTTTCGTCAAATCATCGCTGCACAACGGGCATGAGTGAGACTTGTTCGGCCAGGAAGCAATGCAGTTCTTATGAAAAATATGCGAACAAGGCGCCCGAGCCACCGACTGTCCAGAAGCAAGGCACAATTTTTCTGTCAATGGTGCCTGAATTCTCCATTCCTCCAGTTTCTCAAACTCAAACCTTTTTGGATTTGTTATCTTCCAAAGATTGATCCCGAGATTACCGACTCATCCTCACGTTGAAGTCGAAACAGAAGTTACTGGTTTCTGACCACTGTCAAATCCATCACAAGCTGCAAAATTTTCGTGAAATGATTGTTGTGACTGCGATTGATACACCTGACATGGTACAGAACTTGTTCTGCCAACCTTGGAGTGTACGAATTGGCCCTGATTGAGAAAATATTACCGGCCTGCCTCAACTTGGCCGCAGAAGTACAAAGCACTCTGGTTTAAAAATTGTCCATTGGCGTGCATGGATTCCTTAATGTTATAAAAGCAGTGTGTCACTCCGGAGTAGGATAAAAAGTGGTCAGGGACGAAGTAAAAGAACTGGTCTTGTTTGCTGTTGGTTGTACGACCCACTGGATTATTTTGGCGTTGAACCGCATGTCGCACCCCGTAACTGAATTATAAAATCATAAGGCCTATGTTGGAAATCCCAGTTCAGATTCCTCACCTTGTTCAAAATGCTATTATCTTGTTGCCACTTCAGTTCGAAAGTCATCGTCATCTTGAAAGAACGATTGAGAGGAACAAGAAGGAAAGTTTTGAACAAATTCAGAGAATCAAAAGTAAATTGAAACGAGTTGAGATTGAAGGAGTGGAAAGCAAAGACCGAGGGATGGGAGATTTATAAGGAAAAAGGTGGTGTAAGAATAACTACGTTGTCTTTTGGAAATTGAAGTTCGTTTCCTAAATCAATACAAAATTTAAATACCTAAGGATTATAAAGGAAATTGAAATCTCATTGTTGATATACAAATTTTCTCAATGATTCATGCACCAAACAAGTAAATTTTTTTGATAAGAAATTCTCTAGAGACTAGCCACAAATCAAACAAATCACATATACACAAATTTTTTAAGGTGAAAACTCATGCTAGAGTAAAAACTAGAAGACCTAGAATGGTTTCATTATATTGAAAAAAAAATGTTACACAAAATGTTTTACAATAAACTCCCTCTCCAAAAAGAAAAGTCTTTACTAATACAAATATTTTCCCCTTTTTATAAATATTATTGATGTATTTTCAAAGCCTCTTCAATTAGTGCTCTTGAAAAAAAAAAGAGATTTGTTAAGTTTTCTCTTAATTATTATTAGGATGAGCAACACTAAATAATAACTTAATATGCAGTAGTATCGATAACACTTCGTTTAGCGGATTGACACGTATCCTCTTTCATTATTTTTTATTTTATTTTTATTGAATTTTATCTTTAACAGGGATTATAATCTTTAATTTTGAGCAAAAATTCTTGAAGAGTTTGTCAAATTCTAATGTATATGTTTTATAAATAATTTTTTTTACAAAATTTAAGTAGTATTCATAATTTTATGTGAGTTGAACAAACTGTCAAAAATATAATTTTTAAACGTTATTATTTTAAAATATTATTTCTGTCGTTATCTTAAAATTCTTAACCTTTAAAGTATTTTGATGTGTTAACGATTGCTTGTAAATATTTTAAAATATTATCCTGACCTCTTAGTCAGAATTTATCTTCATTTAACTTTTTCTACTTTGTTTTTTTTTTCTCCCAACACTTACTAATGGAAATCTAATTAAATAATAATTACAATACAAAATCTTATTAGTTGAGGAATATTAAAATTAACTTCAAATAATATCTACAGCGCTTATCTATGAATTCGGAATTGCACCGTTTGAAAGATATGCATATATTGACTCAATGGACAAAAAGTAACAAATTTTATCCGCTATGGACACAAATGCTTTGCCACGTGTTATATGAAATTTTATTTCAAATATTCACTTCAATAAAATTTAACTGGACTTCTTAAAAAAATAAAGTAAATTTCTTTAATTTTTTGGACTGCAAGTCTAATTTTTTTTTTTTTAAAATTTTTTTTCTGGCACTTCAGCATTAGAGAAAATAGAAAACTGCTATTGAAGAAAATCCATCGAGATACTTTAGATTGCAAAAATAAATAAATAATAAGGAAAGCATAGAATAGAAAGAATTAGCTCACCCATACATTTCTCAATTCAATCTACAAGACAATTTTGTATAAGAATTGTTTCCTGAAAACGGTGATAAAAAGCTACACACATAATTGCTCTAATCTACAAATAACAATTCAAAACAATCAATGACTAATCAAATTGTCAATTTACTATCCCAATGAATATACATGGATTGAGATTATACCAAGTCATCTTCTCGAAAAACAAACAGTTAGGAGCTGAGAACCTATACAACTGATTTTGTTTTCTCTTTCCTTTTCCTTTTTAAAATAGTTAAATTTGCAGTCAACTTGAAACTTCTGGAATATCTGTCTTAATCTTCCAAATTTTAGAGTTCTGATTTCAAGCGCCCAGCTGAAAGTGATAAAATATGAGAGTAAGAAAAAACAGTTAATGAGAAGCTTACAAATCAACTCTAATTATTTGACTCATTACCATTTTGTCCCAAACTGTCAACAGCGGAACTGGAATCAAGTCCCATTTGGTAAAGACTTTGAAACTCATGGTCTAATATACTCTGCATGCGTAAGAGAAATGCACTGTATAAGTACTTTTGGCAAGCAAAATAAAGAGTTAGCAAGATATGAAGACCTTTACAATACCGGAGGCAAGGGAGGAAATTGTGTATTAGCACTGGGTATACTTGTCATTGTTCCTTGGAAAATTCCAGGTGGGTAAGGTTGTGAGCAATTAATTCCAGAGCTAAATCCAAGAAGAGCTGCACCACCACTACGCGTATGGAGAATCTACAGGGAATACAGCTCAGAATTCATCTTGTAACCCATACATTTATAAAGTATCTTTGAACACTATCTAGACTTTCAACTTACATCTTTGGATAGAATCCTTTCTATATCGATGTTCAGTTCTGGGTTGACAGTCGCAAGTTTCATTGACAAAAACTGCAACAGCAAAGCAAGCACAGAGACAATCAAAAAATATAAAACTTACAAAAGCACCATAATTACACTGAAAGAACAATTAATAACTAAAAAAAAAAAAACATTATTTTTATCAAATCCCATAATTTAAAACAAGTTGCTGATATTGAAAAGTAGCATCCTTCAGGACAAGCTCCTGCTAATTCCATTCATTAGACCGGGACAACCAGTTTTAGTAGATAACAGTTCATTCAAGACTCTTACAGGGAAGATATACATCAAAGAGATTCTAATAATGTTCCAGATACAATGAGAAGATCAATGGCATGTTCAAAAAACAGTGAAAAGGCCAATGAACTTGGCCACTAAATTTTCTATTTCAATACATTATCTTCGGCGTGTCAAGATACAAAACAATCAACTTAGCTTCCCAAAGGTACCCGATCATATCTATACAAACTAACTAATTCTTAAGAACAATTTATTCATGATTAAATAAGCAAGTTGAAGACTCAAATGCCTTATTTTACAGTCACAATACTGCATACCTCAACCTGTTGTTGCAGCGATTGCACATAGTTGATAATTTCATCAAGCATTACTGCCTTACCAGTGATCTAAAACAATATACGACACCAGATAAATAAGTATTTGTAATCACAGTCAATGAGGTCAATTGACAAGCAAGGCCTCCTCTAATTACCTTATTGCATCCAGGAACAAGTTCTTGAAGCAATCTCATTCGCTCACTGATCTTTTCTCTTCTAACCTGGTAGCATGTCACTAGCTTTAACAAAGAGAACTTCAACATTATCAAATTTGAGATATAACTACAAGGATGTACCCTTTCCGCAAGACTGTGACTATTAGTAGCCTGGCCCCTTTTGGCTCTCACATGAATGTACTCTTTAGGAGCCTCTCCACTCTGAGAATTGTCTTTAGCTTGTTTACCTTGCAAATTTGCTCCTGTATTCTGTTCAATTTTTTGTTTCTTGTCATCTTGCTCTTTCAAAACGCCAGAGCTGTCTCGAGAAGGATCTTTTGGATGCTGCACCCCAGCATTCATTAAAGAATACCCAAGCAATACAGTCAACAGGGTTACTGAACTATATAAAATGAAAATAAATCTTTAAACTCTTGACAGATATGCTGCAGCTGATGATAAATTTACCTTTTCTGGATTGAAAAGAGAAGTAGAATCAGGTGCTCGTTTTCTTGTCTTACCATTCATTGAAACTCCTAAGGCTGCCCCTTCTGATCTATGAAAGTCCTCACAAGATTGTGAAACATTTATTGAAGCTCTTTCATTGCCACCGTCCTTATTTGAAGGACACTCACAATTAGCAGTCTCTGGTAGGTTAAAGGAACTAACCATTTCTGAAAAGTTAGCACTTCCAAAGCATGGAATCTTTGGCAACAGCTCAACAAAACTTGGATCAGATGAATATTGAACTAAGTTGGAAGTGCTACTCGGTCCCTGGTTTTCCATTGCAACATAGTAAGGAGAAGCGGCAAATTCACTGCGAGAAACCACTGAAGAGACTCCAAAGTTTTCACTGTGACTCATTGAAGCAATTGGATCCCACCCGGAACCAAAGGAGTGGTCTGCCCCACTGGGAGACTTGTTCATTGACACTGAGTTCAATGTCATTCCTGAAACCTTCTGAGGCAATGGATTTGTGCTCATCACTGAAGATGGACAATTCATTATACTCCCATTTCTACGAAGAAACCTCATATCATCATTGTCACGACCCCCCATATTTTTTGTCTTAAAAGTTAAACCTCTTGTGAAGTCACGTATCTATAAGCGATATGAAATCCCTACTCAATAGTTGGCTCAGAGCCGGACTAAAAATAGGTATTAAACAGAAGAAACTACCATAAAATTAAAGGCAAAGTGCCGTTTGACCAAAATCGGCTGGTGATATCTTGCAAGACTGAACAAGGAACAAGAATCCTTGGCAGCTTTATAGAACTTATTGGATGTTAAAGTAAAAGAAACCCCTTATTGCAGCATCCCATAGACACAAAGTAAAGGGGAAATCCAATCTAACAGGCATAATATGTAAGAAGCACCAGCTACTTACCTCTTCTCTCAGAACCCTAGGATCAAGTAGGAAAATGCTTCACACAGACAAGAAAGTAAACCTTTCAGGGCATAAAGTAGACATAGAAAGCCGGCAGCATTAGCTAATTAACAGCTCACCAGACTAACAAAAATAGAAAGCCGGCAGCATTAGCTAATTTACAGCTCACCAGACTAAACAAAAATAGAAAGCAGATTCCCTTTCTATCTTTTGCTCATACAAGAACCAATTTCTCACATTCTCCGCTCAACTAAAGGCAAAGTGATTGATTGGTGTTTATAGGAATGAATCTTTACAACTCGAAACCCAGTCGGGGATGATCAACTCGAGATTCAAGTAATGGATATCAAACGAAATATCGCGTTTAAAGGAGCGCTAATGCGGAAAACAACTAGTTTTCAGGTTTGGAATCTAAATCCAATAAACCCGAGAAACAACCAAAAGAAGGAAAGTGAAGAAACCTTTTTGAGAAATTCTCAAATAGTTGCCAAAAAAAGGCCGAGAGCGTCAAATTCTACTCGAATTATGCAAAAAACTGAACTGGGCAGAGTTTCGTTTCACAGACCCTTAAAGTGGTGTCTGATAGTGCTTCAAAGAGCATCAAATGCCTGCTTAAATTTGACAAGGAAAACCAAATTCACGAATTGGGAACTTGCACAAACTACAAAGGAAGCATCAAATTCCAACTTTTATAGATCACACGAAAATATATAGAGCTATAAGGCTACGGGAACAGAGTAAACTAGGGAGTTATGGAGAGAGTCATTGCTTACCTGTCCAAGCTAACATTGGACACGTATGATTTTAAAAGACAAACTAACTACTGCCAACTGCCCATGTTTGCTAAATTATTACAAAACCTAATCTCTTTTCCTCCCTCACTTTACTCGTAATTTTTTGGTAATTATGGACATTTTCAGTCTTTCATTCAATTTTTTTAATGTTTCAAGAGATTGAAGAGGTTCTTCTCTTTAACCCCAAGCTTGCCTGCTTCTTTAACATTCGCCTTTTTCCTTCTAAACTGACACATATTGCCAACTATTGTAACAGACCTCTCTTTGCTGTTACACACTCATTTTTCTCAGTGCCAACTCACACTCTTCATTTCTTTTGAGAATAGTACTCATTACGCTGTACCTAAGCTCCGTCACTCTCCATGATCACCCCCCACTTTCATTAATTTGACCCCATATGTAACCCTACCCAATCTCCCCTTCAACACTCAATCTCTGGATTTTATGTATGTCCCACGCTACAAAGATGACCCTTTCAATATGGTTTGTGTAGTGTATCTTTGCGACAAGTGTAACTCTCTGATTCGACAGATCATACAAGCTTCAATAACTGCGCAACACCGTACAGGTTATCATATGTTTAACGAAAATGGTTTTTATTTAATTAATTTAAACCTGCAACGATCTTTTTCCTTTTTACTTTTGAGAGCTTTGGCTCAGTAGGAACATCAGGAGTAATGGAATCTAACCATCAATTTTACCTTGTTGTCCCGGTACGGTTTCCAGCTGTAGACAGCGTCTACTTCAAAAAGCCTCAGCCCTCGCGTCCGAGTCCGACTCAATTCCACCAACTCGCTTGGTCAAACCAATATTATGTGGTCAACATAATGTCTGGTTGTGACATTTGGAATAATGGAAATTACAAATTATTGCGAAATTGACGCTTAATTGGCTCCCTAACTCACTCATGATCTAGTGTAGGGCACCTCACTCTATGTGATTTTTATATTGGGTGATATCGATTGGTTTGGGACCCACTTGATGAACTGGTAGTCAAAGATAGAATGCAGATTTGATGATTGTGATGGTACACCTAACTTGTAAATCTGGGCACCCATTAAATCATTCTTATGGAATGGAGAGGCGTGGGCCTAGGCCTTGCAATGGACCTCGTTCAAGATCTTGCTGCGTTCATCATCTTTGCAAGGAAATTATTTGTTCGCCTGTCATAGATGCAAATTGAAAAAAGAAAATAAGGAGAAAAAGAAGATGACACAAAAAATTATTGTTAAATTAAGAAAATATCAAGTGGTCCAGTTAAAATTTTTTAGATATTATATTTCATTAATTATCATTTCAAAATTAAATGATATATTATAATATATTATCAAATTAATGTAAATATTATATAGTTAATATTGTACATCTTAAATTTATTATTGTAAATAAAATAATATTATAAATTAAGTGACAAAAAAATATTAAATAATTTTAAAATTTATAAAATATATCACTTAATAATAAATGCATTATTTAAAATATTAAATTTAAGATATAAATTTGAAATATATAATATTATTTAAAATTATAAAATGTGACAGAAATTTATAACTACAAAAAATTTAAATAATACTATATTTTCTGTTATAGCGTACCTCTTTCTCTTTGAGCACAATCCAGTCTCTGTTAAAAAAAAAATAAAAATAAAAAAAAAAAAAATTTCTTAAGCCACCATTTCATTATGATTCAGTTGGTAATTCAAAGTAGAGTAAACGAAATAAGAAAATAAGAAAACCTGACCATTGACCCACAAATATTAGTGGACAGGAGAGATTCTATATTTTCCAAGGTGATGGTTGCATGTGTTAAGACATCAGTAATCAGTACCAAAAACAGCTTAACAAACAGCATTCTTTAATCGCTCTCCAAAAGAATCTACTTTTTTTTAATAAATCAAGCTTAAGCAAATGGGACCCACTTATCAGGCGTGAGACATGCTTTGAACTTGATGTGGGGCTTCCTTTTTCCCTACGGGTCCTGCTTCATTAGCAATGATGAGGATGATACTGAATGAGAAGAATCTCAATCTCTTGAGATTTTGCCTAAAACAAACTAATTTTTCTAAATCAATCTCCCGCATTTTGCTTTAACTTCGTTCCCATCACAGCCCATGCTTGATGCTGTTGCCCTTTTTAAGCCACGAAGATTTATTTATACTTTTAAAGTAACTTTTGGCCTTTTCTACTTTACAAAAAGTCATCACAAACTCTCCCCTTTTTTACAAATTATACAAAACATCACTCACTAATTAATGACAACTCATTAATCAATCACTTCGTGTATTATAGTAATGGTTGATTGAAGATGTAAAACATATAGAACATTTGAATATTTATAATAAAGTGTATGATTAGTATGAACTTCAATCAATAATGGGTTTTACAGAAGAAATTACATAATATACAAAGCATCTTAAACTTAAAACACATTCATCCAATGAAACTAATGGAAGCATGCGCAGAAAGTTTGCTGTTAAGGAAGCTGAAAACAATGATGCTTACTATTCGAATGCAAATTATCGAATCCTTGACGGTTCAGATTCAGAGCTCATTCTTAGTCATTGAATGTTTCCTCTTAAAGAAGTTTCAGCATTCTTATTGTGAAAATAGTAATATTGGTGCTGATATTTACTTATCTGAGATCGATTTTAACTAAAAATTTTCGATCTCAAATTTTACTAATCAAAAAGTCTAGTCTAGTATGATCGTTTCGGTATCTCGACACTCATTTTAATTATCAAGGCGATTTTTTTTTGACTATCGAAGCGATCCCACATCTCTTTTAAAAATGAAAGTTGAGGATAAGACCGATAAATATACTATTTAAGTAACTGTTCAGGCATCCCATCACGTTAGGTAATGCCGTGAGTGGCAAGTTACAGGCACTCATTGTTACACCAGATCTAACGTAAAGGAGTGGTGAAAAGATTAACCCAATCACCATACTTACTTCTATCTAATCAAACTCCCGTTCTTCGATACTCACACGTGCAGAGACTCTATAAAGAGTAAAAGCAATGCATATAGCAGGATTTTTTCGAAACTTATGCTGGAACTTCTAATTCTTCTCCTAATCTAGGAACTTTTAGAGAGGGTCATCTTTGAGCAATTAAGAAATAGATACTGCACTCACAAATATTTTTCGAGTCCAACCTCTCGGGTCGATAAAATACTCAAACGCAAGTACTTTTTCTTTTCTTTTGGCCCTACACTATTTCGCTGACTTGAGCGTCAGAGTTTATTCGTCGGTAATTCGGCTTCACTTCTAACTCGTTTTTTTGTGATTTCAGATAGTTTTCGAGGAGGTTCTACGTCGACTGCAATAGTAAATCTGTGTGATGTGCTGAATCTTCCGTCTCTGAAAAATTTGAACATCAATAGTTGGCGCCGTCTGTGAAAAATCGAGCAAAAAGCTTGAACACAAAATTCAGAAAGTGTTTCGTGTAGATACAACAGGAAACATTCGCAGTCGCCTTTTTAGAAAAGTGCAAAAAAAAATAGCCGGGGGTCCCCTTCACACGGGAGAACAAGAGGGCGCTACGAAATCGTCGGATGAAAACGAAATACTGACTCACTATATTGATGGCCCAGCCAGTTGCGCCACTGTCAGAACAGAGGGGTGTGAGTCTTGACAGATAGAAGGAGGGCCGGTGGAACCAAAAAGTATAAGGGATATCGATAATCAAAAGATTATAGAATTGGAACGTAAAAATCAACTGCTGGAAAAGGAGATGGTGAGGCTATAAGCGTTGGGTCGATGACAAGTGCACGAAACAAAGCAATAAATGGTGCCGAAAGCCTCAGAAGTAAGGGCCGATTGTTTTTCAGGAGAGAGAGAACAAAAAACTCAGAATCTGCCTAAGGGCACAACTATCAAAAACGCCCGCTTCACCAGCCTGCAAAAAAGGAAGGGCAAAGCTGATGCACATGACGAAGCAAAAATGCATGGCAGTAACGAACCCATGATGTCCACTACTCTTTATAGCCCTAAAATAGACCCAAGAATTTCCACCAGGCTTAGGCACACCACAGTGAACTTGCGGTCTTAACTTGACAAAATCATATCTCAAGACTACAATATTCGACTTGCGAATTCTTAAACAATCGAAAGTTGTGTCAAGAAGATATTACAAAAAATTGGGATCGAAGGAACGAGAATTAGTCTGCTAAAGAGCGAGAATGAAAACACTGAAACAGATAAATATAGTGATTCCCCATTCACCAAGAATATAATGGAACTGACCATTCCTAAAAAGTTCAAAATACCGCAAATTGCGCCTTATACTGGAAAGATCGATCCCACATTGCATCTGAATATCTTTAGGAAAATGATGCATATCCAAGGGCTAAGCGAGCTTCAGATGTGTTGTTTGTTCCGGCTGACATTGGAAGGACAGCCTAGGGTGTAGTTTAGAAGCCTCCTAAAGGATACCGTCGGAAGTTTTCGATAATTAGGACAAAGTTTTGTTAAAGAATTCTGAGGCACTGTAGAAACTGCCCAAAGCGCGAACGCCCTCCTTCTATTACAGCAAGGCCCCATCAAGAGCCTTCGAAATTTTATGACAAGATATCACGATAAAGTGACACAGTTAGAGGCCTTTTACCATCCATTAGTGCTGAAAGGACTGAGAAGAGGGCTCTGAGTAAAGAGAAGATAGTATGCCATCAATAAGCGATCCGTCTCTATATACGAAGTCGCCCAAAGAGAGCTCTTTGATGAGATAGACGTCGAGGATAGAGTATTTCTGAGAAAGCAAGAGAAAAAGATAAGCTGACCCGAGCGACATGACAAAGAACTTTTCTCGAGAAAAGACTCGGGAAAATTTGGAAACACCAACTGGAGTGATCGAAGCGACAGAAATTTTGACAGTCCTGACAAAGAGACATGATTAAGAACCCTGCCCCGAATAAAGAACAACACCAAGCAGGTAAGGCGAACAAGAGGAACTTCATTCAATTGAACATTTTCCTCTCGCAAACCTGGTAATATGCAAAGGACAACAGACTCTACGTGGCAAAGCCAACCCCAATCAAGTTTGAGAGAGCCAATATTCCAGGCAATCAATTTTTTGATTACCACCGGTGCTACGGACACAGCACTGATAGTTATTTCCATCTAAGAGAACATATTGATCTCTTGGCAAAAAATCGATACCTGGATCAGTTGCTGCCTAATTTTAAGGGCAGGAGATCCTTCCAAGCCAAGAGGCATCGAATTATGGTGATATCAAGTGGGCTCACCCTGGCAGAGAGTTCGAATCGTTCCAAAAAAAACTATTCAAAATGTTCTCTGCCAAATCTCAGTAATAATTTCCACATCATGAATGTTCGAGAGGCTAAAAAGTCAAGGATCGCCTCAGTATCAATAATGTTGATCGATGCAGATGAAGTAGGCGTGTATTATCCCCACGATGATGCCTTGATAGTTACCATGAGGGTAGGAGAAAAGGAAGTCAACTGAATCTTCATTGATACAGAAAGTTCGGCATACATCATTTTCAAAGATCCCCTCGATGCCTTAGGGATAGAGGATGTAAGGCTAGGAGATTTGAAATTCGCATTACATGATTTCGGGGAATCCTGTGTCATGTTCTTGGGCAAGGTGTCACTACCTATTACTATAAGAGACAAACCACAAGAAAAAATTACAGTGATCGAGTTTTAGGTGGTAGACTTGCCAATGCCTTACTCTATCATTTTGGCTCGATCATTTCTCCGAGCCACTAAAGCAGTAGAAAGTATCCATTACCTGAAACATAAATTCTGAGTCAATAATAAAATTAGCATAGTACGAGAAAATCAGAGGGAAGTGCGATCATGTTTTGCAACCTCTTTCAAAACCGTCTATTACCTTTTTAAGCAATATTAAGATCAGGAAAAGAACTAAGCTAGGGGTGATAATTTGAGACAAAAGGCAACAAATCGACGGGGGAAAAACAAAGCCCTGTCCTGTAAGGATCTACCAATTAAGTCTGCGGAGGAATTAAGAGAGATAACCGTAGACGAGTCTGACCCCCAAAGAATGATTCGAATCAGTGCCTACCTTAGCCATGACAAGGTTAATTAATAGAGGAGTGCCTTCATCAAAATAAGGATGTCTTGGTATAGAGCTACAATGACATGCTCGAGATAAACCCAGAAGTCATGACACACAAGTTAAAAACACGGCCCTTGATAAAACTCATAAGGCAAAAAAGGAGAATGTTTAACTAGAAGAGAAGAAAGGCCATTCATGATGAAGTAAATAAACTTCTGAAGGCAGAATTTATTAGAGAAGTCCATTATCCTAATTGGGTAGCTAATGTAGTCATGATAAAGAAGAAAAGCAAAAAATGAAGGATGTGTGTTGATTTTACTGACTTGAATAGAGCGTGTCCAAAGGATAGTTTTCCTCTACCTCAGATCAACCAGCTGGTGGACTCTACAATCGGACATCAGCTACTAAGTTTCATAAATACTTTCTCTGGATATAACCAAATAACCATACATTCGTTCGATGAGAAAAAGACTTCTTTTATCACTGATTAGGAGTTA
>JAWDEX010000003.1:5643370-5667084 GCA_035221805.1 Trichilia hirta | reverse complement strand
ATAGACTATTTTATAAAGTGGATAAAAGCTGAGCTATTAGCCATAATAACCAAGAAAAAGACCACGGCGTTTGTAAAAAATTATCTGATCTACTGCTTTAACATTCTAAGGATAATAATAATGGACAATAGGAAGTAATTTGACAATGCTAATTTTTGAAGTTTCTGCGATGAGCTGAAAATCGAGTTACGTTTCGCCTCTTTCGCACATCCCAAGTCCAACGAACAAGTGGAGGCTGCCAAAAAATTAATTAAGCAACTGCTAAAAAGGAAGCTCGGAGACCATAAAGGGGCCTGGGTGGACGAATTATCATAAGTTTTATGGGCTCTAAGGATGACCCCAATGACGACTACGAGTGAAACGCCCTTTAATCTCACCTACGGTGTTGAAACTGTCACCCCAGTTAAGATAGGAACCCCTAATTTTTGGGTCTAGTATTTTGATGAACTGCACAATTAGTAGTCAAAGCTGCTCAATCTTGATCTACTGAAGGAGCGACGAGAATTAGCTGCAGTGAGGACGGCAAAATATTAAAGAAAGATGGCACGTCATTACGACAACAAAGTTGGACTCCGATGGTTCTATATAAGAGACTTAGTTGTCGAAAAAGTTAGAGCCAGAGCCCAGCTAGCAGGGATTAGTGCTTTGGCACCTAATTAAGAAGGATTATATTGGGTTATGGATATATCGCGACCCGATGTCTACAAGTTTTAGTACCTCAATGGGCAAATTATTAAAAAGCCATGAAATGCCGAACTGCTAAAATTATACTACCCTTAATCACGGTATTCTCTCAATAATTACGATTACATGTAATTAGGTAAAAATATGACGAATGTTATAAATTATTCCAATGCAATAATAATATCGGCATTTCTATTGCTTCTAATACAAGACATTTATGTTTCTACATTATTTCGACTTGGATCAATAATATCATCTATTTGCGCTTCTACATTATTCTGACTCAGATAAAAAATTATCTACTTGCATTTTTACATTATTTCGACTCAGATCAGTAATATCATCTACTTGTGATTCTACGTTATTTCGACTCGGATCAGTAATATCATATACTTGTGCTTTTATATTATTTTGATTCGGATCATAAATTATTTACTTGCATTTTTATATTATTTCGACTCGAATCAGTAATATCATCTACTTGTACTTCTATATTCTTCTGACTTGAATTAGAAATTATTTACTTGCATTTTTATATTATTTTGACTCAGATCAGTAATATCATCTACTTGTGCTTCTACATTATTTCGAATCGAATCAGTAATATCATCTACTTGTGCTTCTACATTATTTTGACTCGGATCGAAAATATCATCTACTTATGCTTCTACATTATTTTGACTTGAATCAAAAATTATCTACTTGTGTTTCTACATTATTTTGAATCGGATCGAATATTTTATTTACTTACATTTTTACACAAATTTTACTTGAATCGAATATTTTATCTACTTACGTTTTTACATAAATTCTACTCAGATCAAATAAGTTATCTACTTGCGTTTCTATGATAATTTAGCTCGTATCAGTTAATTTTTCAACTCATCATTATATGGTGTAGATTAATAATCCCCGTTACTTAACACTGATCATGGTTTGATTTGGAATCTAGTGAAAATATTTGTTCATTTGATTGCTGTTTTCGTCAGTATTACCAAAGTCAGATAGGTAATTAGTATGCGAGGAAGTTTAAAAGTGAAACATGTGTTATTTGTTTACCAGTGATTAAAACATCTGCACCGTTCGTTAGACAAACTATCATAAGATACGAGAAAAATCTATTACATCGAAAGTTAGAAATTCATTACATTGACTATTTTGTATATAGAAAGAAATGATGAAGTATATGCTAAAGAAAGAAAAATATGTGTATATCTATGGCTGAGGCTCCGAGTGTTTTTGATCCGAGGAACTGGGATTCTGGCCAACGCCAAACGACCCTTTAATATTGCTAGAGCCCGGGAGCTGGACAGCTACAAGAAAGGTGCTTGCGGCTCTTAGCCTGTTGTAGGATCACTAGAGGCAGGTGGAGGCACGTCAATAGGACCTTGAGTCTGTGGCTCATTTTCTGATGCCACAGGAGCCTCTGCATTGGGCTCAGCCTCTACCTCGAGAATTGCATCATCGTATGGCCTCTCTATATCTAACTCTGCAAAGAGCTAGTTGAAGTCCACCTCAGGCAGGCATTCCTCAAACAGCACACTTATATTCCTGAGCCCGAATAATACACCCTCTTCGTATCTATCGCAGGCTCAGTCATCACCAAAGCGAAGGTCGGCCTGAAATTTTCTTACAATGGCCTCTGCTTTTAACAATTCCTTACTCCGAAAGGATGCTTTCGCTTTCAACCTCTCAGTTTTCTCGCAGAGCCCTCACACAGCATTTTCTCAGCTGCGAAGAAAGTCAAAAGATTTGTCATTTATTTTTCACAGCGAGTCTAGTTCATCCTTCATTTGAAGGATTTTTCGATTCTTCCATCTTAGACTCGACAATTGCAACCCTCTTCTCAAGATCTTCCTTAATCTTAGTCCAGCCTTTGTGATCCCTATCTAACTTCTTATTGAGGCTCAAAATCTCCTTCTTCAACCTCTCGTTCTCCCAATCTTAAGCAGTCGCGTCTTGGATATGGGACTTCATTTGTTCTTGTTGTTGAGAGAGTATGTGGGCGATCTATGTAAGTAATCGTTAGACAGGCGAACCTGAGAGAAAAAAGAAGTATAAGATTGGAAAAGACTTACCATGACTGCGAAGTCCCTCACGTAGTTTATTGCCACCTTAGGGGTGAGATTTCCCAGCTCTTCGTCAATAGTCCTGTCCACTAAGGGTACAGCAAAATTAATGAGGGACAAGAGTCGTGCCACCATCGGCCTATTATTCTTATCTATGTCTGACAGCTCTAACTCTGGCATTTGAGAGCGAGGGAGAGTGAGGCGACGAGGCATCATTGGCACTAGGACCCTGAAAATCGAGGCTAGGCCCATTGACTGGATCCTAAAGCATCAAATAAACTAGATCGACTGACGTGCGCGATGAAAATAGTGCTACTAAGCAGTTTCTCTTAACCCTCTCTGGTTCTGGGCCTCTTTTTTACTAATCAGGGAGGGCTGTGGCTATTGTCAAATGTTTGTTGAGGTGGGGCGGGAGCCTTACCTTTATCCTTGAGGGAATCTTTTGGGGCTTTCTATTGGCGTGGCGGGGATGGAGGTGGTAGCTGGCCTCTTCCTGCCCCCCTTGTTCTCCTGGCCGTCGCAAGCCGCTATGAAATTGATGGACGTTGATCTTTCTTGAACATTGCTGCAGAAAGGAAATAAAAAGAACTAGTACCTTCGATGTCAAAAGTCAGACACCTTAAATGTCCTACCCTTCGTCTTAACTCAGTTCAGGACGACGCGCGAGACGTGGGAGGAGACCAAGTTCCATCAGGTGTTCCTCTAATAGGAGCTCTTTTTGATAAGCGACGATATCACTCAAAAAAGTTATCCTGCCTTTCAACTCTTGGCTCAAAGTAGGGCAACCCAACCACACTATCGTTGACCCAAACTTTTTTGGGATTTCTCCTCCCACGAAGAGGTCCCATTTTCCCTCGATAAAAAATTATTTGTCTTTTCAGTACTTGGCACTCATCGAATTGCCCTTCATCAGATTTGGAATGTCCGGCCTGATTTGCAGATAATATCATCTGGGGCTCGATGTCCGATTTTTTCTTAAAGTATAAATATAGGCTACCTCGGAGATGCTTGGGTACTCGCCGAAATACTACTGCCAAAGTACATATAGTCCGATCAGGATCCTCCAACTGTTAGGGACCAGCTGGTGTGGTGAAATCTAAAAATATGTGTGGACGCTGGCAAAAAAAGGCTGGAGCAGTAGCTTCACTCCCAGTAAGAATAGCTCCTCGTTGAAGGCAGTTTCATCTAATGGAAGGCAGCTTATTAATTTTTTTCTTTTGGGAACCCTCATTGTCACCAAGTTATCAACTTGAAACACCTCTCGGTATACTTCGAGGTCGCTAATGGTGACAATAGAGGAGAATCGATCGGCCTCGAACTCAATCCCTAATTTGTGCGTCGTAATTGAGTCAGTCATTAATCTTTCGTCGCTAGAATTGAGGATAGAATCAAGTGTCAGGTTTCCCTTAGTAATTTCCTGAGCTGATAGATTTAGCGCTTCGGTACGATGGCTCTCGCTGCTACTACTCATCTCCTACATGCAGAAAACAGGACGTCAGGTCGAAAGTTTTACGTGGAATCGTCGTCCCCAAGAGAGGCAAAAAGAAGGGGCTCACGAGCGCTTTCTCGCCTCACCCACCTTGGTCGCCCAGAATATACAATGATTGTCAAGAGCCTTAACCACAACACCAACTTTCAGTGATTAGTCCCTAGCCTCCCACGAATCAGCAGACTTGCCAAAATTACTGTAAAAATAGTAATAAAATGGGCAAAGTAGACATCTTACCAAATGAATCAAGGACAAGCTGAAGACGATGAGTTGCTAAAGACAAAGAAATTAGAACTGCTAAGAAATAAAGTCTAAATGGCTGATGAACGGAAGAACGAATGCTCAAATTGCGAAATAAGAAGAGAAAAGACAAAGTAAATGGTGAGTATTTATAGGCAATTGCTCAACAGTTAAGCGTCACAAAGCGTCTGAAGAGTCACGAGATGAATGGTCAGGGATGTGCCACATTTTGTAACGTTAAAAAAGTATCCTCGAACGTTGCTCCCTCTCAGTGGTAACCGACAGAATGCCTACACGTGACTACGTAGTGCTTTATACGAAAACGGCGCATTTAAGTCCGACTTATCGAGATACAACTGATCAAAATCGAAGCAGTTGTATTCAATAAAGACTGTTGGTAACTAGTGATATTATGATTCTTGGGTTGAAATTTTAAATCACCTCGATCTAAACAATCACTTGAGTTTTTACTCTCGCCTCGCGACAGCAAAAACTTAGGGGACTTATATTGATGACATTTATCGATCTAAAACCGATTCCAGTTAAAGCTTCCCGACCCCATACTTCACTAATCAGAAAGCCTAGCCTGGTATGATCGCCTTGGTATCTCGACACCCACCTTGATTACCAAGGCGATCCCTTCTTGACTACCGAGGCGACCCCACGCCTCTTTCAGAAATGAGAGTTGAGAACGGGACCGACAAATACGTTATTCAAGTAACTGTTCAGGAGTCCCATTACATTAGATAGCGCCATGCACAACAAGTTAAAGGCACTCATTGTTACACTAGACATAACATAAAGGAGTGATGAAAAGATTGATCCAACCACCATACTTATTCCTATCTAATAAAATTCCTGTTCTTCGATACTCACACGTGCAGGGACCCTATAAAGGGTGGAAGCAATGCATGTAGCAGGATTTTTTCAAAACTTCTGCTGGAACTTCTAATTCTTCTCCTAATTTCGGAACTTTTAGAGATGGTCATTTTTGAACAATTAAGAAATAGATACTGCACTCACAAATATTTATTGAGCCTAGTCTCCTGGATCGGTAAAATACTCAAATATAATAAGTATTTTTTCTTTTTTTTTGACCTTACACCATTTTGCTGGTTTGAGTGTCGGAATTTATTTGTCGATAATTTAACTTTACTCTTAACTTATTTTTTTGTGATTTTAAATAATTTTTAAAAAGAATTTATGTCGATCGTAATAATAAATCTGTACGATGTAATTAATTTTTTTCTCTAAAAAAAAATTTAAGTATGAACAGGTGCAATGTGATATACACAAAAGCAATCAAAATCCGTTAAAAGAAACACAGCTACTAGTCCTGGGCATCAAGACTTAGATCATATCTTACCGTCCAAGATACAACAAAAAAAAACAGCTCGTAGCAGCAAATCTTTGTATTCAACATAATGATGAGTTATGACCGATAAAGGATAAAAATTATATATATTGTGATGAGTTTGGAAACTGAACATATTCAGTTCATTTTCTGCTATCGATGTATAAAAATTATAAAATGGCAGACAATAGATATCATGGAGGATCTTTTGATGCCCAAGTACTCTGGGGAAGATCATTTATGTTACAAATAGAATCAAATCTTGCAGGGCTTGTTGCATTTGACTGCAACCCAACTTTATTTTGGTCTACGAAATGATTACCAGATAACCTGAGCATCAAGCTATTCTGAATTTCTGATCAGTTTCTATACGCTCTTACTTTGCAAGTGTCAAATGAATACTCATAAAAAGACGATTATGCTCTCTGAGAATATCAGCTTCAGCTGGCAGCTTTGGCCTTTCAATGTGATTACAAATTGGTAAGACACAGTTGAATGAAAGCGATTCATCTAACCAGTAAAGATTTACAAATCCGTGTGGATTTTTCGCTTTCTTTCTCAATGAAGGGAAAACCGTTCTCTTATAAGGCCATTTGATATAATAGTTTAAGAAAACTAAGGGCATGTTTGGGATTCTACTTCATTGAAAAAAAGAAAAGTAATTCTAAATAAATTTAAATAATTTATTTTAAAAATAAGTTAGTGGAGCGTTTGGTAAAAATATATTATAAAATAATTACTTTTAAAATAATTTTATAAAATCAATTTTAAAAGTATAATGACTAAAAATGGTTGTAAACGTAAATATATATCTATGTAGTGAAGTATTTATTGCATTTACAATTATTGATTATATATATTAATATTTATGTAGTAATGCATTCATTACATTTATTTATTAAATTTGTTTAAAAAATAATTTATATAATATTTTATTTTATTAATTAAATTAATTTAAAAAATTCATCGATAGAATCTTCGATTGCCAGCGCACCCCAGTACTTTTCAGTCGCTAATAAATCACATGGTGATAACAGTGTATCACAATTATTTGACATTTTGGAAGCCGTGTGGTGCATGAGCCTAAATTATCAGTTTTGTTATAATTGTCGATGTCATGGTTGCGTAAATAAATGAATTTTGAATTTAATAGTGTCAACATATGTTGTTGGTCACTGGTTTTTGATGACATATTTGTCGTCAAAATAAAATATCGGTTATTGATTTTATAAATTATATTAATTAATAAATTTTAAATATTAATTAATTGATTAATAGTTAAGTTATATTTAAGAAATGTTATTTACATAATCCATTGAGAGGTTGACATCATGCTAATCACAAATCCTATCTGGATAATTGGTCTCATCTCTTGGGCACCGCACACAAGTCTCATTTGTAATTTTTGTACCGCAAACCAATTAGTGAATAAATAAAATATTTCAGTCTTTTGAAGAATGACAAATTAAAGAACGAAAAAAACAAAGAAGAAAAATTTCTATAGATTTGAGATAATAACTAATCAGTGCAGGTGCAGCCTACTACTAAACATGTAGCCCGTATATATTAAGAAAATAGCCTATTTATAAAAGAAAATGTCAAAACGTGATTCTTCATTACACCAAATTTAAAAGATTTTTTTTTTTGGTTGTTTGTTTTGTGAATGAGTAGAAAGAAATTTAGTTGTATGAAAACATTAAGAAAAAAATATGTCAAAGAACATGCGAAAATCACTTAATAATCCTTCTGATAACAAAAATCCAAGAAACTACAATGCATTATTACCTCGTCTTGGCTTCCACACGATAATGGAAGATAAAACAAATCGAAGCCGAACTTCAAAGATGGGTTATACTTTCTCAGAACTAGAATTGGAATGCATAGAGCCCAAATGGTATATAAGGCCCAATTTTAAAATCAAAAGAGGTATTTTTATAGACTAAAAAGATAAATATATATTAATTAAATGTGAAAGGTATTTTATGCTTACATGAAACATAGTATCTATAGGAAACTTTAATATTTTCCTAAATTAAAATACAATTGTTAATTTAGATAGTATTTCAAAATCATAGATGGGACTAATTTGAGAGAAAAAAAAAATATTAGTGTTATATCAATTTTTTAATGTTTAATAAAAAAAAATTGTTAACTAAAAACTCAGATGTGATAGAATATTAAAAAAGTTCAATGAAATACAATTATTAAAAATTTAAATTTTGTTATAAAAGAATATAAGAAAAGAACGAATTATTGGGAATTTATTTTATTATGAATAAGTTGTTTTTAGTATTTTATGGAATTAATTTACAGAATATTTAAAAATTTTAAAATTTAATTAGGTGTGTTGAATATTGTCACCCACAAAAAGAACCCATAGACTAAACCTTGTTTGTGGACGACTAATACTAAAATCGCATGATCCGTATTCTAACTACACCCGCTTCCTTTTTTACTTTTTATCATACGATATTAAATACTAATCATTAATTTCACGAATAACTGGTGTATTGAGTAATACGAGAAGTGCAAACTTAATGGATTGAGGGTGTTCCATCTAATTGCCCATTTTGTCACTACTGGACCAAGCCCAAAAAGCAAGCAACCATTTCAAGTTTAAAAGCTTTTGAAATGAAAATGAAACGTGCTGCCATGCTGCTGATAAGATCTTCTGACGGACTCTGTGAAATCTACCGACCTCGGGTTACGGTCCGTTCCACAAACAGAAGCAGTCAAAAAAAGAGACAAAAAGCAATGGTACACACGGCGGCTACGGCGGAGCAGTTACTGAGACACCGATAATATGCCACGTGTACGGACTAAATCTTAGATCACTTGGCTGAAGAAAACATAAATAACAAGGGAATCAGTAAGAAGAAGGCCAAAGATTCTCAGTAAGATTTTGGACGTTGACAGGAGCTATCGTTTTGCTTTTATTTTCATGCCTCCCAGCCCGCAGAGGCAGACCCATCACTCGCTACCTGACCCTGAAACTGCAACCCTGAATCCCTGATTCACACAGATATTTAGTCGTATTTATACGTAAAAAATGAATATTATATCAACCATTTATTATCCGAACAATGAGCAAGACCATCCTTTTGCCTTTGGCCCTAGCCTTAGCCTACTGTACGAACTCTCATCCTGCGTCTGGTCACCTTCACTTCAATGGGGCTGCCCATTAAAGGCTGTAAACTTAAACATTTTATTATAAAACTCATACTTAATTTATATAATGGATAGGTTTGCAATATTGTCTCTTGTGGAAGAAACGATGGAGGGGAGTTATTGTTGTATACGGTACGATGGTAAGTGAAGACATTTAAGTAATAAGCCCGCATAAAGCCTGAGACTGGGAGACAGGAGACAGGAGACGGAAAGAGAGAGCGACACAACAAACAAAAGTATTATCCACGCAGCAAATTAGATCCAAGTTATTTTAATGAATAAGCATATATATTATGACAAAACTAATTCAATGCGAAGGGACCCGAACTCGTAGCAGCAACAGCAGCAGACGATGCAATTCTGAAGAATCAGGGCCCCTGGGTTGTTCATTCATAATTGCTACGATCTATAGATTCGTCTTACATCTCTTTCGTAAATCTATTTGGCTGAAAATCAAATATCGTTTTGAAAAACGCAAGTAATCTACGAAAAATTGTACAGTCGTGTTTCAATCTGTAGAATATGATTTGAGTATTGCGTGTATGAATTTGGTTGTGGGCCAGATCAAACATCAATGATCTTCATCTACTCTCTTACAAATGTCGCTACCTAGCTTTGAATTTGATTCATAACTGCAGACCTGTTGGTTGCAGGATTCCCCAGCTTCTATGCACTAGGCTATGAGAAATTAGAAACCTACAATTTAGAACTCTTCAAGATGCAATTATTTAGCATGGCAAATGTGATTAGATCAAAACTCTTCCAACATTGTTAGTGCTTCTGTCATTAATAGTCACACGAAATTTGATGAATTGGGTCAACTCACGTCCATGCCAAACCCTAACAAATGAAAAATTTTCGAAAATTTAATTGAAAATGGTCCAATACCAACGCGTAGGCAAGCGTAGAGGTTTCCTGGGAAGACACAAACTCCTCATTCCTCAACATGCAATATAACACCACAAGTCAACTCATCCAACTGCCAAAACGTCGGTCAATACAACAAAACACCTGAATATCCATGAATTTTCCTCGAGCAAGATATATATATATATATAACGTGCTGCTTGAGGAAAATTCATATTATCAGATGATTACCTAGCGGTCCAAAAATTACACGGAACCATTTAAGATTTGAAGTCTCTGCACTAAGATCTGGTCCTTTTTTTTTGCACTCCTGAATTCATCCAAGAAATCCTGAAGTAGTACTAATAAATAACTTTCTTAACGTGTTCCTCAATTATCCTTTCTTAATCTAAAATGTTAATTTAGTTTTCGTTTGAGATTAACCAATTGATTACTCTATGAATAGTTGTAGTACACAAACGTTCTTTTGGGGGGATCCAACTGTCAAAAACAAGACTGTAATCAAGTTTGTTGACTAAAACGAAAGAGGTTTGAAGCATTGTTTTTAACTTTATTGTTTAAAGATGAGAAATATCTATTTACTTTGTAATCTTTTTCCACAAGAATTGCAACATCTTTTTGACCATCAATCGCTGTGACCCTTTTAGATCCTTGTTATGTTATGGGGGGTTGGTGTGTTCCCATTCTTTTTAAGGCTTCTTTCTTTCCTTTGTCTAATCAAGGTTGATTTTTTGCCTCCATTTTAACGTTTTTCTTGATAAAGTATTGATTTTCGGTGATATCAATCTGTATGGCATTTCAACTTCAAGACAAATTATGCATAAAACATTAACATTAATTAGAATTTGACATAAATTACGACAAATCAATTTATTTACTTGTCAAATATATTCTCATAACGAGGTGACATAGTCCAATTACAACAAAAGATTATTTATATTCAAACCATACAACCTTGTTCCTTATTCTTCTCCATGTTTGCAGAAATTTTTTCTTTAAAATGCTTTTAGAAATTTTAGTCCTATCTGAAACTCCATTTAAGCTGTATTCCTATTGAGTGGAAGCAGAGAACTCAGGAAAGAAAGTTACATAAGACAATCAATTTGAGACTTAGAATCAATAAATAGCTTTTAAATTTTTCTCCCATTATCGTTATTATTATCATGACTATTGAATTGTAAAATAAAATTTTATTAAATCAATATACAAATAACGGGCACGATAACTCCTTCCTCGCAAGAGATTGACTACAATACATCAAGCGTAACATTAATCAATTTCTTAAATTATGTTTGACAGTCTAAGGTTTATGTTGGACGTCAAAACTGACAAATATTGTTTCAAATGCTTCAAATATTAAAAATTTAAATTTTAGATTGCATACTTCAACTATTTAATCTGTGACTAAAGTAGAGGTAATGATCCATTTGATGCATTATAGCCAAAGTCTTCCCATTGAATATTATAGAGGTTTCAGACAATTATATACGTCCACGAAGTGTTTATTTCGCCAACAGTGACTCTTTGAACTTTGTTGATAATGATAATCACCGTCCAACGATATGATAATCCATGACAGGCAGAATTTTGTCACGAGGCTTTTGGCTCTTTCTTTGTCTATATTTCCATGTGTTGTATAATGCTTAAAAATCAAAGAAAGGATTCATTAATCCCTTTTTTTTTTTCTTTCTTTTCTGTCAGGTTAGGATACTTACGTCTTATGAGCATGATAAAATGATGAAAGATTAGAATAAATCCCTCCCCCCTCCCCCTCCCCCCTCCAAAAGGTTCTCAATAAGTTCCAGCTTTTACGGCACACAATCCTCTCTCAATCGTCTTATATTGGAAAAGATTGCAGATTCACACATGTAGATCTTATCATTTGTCAGTACACACGAGGGGAGTGAAGTTTTCTCAGCAATTACGCAATTGATGATTATTTTATTGTGCACACCAGGACATGGAATCACTTTTAAGTGCATTATCTCTCAAGTGGTGCAATTATTCATTAAGAAAATCCAAGAATTTTTCTTTTACCATAATCACTTTATGTAAGGAAAATAAATAAATAACGGACAAAGTGCTAACCAATAATGATCATTAAATCCTAAAATAACCAAATGAAAGTCTTTTACTAGAGAAATTGTCCTACAGCTTTTTTAAAATGATGAAATCTAATTTATGTTGCCTTCGAGGAAAGCTGAGATAAGAAAGGCGGAATAGTAATGATTGTGCAACGTAGATTGGGTTATGAAATCAAATATCGTGGTCAAAGTATGTGCCATTTGCACTATTGGGAAACAATGACCAATATATATTATTATTATAATAATATAATAAAAATAATAAAGTTGGAAAAGCTAATTCAATTATACAAGGGCCACGGCCACTTCCATTTTGCCAACATCATTGCAGAATTTAATCATCAAGGCTTCTCTAATCCATTACCTCCATTTTGCCAAAATCCGTCATGCCATTCCGTATGAGCAAATTTGGTTTAGTTTGACAGACGTTTCTTACACTTGCAGACAAGATAAATGGCTCCCACTTTTGTCTTTCATTAGGGCCCCATCACCTCCACTATCGTCTACAAAAGAGAAGGCATAATAATAAAACATCTAACTTCAGTGGAACTTTCTTTTTTCCCCGAACACCGCCAATTTCTTCGTTGTTCATGCAAAATTTGGATGTTCTCCTCTGAAACCGATGTTTAGGTATCATTCCAGGCAGCAAAAACAGGCAAGTGAGCCATGGAGATCGCAGCAGCTGGCCGCAACTGAACTGCTGCTGATGGGAACCAAGAGCTAACACCGGTTGTTGGTGTGATGAATTTTGATGCTATCGGAGGCCTAGCAAAGAGCATTGTTGGACCAGATCTATCGGGGCTAGCTTCTCTTGAACTGCTCAAACTAGTCACCAATGAAGATGGATTCGATAAATGAGTCCCTCCCAACTTAGCTGATTCATCCACAATTGGCTGACTGGAGTTGACTGAATCAATCCCAATCAAGTCCTGAATGGCCATTGGGATGGAGGAATTATTAAGATAATTTCCAGAATCCATGGATTTTTGGGCAAGTGATCCAATGCCAGTATTGGATTGTTGCTGCGGGTTTGCGTACAAAACCATTTTCCAATCGGAGCCATCCCCATTATCGCGTTCTGGTTGACTAGTCTCCCCATTTGAGTTAAGCTCAATAGCCTCAATACTTGGTTCTGTTTCTTTGTTGCGTCTAGCAAACTCTCCAGCAATTAGAGTACTGCTGGCCATGATTCTTTCAACATGGTATCTGGTTATGTCAAAGTTGGTCACAGCATTTACCCCACGAAACTTGATGGCAGCAATGTCATAAGCTTCAGCTGCTTCCTCTTGGGTGCCTGGAATCAATTTCAACTAGAGATTAATGCAAAATGATAAAATCTGTAGCTCGCCTTACAAGATTAAGTCCAAAAATCTAAACTTTAAATTAGGTAGAAAATAATTTTGCGTTTCTTTTTCATCTCAGCAGAGGCAACAACCTTAAAAAAGTAGTTTCTCAAAGTAAGCCATCATCAGCCTTAGAAAAGCATTACTACTCTATTGTGGCAACATGATTCCAGAACAGTCGTAGAAATCGATCATTTTAAATTCTTTATGCAGAGAACGAGTCCAATAGAATTTGAACAAAGAATAAAGATGTAAAATTAATTGAAATATTCACTGATAAAAATTTAAATCCAAGAACTTACTAAATGTCCCAAGATAAAGGTCCTTGTTTCCTGCAACCCTGCCTATCCTGGCTTGCCACCTCCCATGCTGGTGATGCCTGCCCAAAACAAAAAGTCCGGAATTAGAAAATCAACGTGAATGAACAACTTTAGCTTTAAAAAGAACAGGGCACGAATAAAACCTTGTCACTCCTCTATACATTGAAGCTCCTCTTGAAAAACCACTGCTTTTCCTGTGAGACGAATATAACCTCTGAAAACAGGAGACATGAACATTAAACACACAAGAATGATAATTAATCATTTAATATTACCTCCTAAGATGGGCAACATATTCCTGGCGGCTCATATTCTTCATTTCTTCCAGTTCTTGCCTGTAGTTCTCCAACTGACAGAAGAACAATGGTGACTTCATTTTAAAAAAATTAAATGATTAGCGATAAATAATGTCTCACAGGCTTGAATCATTATACCGAAAAGTTTATATGAGTTGAAGGTCCCCAGTACTTGAGAGCAGCAAGATCATAAGCCCTCGCGGCCTTCTCTTCCATATCATAACCCCCTGAAAATCATAATTATAACTTAATTTAGTGGCTAAAAATTTCAGCTTATTTGTTAAAAATGGTTCATTGCTCCTTAAGAGAGGACTTACCAAGATAAACTGAAAATGATTTATTTTATTGAAATGGTATCCACAAGAAGCATGTACATGAGAAAGAAGAATTTAATAAGAAGTCAGATCATTAAGCTAGAGGGACAAAGGGTCCCAGTCTAAAGATGGAATGCATATAAACACATAACAGTAAATTTATTCTGTTTTTGCTTTACCAACCTTGTCTACCTTTCCTGGTCTGCCCTTCTTTCTTGCAACTATTATCCCATAAATGAGCTTCATATCTGCCCGTCCATCTATGCCTGTTGAAGGTAATTTGACAAGGGTACATGAATATTCAAAGGAGAAAAGACGAAAATATAATACATAAATATAATTAAAAAATTATAAATATAGAGGTGGAAACATGGGGAGAAAACGTGTATTAGAAAATGGAAACATCCCAAGAAAATAAATAGAAGGTTAAAAAAAAAATAACGGTTTAACCATAGAGATCGTAGATGAAATGCACAGGGAAGCAGTTTGAACTGTTAACCTCGTAACACCTCTATACTGGGATGTTCTTTGGCCAAATGTGTCAATGGACTTCCTGTGAACAGGCTGCTTTAGACCCACTTTTCCATGTGCTCTTTTCTTAGTTTCCAAGGCCACGTAATCAGCGGCGGCAGGTGAGATCTGCCTTGGAGCTGCAACATAGCTAGACTGAGAACCAGGGCTCATAGACAGGCTAAGAGTCTGTAAATCACTAAAACTGATTGCACCAACAGAACCAGAAGCCCCTCCTTCGTCAACCAGGGCACTGCTAATGTGCTGTTCTATTGCACTATTAGTACAGTGGTGCCTGGAAACCAAATGTTTGAAACAAGGCACTGCATCATTTCCCATTTGAGGATGCTGGGAGTCGCCGTCTGTGAGGTGGGTAGCCTTTGTTTCATCCCGCAATGGTGCCTGATACATAGCATGACATGGCGTTCCCAAATAATACGGGTGGGTTTGAACTGAAGTAAACTGTTGGTCTTGTTGCCTCAATTGCTCTTGAAGAAGGTCAAGAGAATGTTGCCTGCTAGCTTCTGACTCAGCATTCTGGTGGTAGTAGATGCTGTCTAAGCTGAGAGCCATTGTTTCTCGTCCACGGTTTCCATACTGATGAGTTTCCATCGGCGCACCACCCAAGAAGTCTTCGAGTTTGGGTGATGAACTTGCTACAAGACCTTTACACAAACAAATGATAGAACAAAATAAATGGCGGGAGCATGCACAACTTGCAAAACTAAACGTATAAAACCAGAGAGAAGTAAAGAAGAAAAAGTAAATCTGAAACAAACCTGCTGGTTGTGATCTAGTGAGCGCCTCCATGATACAAAGAGACCCATCTGAATTGAGTGGCATAACAGACAAGGGAGAATGAAGAGCACCATTTTCTCCAACGTCCCCATAACAGATTCCAGTGGTGTTGATGTGAGAAGAAGACAAATAAAAGCTTGTAGGAATAGCATTAGAAACGGCAGTGGGAGGAGCCTGGCTATAGTGATGATGATACAGATGATGAGGATCAGTATGAACCTCCATTTTCATGTGGGGTGAGAGAGAAAAACCCAGCCAGTTATTATTGCTGCCGTTGTTATCATCACTCAAAGACTTCATCTTCTACCTCTCTCCTCCTTTTCTTACTTACGGAGGTTTCCTAGCTAGCTAGCAGCTTTTCTTGGTGCAAGGCGCCTCAATCATTGGGAAGAAAATATACTAATCATACCCAAATCTCTCGCCTCCCTTCATCTGAAAGCATGGTTTTTGTTGTCTAGCAGCAAAACTCATTGCCAAGAAAATTTCCCGTGACACATGAAACTCAACAATCTATGCAATCCCCACAAAAGTGTCTCTCTCTCTCTCTCTCTCTCTCTCTCTCTCACACACACACACACACACACTTGCACACTCGTATCTTAAGAGAACAAACCAGGTCTCTTTAAACTAAGAAAAGAGAATGAATTCCCTGGCAAACAATGCTGGGGAGCATCCCTGCAATATTCCATAGGGATCTGTGTTTATGAGAAATACCACACAACTTCCTTTGCTTTTCGTTTCTCTCTCTTTTGCCTTTTTCTTAAGACTCCCTCTTAAACCCTACAAAACACCCAGAATCAATATAGCAACCACAACCAACCTTTTGTTTCTCAAATGCACTCATAACTATGCTTAAGTGGTATAAATCTCTTCCTCATTATCCAGCAAAAACCAGAAGCTATTATTATAAACTTTTTTCAGCATACTCCTTTTCTTTTCTTTTCAATTTTTTTAATTTTCTTTTGCTTTCTTTCAAACTTAAATACTGCTCCAATATGGTTCACAGCTTTCGATTCAAAAATACACATAGGACAAGACAAATCACTTACCCACATTTCCTACTGGTGACCACAAAATGGCCACAGCCCATCACCCACCGTTGATTTTGATAAAGACAGGTGTCTCTTGTGGTGTCATCTGATGTGACCTCCTACTGAGCTTGTGTGCTTTTTACTCATCCGATGGCGATGAGCTTGGCCATCGCCTGTTAACTGCAATGTCAGGATGATCGGAGACAAATACAAATTTTTATAATTTTTATAAATATTTTTCAAACATATTTTGGTTATTAATTAAGTAGGAATATACCAGCTAGTAGCAAACAATTAATTTTAAAATATATAGAAAAGAAAAACAATAAACTGGGTGGGTGGATATATATATATATATTTGTTGATTTCTTGTTTGTTTATTCTAAATTCCAAGCAGCCTTGTTCAAAAATCTATTGGGTGAAACAACCTGGAAACAGGTAAGTTGCTCTTAACGATTGCCCATTTCAGGAAATATTCAGCTTGATAGCCTATATATTGAAAGAGCTATTGCAGAGTATTAATATTAATAGCAAAAGCTTTTTTAAAAAATAACTTAAATATGTAGTTTTGTGAAGCGCGGGCCGTATTATCATTATTAAACCCCAATGGGAAAAGCACAGAAACTCCTTTAGCTTTTCCTAATAGCGTCGGGGTATAGTCAACACCTGCTTCCAGACAAAAAGTGGGACGTGGGCCTATGTTGAGCTTGAAATATTCGAGGAATGATGAGCAAAGGGTCCCGAAAGACAAGCTTTACGGGGAAAATCTGTTCTATTTTTTCCCATATTGTTTTTCTCTCTAATCTCTATTAACATATATTTTGAAAATACTCTGATGTTTATCCTCGTCCTGATTTTCACACGTTTTTGGAAGAAATATGGGTTATATATCCATAAATTATGAAGTTGTGATTAACATATAACGTCTATGTGCGATACAAGAAACAGCTTTTTCTCATCGTTCATCGTTTCTGTCTACAGTTGAGCAGAGTTGATATGAATAAATATCCCTCATTAAATATGAGTAAATGGACCCTTTTACTCATATTTAATGGCTGGTATTAAACAACAATAGTAGTTGTCTTTAATTAACAGCCGTAAAAAATGAATATTTACCGAACATTTTAAAAGTTTTAGAGCTACAGGCTTTGCAAAATATCTATTAAACAATATTATCCATGCCCAAATATCTATTCATAGTGCTCTAAGAGCTAGGACCGTACCAATAAGACATATGCATGCACTGTTTTTCCATCGATCATTGGTCATATTTTTATGGTTGTACAACTTCTAATGTTCCAACCAGTGTTTCCTCTGCATTTTAAAATTATTTTCTTTAATTCCTGTTCGACCCCTTCCCATTGTATTTGCTTTACATTCTCTTTTTTTTTTCGTAAATGACATGAAATTTTTGAGGGTTCTTGTTAGTTTGTCATTTTTAATTTCTTCTGTGTTTTTTTTGTAATATTTTGCATGGAGAAGTGCATGAAGCTTATTACCATGGAGACAGATTTTCAAATGGAAATGATTTCGTTTGAATCACCTTCAAAACAAGACTGATCTGATAAGTTTGGGAGGGAAACAAAAGCAAGTACTAGGAAGAGAGAGTGCATTCATGAATGTGTGCATAGAGTAGGAAGTGAGTCTATTTTATTATTTAGTAATGATGAGTGAATCTATCAGCACTAGTCGTGAGACTATCAAAGCTTTTTCCCTGATTTAGTGCATGTGTTTGGCAAATGGCTGTCTGGGTTGTCTCCTCGCCAATTTATATACATTCTTTCATTTTCCCCAATCAATTTCTATTGGAAAGCAAATGCTGTAGGGCTGGTATGGCAAAAAGATTTAAAAGCATGGGATAAGGGCGACCTGCTAATCAAACTTTTATTTGAATCCTGAAAATGTATATTCTACGAACCACCATAAATTTTCAATTTTAGAAAAGAAATCAAATTTGTTAATATGAGAGTGAAATTTCTTAAATAGGTATTAATATTGATATTGATATAATAATTAATGCTTGTTTCTTAGTGAGGAGTTTATTTTGGTATGGCAAAAAGGGGGCAATGCCGATAGCAAAAAATGTGGAGAACATCTTCTGTTCACCTGTTGAATATAAATTTGTTCAGAGATGTCAAAAAATAGACAAAAACCAGTAGAAAACACTTGCACGCACAACCTTTACTCAGAAGACCAAGGAAATTAGTGAGGTCAAGTTCCTGTGGAAGTTTAATTTTAAAACTGTAAATGGGAAGAGGTATATATATATATATTCATTCTGTTTTACAATTATTATTATTATTCTATTATCACTATGACCAAAGTTTTAGTCATAATCTAATTATTATCACCATATTTTTATAAATTAAATTCATGGATCCCTAATGCCATGGAATGTTTTAGAAGATTCTTCCTCGGCAAATTATTACTTTGACCAAAATTAAACATGGAATGACTTGATGACCATGAATTTATTCTGATTTTTCTGGTTTATTTTCCATTATTGTTTTCTCAATGTATTGTTCACAGATTTAGACAGATTTACTTATGTTATCACCAATTTTTTTCAGAGAAAAAAAATTTAACATATTATACGCATTTTAATTTTTTTTATTTATTAAAATCACGATTAGTGCACATCAAATCAAAAATTTTAGTGAATATAAATAATACTTTAAATTCATAAAGATGAGATAAGAATAAAGTCTATTTTTTCACATATAAATTTTAATATTTAAGACAGTTATCGAATTAAAAAAAAATATATAAAAACCAAAATAAAAAAGGGTGAATATTTAAAAGAGTATACTGATGTGAGTGACTAGGTCAATATTTTTTCAAGAGTAGATTTTTAGTTTTTTAAGTTTTTTTTCGATTATCCAATCACCTTTTTAAATAATAAGTAACTTATTTATAGTGGCATTAGTATGTGTGGTCACCGAAAAATAGGAGTTCGATTTGACATTAAGTAACTTGTTTAATTGACCGACATGTTATTTCATACGTATAGTTTACCGAAAAAGGATAGCATATTAAGTGCCTATCACACCATCGACATAGTGCACTAAGTTTTTAATGCGATATGACATCTTATTAGGTTTTGAGAGGTGCACCTTGTTTACCACTTTAGGTTTCCTATTTTCGTAGTCGCGATTGAGGTCGGCTCAAAATTTAGAGTGATGTGTCTGAATATGGCCTTGCAAGTTTTGGGGGATTCGAGCTTGATGCATATAGCCTTACTCCTTTACTTTTTGGGGAAGAATATGGCTGCTTTAGAAGAATTTCTCAACATGAATCACCAAAGTTTTCGTTATCAAAAAGTAATAGTAGAAATTTTACTTATTTTATTTTTCCTGATGCGAATTTACAAACCTGAATTAATTTTGGATTGTTGATACAAAATTTAAATTGTAATGGACGTATTTATTACAGTTGCATCATTTTTCAACCTATCATTTTTTAAAAGACGTAATTGTTCGTTGGCATCTCTTTGTGTTTTGTAATGCCGCCACGTGCAGCCTCGAGAGTGACCACATTTATGTCCGCATGCTATTTTAGAGCGTCCTATAATTTATCGCCAATGTGGGGCGATCTAGGCCTTTTGATTTGCAATAGTAGGAATTCATTGAGCTATTCTACTATCTTTGACGGGCCTATAAATACTCCTAGTCTTTCTATTTTAACTCCTATTTTATCTAGCAAGATTCATTTGCAGCAAAATACTTTTCGAGCCTGTTACTTTTTCTTTTGTCCTTAGCACCTTTCAATCTTCATTTATTTCTTCTAATGTCTTTCAACTGGTGAGAATCTACCACTTTTGTCATCTTTTTACTACTTTACTTTGTGTTTGTATGTATGCTTGGTTATGATAGGCTGGTATGTGGGGAGTTTTAACTTTAGGTATGTGAGAAATATCCTAAGTAGTGCACCTATGTTAGCAAGTAGAGCCCTAAGGCTATGAAGTTTATTGTTGCACTTGACCTCTTAAGACTAATTGTGTAGTTTATAAGGATAACGCAATTCATTGGCCTCAGGAATCATATTTTAGCTTTCATTTTGACCAATTTGACCCAGTGTTATTTGTCTATAAAAAAATAAGTTCTAATAATAAGAGTGTTGAAGTTGTATCCTGAGGTTAGTCGCTTCAAAATATCATAAAAATTAACCTCGAGTCGAGTTTATTTCAAAGATCAAGTGACGACGGATTTACAAATGAGGCTATCCCTCCTTCCTAACTTAGGATTAAGTATGAGACAAATTTATTCTCCTCTATAGTTAGTGTACAAATCTTGCGCTATATTGGGATACCTATAAAATAGACAAATTGGTGTCAATGAGGTAAAAATATAGTTCATGAAGAACAAATACCTTATTAATGTTAAGGCTCAAGGATCACGATTGGGTATGGGTTGTCATGTATGTGTAATCATATGCATACTATAGAACGCAGCAGAAACAATAATTTTAATAAGGTATTAACTTTTCTACAAATTAAATATATTTAATTTATAATCACTAAATTTTAGTGATTTTTTAATGAAGTGCAGCACTAATAGTGTGATACTTCTAAGAAACCAAACGCCTTTGATTTTCTACTGATTAGCTAATTTGAGAAAGAAAACAAAAGAGTTAAAGAGAAAGGCAAAGAAGCTAAAAATTAAACATTTGAGGAAGCAGAAATGATTTTGCTTCTGTTTTATAATTTTATAACAAATATTATTGGGGCCTCTAAACTGTAAATATCATTCAAACCTCTAATCATAAAATATCATTTATACCCCTCGACTTTTAAAAATTATAAATTAATCCTAAATTCTTTTTAAATATTCTAAATCACAATAAGATTAATTTTTAAACTCTTATCGCATTAAACAATTTAACGCGTAAACTATTTATGATTTTTAGCCAAATAATATCTTTGAGAATGCTAACTTTCTTGCGGATATTATTTACTCTCTCTCTTATAGTAAGGATAATCTCAGAGTTTATGTTGTGACCTCTCAAGTTTACTATGATATTAGTCGTGAGCTGAAATTAATCTTATTAATCTCATTTCGAGCCATTCGAAAGCTCAACGACTATAATTGACATTTAACAATGTATCATAACCCTTAACTCATAACAAAAAAAAAAATCATCGAACTTTATTTTCAATTAGAGGTTTTATGTAAACAATCTTCTTTTATTCGTCTAGTCCCAACTAAATTAGGGCTTACGAATATCAAAATTCTCAATTCAGTTTTATTTAGATAATCAGTCAGTATGAACTAAATTTGTCCATACAAACTCTTCGTATAACATTTGTGCTTTGGTCAAAAACTTTATTTTTAGTTATTTACTAATATTCGACTGAAAACTCAAATCTGAATCGAGTCAACGGTACCTTGAAATCTACTATATCGAGTCAACGAATTCCTTTTGATAGTTATTTATTACTCAATATAAATAACACATGACCAAATCGGCTTCTATGTATAAGAATATTGTGTTTAATTTTTTTTTTTTTTAAACACAAGTCTTACTCTATATAGTCATGTATGCCACTAGAGTATAGCTCATCCCTATCTATTATCAACAAAGCTTATATTTAATTTTTTTCTCTTTCTTTTTCTTTTTATCAATGCCCTTAGATATTATTTTAGATGAAATTGTTAAAATAAATTATATAAAATTCTCTACTTGTAACCCACAATCATGTGCTAAAGTGTGTGTATGATAAGAATAGCTCATAAAACTCTTGTATAATAAGTTTATAAAGAAAGAAATAATAATATGAGAATTTATAAAATTTAAATAACTCAAATAAAAGTAAATAACAAGATCATATTATAAATTTAAAATATATATAAATAATAATAATATTATTAGGATGCGTTTCAAGGATCGAGAGAAAAAAAATAATTCCTTACTTAGCCATTCATACAAAAGTCAGACGCTTACTTTTTTTTTATAATATAATAAATATATTTTAATACACATAAACACATAATAATACTTATAATTTTAACATCATTTAACCTTAATTATCCTTACCTCGTCTAGTATAAGACATTATTTTGATATCTTAATATAAAAAAGATAAAATATAGAAAATATTACATGAGATAGAATTTTTACATAAGAAAAATCTGTAACAAACTATAAAAAAAAAAAAAGTTAAAGACGGAGCATTAGATTTAATTTACACTTTTTGTTAGTTTTCACTGAGCAATCATCTAAGCTACCCTTGGATCAGGTTCATAAATAAAATCATATAATTGATCAATTAATTGCTAAGAATTTGAGGCACAGACTAAAATTTGAAATGTTGAAAAAGAAATAAATTATTCTTCCACAGCTTAATCAAGAAAAGATAATAAAATATCAAAGAAATTATTAATATTTAACAAACTAATGAGTTTTTGATAAATATTCAATTGAGTCCATGAAGTAACTTGAAAAAGTTCTTTTAAAGTACCAAAATCATCTTAAAGGCATATAAAGGTATCAGAGTTACACATCATTCTTGTAATATATTTATGCCAAAAAGACACCTTTAACTCATCATTGACTATTTTTCCAAAAAAATTTTCTATAGTAAAGGTATAAGAATAACACCAAGCACTTAACTGCCTCCTAAATATACTGTTATTGACACACATCCCATTAACCCTAACTTATCTCTTCTATAAATCAAATGAATCTTTCTCTCAGCTAAAACCTACTAGATTTCTAATACTATTTAAAATTTTTTTATATTTTTTAGACTTATTTTGCAAAAGATACAAATATTTTGAATTTGACAGACTGACGTTTTTTCTATTTCTAACTAAACTTGACTTTGCAAATGAAAAATAAAGATGTATATTTATAGATAAAACAATAATCACCGTACATGTGAAAATAAATAAAATATGTTTATATAGTGAAAAATAAAACAATAATAACACCTATATAGGTAGGCTAACTATTAATAAATAACAAAATAATAAAATAAAAATAATGATAATAAATACATATATACAGTAATTAGGCTAATATCTTCCTGTTGACGTCGTCCAAAATTTGACGTAAAGAAAAATTTAAAAATAGAGTCGCCATCTATCCAAATAATAGTGGGATAGATCACCTAAAAAATTTAGATTCCAAGTTCGGGGGGTTGATTAAG
>JAWDEX010000003.1:5626262-5638158 GCA_035221805.1 Trichilia hirta | reverse complement strand
ACCTTTATTCTCAATTATAGATTTTGTGTAAATAATCTTCTTTTATTCGTCTAATCCTAATCAAATCAAGGCTTACAAATTTAGTTTTATTCGAATAATCAGTCAATATGAACTGAACTTGTAACTACAAACTCTTCATATAACATTTATACTTTGGCCAAATACTTTATTTTCAGTCATTTACTAATATCCTATTAAAAACTCAAATTTGAATCAAGTCAACGGTACCTCAAAATTCACTATATAGAGTCAACAAATTCTTTTTGGTAGTCATTTGCTACTCGATATAAATAACACATGACCAAACCGATTTCTGTGTATAAGACGTGATTAGTCTTATATTTATACACCATATGAACCATGTGCATCTATAACGATTGACAACTATGACATCCAAGGTCTAAGAAATAGTTAACATACCTTTATAATTTAATGATGAATCATTGATATCATACATTCGTGTAATTCACTATACTTTGATCACGTTTAAATAATAGTTCTTTAACTATATTTCACACTAATATCCTAATGATATGACTATCATATCACTCACACTAATATCATCTTATGATATTCACCAAAGATATTCAGTGTACCTACTATGCAATATCAATACCCAGTTGATGTTACATCTATAAGGAATAATTTAGATAATTTAATTATCTTGAATGATTCACATGTATATTATATCACTAGTATGATCAAATAAAAGAAGAAGAATATACATATGAATTGAAATATTTTCTTTATTAATAAATATGTACAATATATATTCTATAGTAATTTAATATAATATACTCAAAATTGACAACACAAATAATTTTAGGACATACAACACTAATATAGGTCCCGTGGTAAGCCCTTACTGTTTGAAGTTTGGCTCATAAAACTCACAAAAAAAGCACCTTTTAATGTTAATACACGAACCCTCCTTCGAATAGTAGAAATTTACTTGCGCATCTGCATTCGATCACGACTCTTAAACTTTAGCGTTGACAAGGTATTTATTCTTTTCAGGCTACGTTTTCACTTCAAGATTTTTGACCTCGAGCCTTCTTTTAAAGAGTAGAGACTTACCGTCGCATCTATACCTAATCGCGATCCTTGAACGTTAGTATTGACAAGATATTTATTATTTTTAGGTTACATTTTTACTTCGAAATTTTTTACTTCTTAGAAGTCATTTTTCTTACACGCTCCTAAAAATAAAATTTTAGTCTTAACTCTTGTGGGAGTATCATAAATGTTATTTATATTATTAATTAATATAAATAATATTCATCATATTCTCATAAAAATTAAAAATTAAGATTTGATTTTTACGAAGAGTACGAATAAGGTGATTTTTAAAAAACAAAAAATTTTGAGATAAAAATATAATTAAAAAAAAAAGTACTTCGTTACACTAAAACTCAACAGCCGCAATTAATTGCAATGGAATGTAAATCCGACTATAAATTTTTACTATTTAAAAGAGGATTCGTGGATCAACAACATTATAATTCGTCCAATTCAGCAAAAAAAGAAAATTATTTGAATGATTTACCATGATGTTGTAAACAGCTACGTGTATGCAACAACATAAGATTTCCAGCAAAAAATAAGTCTTCTCTTTCTTAACTTTAGAGATATAACTTAGCGTATTATTTTCCATGGCAAGAATATCTAGTACTATATAATATAATTGAAGAAGGCTGCATGCCAACTTCCAAACAAATATTTGGGTACAGATTGCCTCCAGCTTTTGCCCACTCAAACGCTCTAAATTATGAATCCACGAGGATCAATACGAAATGTAAAAACTGTAGCATTTCAGTGACAGCGTACCTCCCCATTACAACAACATGGGGTAATTTTGTTGCAAATTAATCTGTAATTAAGTTTAATTGTCAGGTTTGGTTAATTAAAAGGCCAAGCCCAGAGACAGAGAGAGAGAGAGGAGAGAGAGAGAGAGGAATTATGAGAGAACGAAATTAATTGATTCACGTGAGAACACACAAAATCCAAACAAAATCTAAAGGAAGATCACAAACACTATGGGATGACCAATAAGAGGGGCCAAGAGAGAGAAAGCGGATTATGAAATTACTGTATTGATGGCTACTCTCTAAGGACAACTACCATCTGTGAATTTCTGATGTACCCTTCTCTCTCTCTCTCTCTTGTTGCACGCTCAACTTCCTCCTCTAAAAGAGACAGGAAGAAAGAGACCTTGGACTGCATCTCCATTAAGCCTTTCTCGCATTCAACACTTAAAACACTCTTTTAATTCCAACGTTACAAGATTTTCTATTTGTCAACAGTCTCTCGGAGATCTCACAGAGATGATGACATGTCAAGATCTAACACAATCTGTCGGGGCACAATCACATTCGATTCTATTTTACCATTGTTTCCTCAATAAGTTTTGACAGTTTCGCCAGCAGTAGCTTTGTTGCTGTGATGAAGCTTGTCCCAAACAAGCAAGAATCGAAAGAATGAAAAGTGTGAACATTTTGTAAAATTGCATTCAAACCACAAAGAAAGTCAATGAAGCAAAGCAACATCCTTGGACTAAAACGCTAGACTCTATTGATGCGGTGAATTCACAAATGAGGGAAAAAGGCATTAAAGATGATGTGTGGAAAAATTCATAGAGCAAAATCTACTAAATTGAATAGAGTCGGGCACATTTTCAACAAATTATTTATGCCGTTCTCTTTACTCAGTGGACTTGTCATATATATCTTTAATTAAATGCTTGCTGCTATGCCACTTCAAACCACAATCCAATTTATGAACCTCTTTGCTTATTAATAGAAAAAAGCCTATGAAGCATGTTTCTCATCATAGTAATGTAGGCTTTTAAGAGCAAACATGTCGCCATTCGGTCAGTATTCACACACGCATCCAAAACGAATTCCCGTGATGAACAAACATCCAATAGGAAAGGAGTTGATGTCTTTGACCAGTGGTAATAACACAGAACTGTTAACAATCAGCGTAAATGCGATAAAAGTTGAAAACCAGATTATTCTGGTTTATGACAGCTGGCTCTGGAAGTCGAGATTTCCAGCCCAGTACTGCAGAAACCTGCTAACTACACTGCATACTGCTCAAAGTCATTTCAGCTTGGGCCCCAGTACATATATCTTCGGATTTTTAGAAGCTTGTTGCATTTACTTACTAGTTTCGCAGTTAATTAATTAAAATGTTTCTTAATCAATAATAAAATCAAGCAGCAGAAAGGGATAGAGAATCCATTTTAATAGATTATTTTAAAATATTTCTTAATCAATAACAATGCAGCACGAAGGGATACAGAATACAATTTAATAGATTAGTTTAGTTAACAAATTCCAAATTGGAAAAAGAAATTATTCATGCAATGAAATGATGATAACTAGTGAGGATAGTGCTGTTGGCATTTGATTAAAAAATGATACGATAAGATCATCAGAAAATGATGATTTAAAGATCTATGGGTCAGCTATGACTATGCTTTTACCAAGAGAAAAAGAAGAAAAAAAAAAACTCAATAAACTGAATAATTTGGAAGCAAATTCAGACTTGTGGGACATCTGAGGAGAAATATATAAATTGAAATGGCAAATTTCTCCGTTTGGCGGCTATCGGTTTTGATTGTAGCGCAATGACTCAGAAGGACCCCTCGAACCTAATCTAATAACCAGCCCACTCCCAGCTTGCTGTCACTCAGTGACCCATGTCAAATCGTTCTGTGTTGCAAGTTGCAAATTGCGGCCTACACAACAGGATTTTCCATTCCATTTATTTACAATTTCAGTCTCTGCTCACCAGCTACGATTTTCTTCATCTCATGGGAGAATCATTCCTATCTTTACTATGTAGTTCAAAACTTTATTTTCCGCCACACAGACTAACCGACTATTGAAAAGGAGCAGAATGAATGCTATTAACCACTATTATTAATAGTTTACAATAGAATCGAAGCCCTCAAGGAAATGGAACGCAAAAGCAAATAATTTTTCAGGACTCCGTATGACCTTGAGTTTACTTAATACATGTGAATCACAATGTCACCAAAGAAAAAGTATAATCTCGAACATGATTTGGTGGCAGCAATAATCTTTTTATTTTTTTTTTATTTTTTTAAGATAACGAGAAAATTTTTGTATTAAATTATTATTATAATATTTAATTATATATAAAATTAAATACTCATTTTTAAAATACATATTTATAAATTACACAATATTTATTTTATATTAATAAAAATATATATATATAAATTACACGTTAGTAGTATTAAACATGAAATAAAATTCTAACTACTCTAAAATTTTATAAAAAATACAATTTTGAAATTCAAATAAGGGACCTAAGCTAATCAGGTATCACGTTATGCCTAATCACCGTACTACACATTTTGGGACAGAACTAATTACTAATTACGAGACCGAATTTTCTCTAATTATAAGCAATTTTATATGCCAATCAACTGCCTCTGTAGACATAATCTCTTGCATGGTAACAGACGGTATCCAATTTGTCAGATTACGTACCAATTGTATTTGCCAACTTGGTATTCAGCTCTTTTTGCCCAAGATAGCAAGCAGCAAATGTTCGAGTGCGAAATAGCATTAGCATTACAATATTATCCCTCACGTTAACAGCTGATGACACTTTATCACAATGTAAATAAATAAATAGAAGAAACTTAATTACCTGAAAGGGTAAATTTACAACTGACTGAAGATAAAATGAGTTCAGAATTTTGGTCTCCTCATACCCAGAATTGCACTGCAGGAGTTTTTCAGAAGCAAGTATTTGAGCCTTTTACCCTGAAGAACCTTGCAGTGAAACAGAGGAATCGGACAAATATTCTAGACATTTCTACCAGTATAAGCCATAGCAATTCAGATGTCCAAATCATTTCACCGTGGGGTAGTCATACAGTTACCATATTCCCCGCAAGTTAACTTTTGCAGTTCTGTTTTTCCTTGATAGTGGCCACAAAGCAATAACAAAATGTAACTCAGAGAAACCATAGACTACACGAGGGATATCAACAAAAAGAGGAAAAGAAAAACCAGACCAAACTAATAATCGAAGTAATTCATAGCACGGCATCTATGTGATGGTTGACATCTCTAAACTATAACCATAACCTTGACCTCCTTATTATCAGAGGAAGTAAATCTGTGGATTATACATTCAATTGTTCAGGTTTGATTACAAGCATCTAAATTACCAGTAATACATGCACAACATAGTGATCGAATGGAAGAGCAATTTCTTGTTCAAGCAGAAAGAGTCAAGAGTCACAACTGCTACAATATTGAAATTCAAACCTCAAAAATCTTTATACGATTAGCATCAACCCAATATTAAGTTACCTGTTATAATAAAGCTGGTAAGTACAAAGATTGTTAACAAAATAATTGAGAGAAGTGTTCATCTTGAGAAGAATAACTTCAGAGTACAAGTCCAGAGTACAAGCACATCTGCACGTGTGAAATGTTTACCACTGTTATCACCTTCATACTAATGATATGAGTAACAGCAACAACAAAAATACTCTATGCTGTTAGAAAGTAGAGTTTGAAATGTGTGATGAAAAAGCAGGTCCATTACCCATGAGTAAAAGAAACAAGTTACTCAGGTCTATTTTAATACACATATGACACTGGGGACATACTTAAGTAAGAGAATATAGGAATGACTTGCAGGCCTTAATGGAAATTTTGTTGAATCTTTCAACATAGAACAAATGTTAAAACAAATTTTTTTCCCTTTGCAAAGAGTGAAATATTAGATTACATAAGAGGAGGAAAAAAATATTTGAAGCTCACATTAATTTCTTTTTCTGCAACCAAATGGAAAACATATCTAAATTTCACTGCAGGGTTTGAGTAGGAAAAGTATCATACCTCAAATAATTCAAATGAGTTGCCATGACAGTACACATCATTTTTCTTTCTGTTATCATTGGGAAGAAAGCTGAACAATAGTGCTCTCCATCCAATAAGCAAGACAGAAGTGCTGCCAATTGTCAATAAAATGTAGGTATATGGTGGAAAATGACCATATCATAATGCCCTCATTACTAATCCCGGCTGCCAAAAGTTTGAACGCATGAAATTTCAACCTGCATATTTCTGGCTTCTGCATATAAAAGCACCCCCGAAAAATGTTTCATTTCTGTTTGAAATGGTCTGTTCAGGTGACACCATGAACTTTGGCAACAATTATTTTTTTCTAAAATGTAAGCCCATATGCATAAAGCACTGTAAGAACAAGGCAAAGTAGAATTAAATAAGTGACGCCATTGTGAGAGATGATGTAAATTTTAAAGCTTTAAATATGCATCTTGCAAATACTATCAATTCAATTACAAACGAAAATCATTGAAACTGGTATCAGCCTATAAAATCGTCTTTGTTTCACAGAAGATAGACACATTCATTCTAGACAGGAAAAAGTTCCATCGATCACTCCGACCTTTCTCACAAGCAACTTCAGCAATGATTTGGTATCAATGTTTAATTAGATAATGGAGCAAAATCTATGAATTGTTGAAAGAATAATGTCACATGGTAAAGACTGGACTCGTAGTTCTACTATTAATGCATCTCTAATAGAAACCAAAGCCCTTAATCAGACTCTCATTTGTAGGAGATTGTAGATTCCTCTATGCTCATCACCTCAAAATCAGAGGTGGTGTCAAAACTCATATTGAGCATAATCAGACTAAAATATCCAGTGCACCTTGATATTTATGAAGTTGCTGCTTAACCTACACAGCCGCCATAATTGTTCAACGCCTTTCCAATTCCTATCTCCCACTAAATACATCTTTTACCAACCAACATTATACATATGATTCAGAGATCACTTCTGATATTAATGAAGTCTTCAACCCTGCCCAAGCTGAGAGAGAACAGACTCACCAAATTTATATTCTTATTTTAGGATTTACCCCATATTATTCCCCTACACGTGCTTCAAACCATAAGTAAAGTCATATCGTAACAATAACTTTAATTATATAGATTAACTGCCAAACCAACGTCCCAGCAACTGAGGAAACTTAAAATTCAAAAAAAAAAAAAGCTATCATATCCACCACCAAAAGTACCATAATGCAATCTCATTGATACCAAACTCCTTGGCATAGACCATTGTAACTATGTATTATAGTCACCGAGTTAAAAGAGTCTTCAATTATCTTCGTTGCATTCTTTGTTTCTTTTTCATTTGTACGAAGATCGTGATTATGACCCAACCAAAGTTGAAAATGTATCATGAACACCTCTGGTTGCCCATTGAAATCTAAATGGATATTCTGAAATTTACATGACACTTGAACAAGCTTTTGTAATCACATATTGGTGGCTGCTCTTGCAGGAATGCCACCATTAGATACAAAAAGTGCTAACATAAAACCTTATTGAAACAAAATGCAGCACTTCAAATAGAAAAGAACACGAATGGGTTCTTAATATATCGCTAATTAGACAAAGAACTCCATCGTATAATATGAGCTCAAATTCAAATACTCGTACTCGCTATCAGAAAAACAAAAACATCCAAGGGAAGAGAGGAAACGACAAATTAGATAAAATTGACTCTTACCGGAATTCCTACGCCCCAGGATTTGGCAGCAGCAATATCAGCCTTAAAGAGACCATTCATTCCACTGCCATCTTCCCCATAGCCCCAAAGCAAGTAAGCACTTAAGAACTACCCTACCAAGATAACCCATTAGAATTTCCATTTTCTAGGAAGGTTTAAGCCAGATTATAGATAACATACCAGCAATAAAGGGATCAGCTGTACGCAGTGTTTCAAAATCGAAGACTAAGAATGTATGATTAAACCATGCAATAGAAGAGAACAAAAGCAAAGCCAACACGTCCCCTCCAGCAAGCGGTGACACACAGCTGAAATACAATACCAAACAAAGGTCACTAAAATTGCAGACGGAAACCAACAATCAAGAACATGAACAAGAAATAGATATTTGAAGATAATAAGTCCATTTGTTTAGACGAGAAGAAAAATCGGGTTTCTCGAACTGAATTACATCTTCTAAAAGAACATTCTCCTTGAGTAACATGTTACTCGATGCTTTCTATTTTAAAATTTAATGATCATAAATAACCTTTCAAATTTTATCCTTAATTTTTAAATTTATAGATATAACTCTTTTTTTAATAATTTATAATTATCTTTTAATTTTTAAAATTATTATATTAAAAATTAATAATAACAATTAATTCTCTTAAATTAAAATTTTTTTTCATTAAAAAATACCTATAAATAAAAAAAATTTCTTTTAGTTAGTTCTCTAAGTTTGTTATTCTATTTCAATACAATTTTAAGAAAATTAAAAGAGTTTAAAAAAATTTGACAAATTTTAAAATATATTAAATAGTAATAATAAGAGATAAATTTCTTAAAACTTTAGTAATTTAAATCTTTATATTTTATAGTATGAATATAATTTGCATGCTAATATTTGATATCAGAACATATTATTATCTTTGTTTTATTAAGTTTTTGATGAATTATAAAAAAAATTGAATATATACAAATATGATCAATTATGTATTTTTTCATGCAATCGAATTTTGACATTTTTAACATAAATAAATGTTATCATTTAATTCAAAACTAAATTTTAAGTAAAATAAACGTAAAATATGTTAAAAATAGCGTCAAAAAAAGTCAAAATTTGGCCAAAAATAATTTCTAGTTCGCGGTTTTGCAAGACGATGGTGGACAACATGATGTTCATATGATTTGAATGATATGTCGTCTAGACTTGTGCACAAACGGCATTTGTTTTAAAAAAAAAAATTGATTTTAAGTTTAAAGGCGCTAGGATTAAAACCCCATCGCTTAATCTTACATACAAAGCCCTTACCCCTCGACTAAGAAACTTTTATATGATTGTATTTTTTAGATATTATATTTAAAGTATTTTTAATTAATTTAATATTATTATTTTGACCCTAATTTAATTTAAGTTATTTAGAATTTTTACCTCAATTTTTTACATTATTAGCAAAAGAGTTTGATTGTTATGAAATTTATGATTTGACCTTATATATATAATTTTTATAAATTTTTATTTATTATATAATTTGACAAAATTTATCTATATTATTTATGTCTTATATATATATATATTAAATGTTAGATAAATAACTTAATTTATGCATTTATTTTATATATATTTGATACGTATGTTTTTAAATATGTTTTTTTACTATTTACGATTAGTATGTAAATTGATAATTTTTATAATTTTGGCTTACTCTAGTATTTATTTAATTCGTTATGTATATTTTTTAAGTTTAGCGTATTTAAACACTAAAGGCTTAATTTATGCGTTTTATTATAAGGTATAGAGAAATTAGCATATAATAAATTAAGAATGCAAAATTTAAAATATATTTATGAAAACATATATGTTAAGAATACTAATATTAAGAACTATTAATAAGTATAGTTGATATAATTTATTTTACTATTAATTATATGTCAAGAAAAATTATGTCAAAATGGCTATAAATTACCTAAGAAGATTGAATTTTAAGTAGGATCACTTGTGACTCCTCTAGTCTTTTCTGAGAATTAACTTGATATAATTTTGGGTTTAAATAAATTACTCTCTATTATCTTTCAATAGTTTTAAGAAAACAAAATTTTAAGTAAAATATTTTAAAATTATATATGTCTAAGTGATTCGTATAATTTTAGATAAATTAGGGAGTAATCACAACATCTCTGAATTAAAAAAAATTATTTATAAATATTAGAATTACATATAGTTTAAAAAATATAAATTATAATTAGTCATATTTAATATAATAAATTTTATTATACAAAAATTTTATTATATATAAATAATTAATTAGGATAAAATATTAAATTATATTTTCTTAACTTACTCACAAAAATTAAAAAAAATATAATTTAATAAATTTTATCATATAAATATATAAATTTACTATAGTAAAATACTTAATCCATAGGTAGTATTTTACGTCAATTGATTCATATTTTTATAGTATTTTATATTGACAAAGCTTGATAAAGTTATATTAAGCCTCAATTTTTTTTAACATAAAGTATGTAATATTTGCAGTAACACAACCTACAAACATATATGATATCAATCTAGGTGTTCTTGAATGTAATATCCCGCCTACAGCCAAGATGCTACTGGCAGGAGACAGGAGAAAACTCCCACCTTCATAAGTCTTTACCTATCTCTAAATGTAAACATTTAACCTGGAATGCGAATGCTTATATGCAAATGTAATCTTATATGACTAATTAATAATAACAAGGGCTCTGCCCATTCTTATGTACAACTATAAATCAATATAATGTATACAACACGTGTTCTCGCATGTTTCAAACTATATATATGTTCAAAATAAAATATAATAAGAAGACACATTGGGCCCACTAACACAAAAAACAAGACTATATGACTGACTGTAACTGGGATATACTCTGTTTTGTATGCTTTTTTTTTAATAAATTGAAGCAGTACATCAATATAATTGCTAACCTACAAAACTGAAATTATTGTTGGAGAGTGAGCTATAAAACTCAGTAAGTAATCACACTCATGCCATATACAAACACATGCAATATATATTTGAATAGCATATATAACATATTTATACATATACATATACATTTATATAAATATAAAAAATTCATCAAGACAAACTGTATCAGATTCTCACTCAAGTTCCAAACTTTTCTTATTACCTATTTTAGAATAGGTATAGGATAAGATCTGTCGAAACAAATCATATTTGATACATCTAATACAAAAACTCGTATATAACAAAATAGATTGTGCTACAAATATATAGTCTAAGAAACTTATTTAATCTTAGAAACTAAAAGTAAAATATATCTGAACTTAAACTTATCAAAAGATAGAAACTATAAAAGACATACTCATATCAGACAAATATCTATACTTTTACTATACACTTGATCACAATATAAACTGAATAAGTCATAAAATATACTTTCAAAGAAGTTCATCATCTATATATACATTACCAACTAAAGTAAAACAAACAAACTACGCTCGGGAGTGTCTCAATCGATTGTCAATAAAGCAAAACAAACAAGTTATGCTTGAAAATATCTCAACTGATCGTTAATATGTTACGTTCAGGATTGTCCATCTGAAAGTGAAAAAAAAAAAAAAAACAGGAGCATCCCCTAAGTTTCCCCCAATTATGATCCGTACACGTCGTCAATCAAACAAAACAAACAAGTTACGCCCGAGAGTGTCTCAACCGATCATCAATATAACAAGATAAATAATTTTTAAACTCATTTCAAATGTTCAACATCCAATTCAATTATCTATAATAAAATCATAATACATCTAGTAAGAAAACTTTAAAATTTACAAAAGAAAAACAACAATTTGCATATATCAACATCAAAGTAATATTACATCTATATATCTAGTATTATGGTCATAATATATGCTCTGAGATAGAGGTCATATCTGTATCTTTAACTCTGAGATAAGGGGTCGTGCCCCGAATCTTTAACTCTGAAATAGAGGCTATTACCCGTATCTTTAATCTCTGAGATAAGGGTCATGCCCATATCTTTAACTCTGAGATAAAGGGTCGTGCCTCAAATCTTTAACTCTGAGATAAGGGCCATTACCTATATCTTTAATCTTTGAGATAGGGGTCACACCTGTATTTTTAACTCTGAGATAAAGAGTCGTGCCCCGAATCTTTAGCTCTGAGATAAGGAGTTGTGACCTAAATCTTTATACATACATATATATAGTCCCTACAGAAATAAAATCAATCATCACATTCTTAATACACAAAATAAATCATCAATACAAAATCACTCAATGTATCCAAAT
>JAWDEX010000003.1:5560078-5610460 GCA_035221805.1 Trichilia hirta | reverse complement strand
ACACAAAAATAAGAAGTAATAGCTAAGTCAAGTACCTATGAATGAATATCTAAATTAACACTTAATTTATATTCAATTACAAAACTGCTACTCATACCTGTCTTAGTTTTCTTAAGATTATAGAAGTATTAAGAACAGTTCCTCTTATAATGTCCTTTCTGCCTGCAGTAAAAATACTTTTCTTTGAGTTATTTTATTTTAGAATGTTTGGGAGATAAGCCTTCTTGATTTTTTTTTTAAGTCTAATTTTTAAACTTTGAGATGAGCACTGTGGCCTTTTATCAGTCCTATTAATAGTAGCCATGTGGATATCCTTATGTTCTTTACCCTTCGTATTTTGCTGATAATACTCTTAAAGCTCATTGAGTAACTCAAAAAGAGTACACTTAATACTGTTCAAATTAAAATTAATAATGAAACCTTTAAAATTGGGCGAAAGTGACTATAAAATTAAATTCACCTTTAAACTTTAGGGCATCCAAGTATCTCAAGCGTCTAACTATTCTAGAATATTAATCATCTTGATGATATAATGATCAGGTGGCATTTTTTCTTTAAGTCTCATACTAAATAGGGCACACATCTCATACTTGATAATACGAGAATTTTTCTCATACAACTCTTATAGGGATTTAAGTATCTCATACGTAAATTGCATACTCTTATGTTGTTCCTATAACTTTCGATTTATAAATGCTAATATATAGAGTTGTACTTTATTATTATTAGTATGTCATTTGTTAAAGGCTTATACTCCTCTCAAGGGGCATCTACCTCCAATGATATGGGCATTCTGTCTCTAAAATATAACTCAAATTTTTGAATTCAAGAACTATTTTTAAATTTCTTAACCAGTCCTTTAAATTTAGTTCGGTAAGCATATTGTTGTTCGAAATTCATTGAAACACATTAATAGATAACATTTTTGATCACTGAAAGAAAACTGAGAAATACATGAGAAAAATAGTTTGTCAGTATATTGAATTACAAATTAAGTATATATATTCAATAATTGAATATAATTATGCATTATACTAATCAAATTAGCTCCTACTATTTAATTTAAATCATACACTCCTTAAAATAGGATTTAAAATTTTTTGTTAGATTTTAATAAAATTAATGGGTATTGAATTTTTATTTTAAATTAATCAATCTTATATAATAAAAATCTTGGTTAATTAATTTAAATAAGTAAAGAACACTTTCTTTTCTATGTCTCATACAAGACTCAATATTTCTCCTTACCCTTCTTTCAGATACCTCATATAATAGAAATTTTAGTATCCTACACTAGTTATATTCAAACTATTGCACCTTCTTAAATAATATTCTTACCCCAACTTCATATCATAGAATTTTAGTCGAGATTCGAATATCACTGAGAACCATATAACCCAATTTAATTACACAAATTTCATACCCCTCACATAATAAAAATTTTAGAATAAAAAATTTATGTGAAAGAATTATTAGTTATCCTATAATCGGAGATAAACATATGATAATTTTAAGAAATTATTTTTCTCTTCAAATCATTCACATCGCATGTGATAATACTTTTTCTCTCATTATAGCTGTTTTCATAAAATATTGTATTTATAGCCAAGCTGTTATACCCCTTTTTATCGTACAAGAATCTCATACTTAATTAATTTTACTCACTTATCATATAAGTAAGCAATTTACAAAATCAAGCTAAAGTTACTATTTACATAAATAATAACACTTTTCGCAAGCTCAGCAAAATTTATTTATCACACAAATAATTTTACTTGATTTATAGCTCAAATTATTCGTCACATGAATAATCAACTTGATAATTGAAATTTAAATTGTTAAAAATAATTTCGATAATCTGTTGAACCAATTTATCTAATTGTTCAACGATTTGAATTTTTGATCATTTTAAAAAATATTAAATAATTTAATAATTATATTCAATATACAATATAAAAAAATAAAACAGGCCAATAAAAATAGTCATTAATGTTGAAAAAAAATTTTGGTCTAATTAAAAAAATTATAAAATTGCCCCTCATCTTGGTCACCAATTATTAGCATATTTTTCAAAAAAAATATTTTTAAAAATTAAAATTTTATAAATTAAGATAAAAAAATATTCAAAAGTCGAATTAAAAATTGCAGAAAAAAATTAGGGCGAAAATTAAAAAATTATGGTGTATTTAGCAGAAAAGGGGTGCACTTAACGCCTATGCTAGGGTGCATTTAGCACCCGTGTACTGAGCCTTTGCTGCGCGTAGCATGCACTGCACGCACGCATAGCCTATATGCTAGCAAGGCTTAGCGCAGTGCACACTAGCCCTCCCTGGGAGTCTCCTGCTACGCGCGGGGGCTGAGCGGTAAGCGCCCGCCTACTAGCAACCCATAGACGCACATGTAATGCATGCCCCCGATGTTCACTCGGACAGGCCTCTTTGCTTTGTAGTTTTTCAGCCATTTTTCACTAAAAACCCAATTTTTTTCACCATTTTTTCAACACATACACAATACAATCACATCCTAACGTATTTCTACTACCTCAAAACAATAAAATAGGTACAAAAAATACTAGATTAGATTAACACTTAATTTTTTAAATTTAAACTCAAATACAATTTTAATCAGATTTATTTAGTGCAATGAACACACAATCATACTTTGATGTTACTGCTGTGTGTATGTGATCACATGCAAATCACAAAAATACAGCGAAAACAACAAATATAATAGGATATATATATTTTGTGTAAATTAAATAAATTTAATTTACAATCACTAACTTTTAATGATTTAGTGATGAAGTGTAGTACTAATAATATGATACTTTTGAGAAATTAAACACTTTTAATTTTTTGTTGTTTGACCACTCTGAGAGAGAGAACAAAGAGACAAAGAAGAGGAAGAAAAGCTGAACAAATAGGTCGAATGAAGCAAAAAACGTTCTGCTTTTGTTTTATGATTTTATGTAAAATATCATCGAGGCCCTTTTAACCATAAAATATTATTTAGGCTCTTTAATTTTTAAAAATTATAAATTGATCCTAAATCTCATTTAAATATATAAATATTTATAAAATACTATAATTTACTTTAAATCACAATAAGATTAATTTTTTATGCTCTCTTTTCGTTAAACTATTTAACGCATAAATTATTTATGATTTTTAGTTAAATAATATTTTTAAAAGTACTAACTCTCTTGTAAATATTATTTTCTCTCTCTAATAGCAAAAATAATTTCAATTTTATGTTGTGACCTCTCAGGTTCATTACGATATTAGTTGTAAGCTGAAATCAATCTGATTGATCTCATTTTGAACCATTTGAATGCTTAATGACTATGGTTAAAATTCTAAATTTAGTTATATTCGAATAATCAGTTAATACGAGTTAAACTTGTCACTACGAACTCTTCATATGATATTTATACTTTGGCTAAAGACTTTATTTTTACTCGTTTACTAATATTCAACTGAGAACTCAAATTTGGATCGAGTCAACGGTACCTCAAAATCTACTATATCAAGTCAATGGATTCTTTTTAATAATTATTTACTTTTTGATATAAATAACATATGATCAAACTGACTTCTGTATATAAAACATAATTGATTTTGCATTTATACACCATATAAATTATGTGCATATATACCGATTAATAATCATGATGTCCAAGGTCTGAGGAGTAGTTAACATACCCTTATAATTCAATAATAAATCATTGATAACATACATTCGCATAATTCATCATATTTTAGTCACATTCAAATAATAGCTCTCTAATTATTATTTTATACTAATATCTTAATGATATGACTATTATATCACTCGCACTAATATTATATCATGATATTCACCAAAGACATTTAGTGTGCTTATTATTCAATATTAATGCCCAGTCGATATTATATTTGTAAGAAATAATTTAAATAATCTAATTATTTTAGACAATTCATATGTATATTCTATTACTAATATGATTAGATAGAAAAAATAGCATATACATATGAATTGAAACATTTTCTTTATTAATAAATATGTGTACAGTACACATATTACAGTAACTCAATACAATATACCCAAAATTAATAACACGAATGATTTTAGAGCATACAACACTAATAGTTATTACATCGAAGATTGGGACATATTTTTATAGAAAGAATTAAAAAGTTAATAAATAATAAAGTACTTCGTCTTCTAGATTTTACTGACTTTAAGACTTATATGAATTGTATAAAGGGTAAATAGACTAATAAATTAAAGAAATGTGTTAAGAAGAGTTCAAACATATTAGAAATCATATATACATGTATTGTAACCCTAATTTAGACTAGTATAGTCATAAGTATTTCATCACTTTTATTGATGATTATTAACGATATATGTATCTTTATTTGATGAATAATAAAGATGAATCACTAAATGCTTTTAAAATATTTAAAGATGAAGTAAAGAAATAATACGGTAAGCAAATAAAAATCGTGAGATCTAATAGAGGTAGTGAATACTATGGTGATGCACAGAAGATGGACAAGTACCTAGTTTATTTGCAAGATTTCTTCAAGTGAAATTGTTACCCAATACACTATATCTATTTCTCTAAATCAAAATGACATAGCAGAAAAAAGAAATCGAACATTATTAAACATGGTGCAGAGTTTGCTTAACAACTCTAATCTTCCTAAGTTTTTATGAAATGAAACTCTTAAGATAGTTGTGTATATTTTAAATAAAGTTTTAACTAAAGTTGTTTCTAAAACACCGTTTAAGTCATGAAAAGATTGAAAATATAGTTTACAACACATATGCATTTGGGGTTGTCCTTCTAAAATAGGAGTTTATAATTCACATAAGAAAAAGTTAAATCCTAAAACCATAAGTGAATTCATTGGATATTCTGAAAGGTCTAAAAAATACATATTTTACTATCTATCTTATCACACTAGGTTTGTGGAATCAAAAAATGTCAAATTTCTTAAAAATGACTTGATTAGTAGGAGGAATTAATCTCATAACATAATTTTTGAGATTGATCATTCAAAAATTCAACCTTCCACTTTAACTAATAAATTAATTATCATTAATAGCACTCCTCTAATACAAATAAGTGTTAATTATTCAATAGTTGATATTCTACCAATAATAAATGGCAATTAAATTTCACAAGAAGATAATACTCTAGTAGATTTAGTTGTTTAAGAATTATCTAAAAATATAGAACAACGAGTTATATAATAACCTTCTTTGGAGAATATTGATACAATATTAAGAAGATCTACTAAAATCAAAAGATCATCTATACTTAATGATTATATTATGTATTTATAAGAGTTTGGCTATAATATTTGAGGCAAAAATAATCCCAATATGTTTTTACAAGTCATAAGTTATCAATAATCTAACTTGTGATATAATGCTATAAAGGATAAGATGAATTCTATATTAACAAATAGAGTTTGAGATCTTATTGAGTTGTCTAAAGAGTTTAAACCCATAAGGTGTAAATGGATCTTTAAGGTTAAAAAAGATTCATTGGGCAATATTAAGAGATACAAGGCCAAACTTGTTACTAAAAGATTCACTCAAATAAAAGAAATTGATTATACAAAGACTTTTTTTTCTGTGTCTAAAAAGGATTTTCTCCGAATAATTATAGTATTAGTAGCTCATTTTAATCTAGAATTATATCAAATAGATGTGAAAATAACTTTTCTCAATTGAGATCTAGAAAAAGAGATTTACATGAACCAACTTGAAGGATTCTCTTATAGTAATAGTGAGTATTTAGTTTGTAAGTTTAAAAAATTTATATATGAATTGAAATAAACCTCTTGCCAATAATATTTAAATTTTTATAAAGTTATTTTTTTATTTAATTTTAAATAAAATATCATGAATCAATATATATACCATAATATTATTAAGAGTAAATTTTATTTTCTTATTCTATATGTGAATGATAATATGCTTACAAGTAATAATAAAGAGTTGCTAAATGAAGTAAAATAACCTTTTTTTTAAAAGTTTTAATATGAAAGATATGGGTAAAGCATCTTATGTTATTGGCATAAAAATACATATAGACAAATATCAGAAAATTTTAGATCTGTCTCAAGAAAACTATATCATAAAAATTTTAAAAAGATTTTAGATGAAAAATTGTTCTCTGAGTGTAGCACTAATTATTAAGAGAGATAAATTCAATTTAAATCAATGTCCTAAAAATAATCTCGAAAAGGAATAAATAAAAAATATTCTATATGCTTTAATTGTTAGAAGCATTATATATGCTTAAGTCTGTATCAAACCTGACATTACTTTTGTAGTTAGAATGTTAGGACGATATCAAAGTAACCTAAATTTATAATATTAAAAGGCTACAAAGAAAGTCTTAAGGTATTTTTAAGAGACTAAAGATTATATGCTTATATATAAACGAATCAATAATTTAAAAGTAGTTGGTTACTCGGATTCTAATTTTGCTGACTATACTGATACAAGAAAATTTACTTATAGATATATCTTTATGCTACTTGGCAAAGCCATATCTTAAAGAAGTACTAAATAAATATTGATTATTACTTCTACTATAGAGACTGAGTTCATTTTATGTTTTAAGGCCACCTCTTATAGGGTATAATTAAAGAGTTTTATATCTAAATTTAGAATTATGAATTCTATTTTTAGGCTATTAAAAATATATTATGATAATTCAATTGGTGTTTTTATGGCTAAAAATAAAAATGAAAGTCAAAATAAACATATTGACATTAAATACTTAACCATCAGAAAACGTATTAAAAAAAATAAGGTGGTCTTTAAGCACGTCAGCACTAAATTAATGATTATAAATTCTTTAACAAAAGGCATGCCACTATTAAAGTTTAAGGATCATGTAGTTCGAATAGAGCTTAGTTCCAAAATATAAATTTTATGTACATATACATATTATTATTAATAAAACTCTATTAATTTAATATTTTCTTATAAAGTATACATATTTATTTGAAAGAAAACTTAATTTTATTGACCTAGAATAAATATGTGTTGAGTCATTAAGTTAAGGTCATTATTTAGGATCAAGAATAAACATAAAATTATTCATTAAAGTTAAATTATCATATAAAAGCAATAATAAGAAATATGATATATTTGTAATACATAAAAAAAAAAAGTTGACAATTTTTGATAACTTACCGCTATGATACATGTATTTTATTTTTTATAATTGAGAACTTTAAAATTTGCGGATCAAGTAAGAGAATGTACATTACCATGTCTTTTAATTTCAAATTTTAATGACCATGAATAACCTTTTAAATTTGGCCCTTAATTTCTAAGTTAATATGCATAACTATCCTCTTAATAGTATATAACTATCTTTTAATTTTTAAAACTATTGTATTAAGAATTAGTAATAGCCATTAGTCCTCTTAAATTAAAAACTTTTTTTTATGAAAAAATACCTATAAATATAGAATTTTTTATTTTGTTTGATTCTCTAAACTCATTATTCTGTTTCAATACCATCTTGAGAGGATTAAGAGAGTTTAAAAGAATTCAATAAGCTTCAAAATATATCAAATAATAATGGCAAGAAGTAAACTTTCTAAAATTTTTGTAATTTAAAATTTAAAATTTTATAGTATGATTATAGTTTGCATGTTAACATTACAAAAACTATTTCATCTTCGTTTTTAAAAGAAGGAGGAGAAGTTATTTGTTTAGTAAAGCCAACGTTTCCCTTAACTTTTGCGACAAGGTAACACTAAGTGGTCTAGAATTTGAAGACTTTTTTCTCGTTCTGGGAATGAATTTTGATTTTAAATAAGAATTTGATAAATTATGATGATTTGAAAAAGTGAGTTTGAGATTGAGAACATTTTCTAGTTGATATGGAATGGCTTAGTAGCAAAGCAGCATGTCTGCCTTTTACTTTATATTTCGAATAAATAGTTCAACTTCGTTGCGTTTTAAATGACTCTCCAATGTTGGTTGTTATTGTTAGTGTTGTATATTCTAAAATCATTCGTATTGTCGATTTTTGGCATATTATATTGAGTTACTGTAATAATATGTATTATATACATATTTTATTAATAAAAAAATTATTTTAATTTATGTGTATATATTGTTTCTTCTATCTAATCATACTAATAATAAAATATGCATATAAAATATTCAAGATAATTAAGTTATCTAAAATATTTCTTACAAAAATAATATCGACTATGTATTAATATTATAGTATAGGTACACTAAATGTCTTCAATGAATATCATGAGATGATATTAGTGCGAGTGATATGATAGTTATATCATTAGGATATTAGTGCAAAATAATAGTTAGAGAGCTATTATTTAAACGTGACTAAAGTTATGATAAATTACATGAATCTATGTTATCAATAATTCATTATTAAATTAAATAGGTGTGTTAACTACTTTTTAAATCTAAGATATCATAGTTATTAATCTGTATAGATACGCATAGTTTATATAGTGTATAAATACAAGACTAATCACATCTTATATATAAAAGTCAGTTTAGTTATGTGTTATTTATATCGAGAAGCAAATAATTATCAAATGAAATTCATTGACTTGATATAAAAGATTTTGAGATACCGTTAATTCAGTCTAAGTTTGAGTTTTTAGTTGAATATTAGTAAATTAGCAAAAACAAAATCTTTAGCCAATGCATAAATGTTATACGAAGAGGTCGTAGTAATATTTGTGAGCCCTAATTTAGTTGAAATTAGACAAACAGAAAGAGATTATTCACATAAAACCTATAATTAATTATAAAATATTTAATGGAATTTTTTTTTATTATGATTTAAGGGTTATGGCATATTGCTAGATGTTAATTATAGTCGTTGAGAATTCAAATAGTTTGAAACGAGATAGATGAGACCAATTTCAGCTAATGGCTAATATCATAATAAACTAAAGAGGTTACGATATAATTTTCGACTTATCCTTATTATTAAAAGGAGTAAATAATATCCGTAAGAGAGCTATTACTCTTAGAGATATTATTTGGTTAAAAAATTATAAACGATTTACGCGTTAAATAGTTTAACGAATTAAAAACTTAAGAAATTGACCCAATTATAATTTAAAGTAAGTTGTAATATTTCATAAATATTTTAAAATATAAATAAAATTAAGATAAATTTAATCAAAATAAGTTTAATTGAAATTAAAATTAATTTATAATTTTTTAAAGTTTGAAAACTTGAATAATATTTTATATTTATTATTGAAAAACTTATTAAAGAAATTTCGGGACTTATTTATCTTTACTAAAAAAATTAAAAACATTATAACAAATGAAAAAAATATAAATATGATTATTTTTTTATTTTGAATGAATTTCTCTACTTTTTTTACTATTTTTTATCAAGCTCTCTCTCTCTATGAAAGGCTAAATAAAAAGAAAAAAAAAACTTATAATTCTTTTAGAAACACTGAACTTTTAGTTTTGATCTTCGTTAAATTATTATTAAAATTAATAATTTTTAATTACAATATTTAATTATACTCTAAAATATCATATAATAAAATTTATGCTTATTTTTTATTTTAGCTTACTTTTATCACTATGCCGCTGAAAAATGAATTCGAATGTTGCTTTTGTTATAATTCCGTTTATTGATTTATTAATGATGGCTTTCACCCGTGTTTTTTATTGGCCGCTAGTACCAACTCTTATATATTTTGTATAAATGGCCATCGTATGTCATTTGATTGCAATATATAAACTTTATTTGATTGATCATACGAGTGACTCGGACTATTCTAAATACCATCTTATCGTGTACTGGCTTTTCTCACTTCAAATTCAAATATAATATCTCAAATTATTATTAAATTTAATTTCATTTACGTGTTTCAATTATCGGAACATAACACATTATCAATATAATTTGCTTATATTTTCAATTAAATGCTTTTACATTAACTATACTTTTTTTTAATTTATTTTTATTGTAAAACTATTTTTATGAATATACTTTATAACTATCATTAAAATAAATTTTTCATATCAAAAATAAATATACTATCTCATTATATATTTGTATTATATTATCAAAAAAATAATAAAAAAAGAGAAGTATTTAGAATATAAAGTTCTTTTATTAAACTTATTTATCATAACTTAAAATTTTACTTTAATCATAGTTAGAGTTCTAAACAACAATTATTAAAATATAAAACTTTATTTATAGGTTTTGGAATCCCAATCTATATGTATATTTAAATTTTAATAGTATTATTTTTGTTATTATATATTAAACTTAAACTTTTGATATAAATAATTAAAACTTGAACTTCTAAAAATAAATTAGATACTAAAAGTTCTAAATATCAACTATAGATTTGGGACTTGAACTTTCATACATACTAAACTTAAAAGTTTAATATAATTAAAACTTGAAATTTTGTATAATAATTATTAGACTAAAATATGAAATTCTAGATCTATAAAATATTATATGTTAAACATAAAATTTTAAGTATATAATAAAAGTCTTGATATTTTTATATTATTTATACGATACATATTCTGTTATTATGAAATTAATTTTTCTTTACTTTTGTTAGCTAAATTACAATGTTACAGTCTAAAAAATTGGGAAATTCCCATTCTTGATGTCCCTGAGAGCACCTATCAAGCAAATACAAAACTAATTGAAAGTGCTTAAATTAAATGGAGAGTCTTATAATTTTATGTGTTGATTTGTCATTGTTGCTTAATGACTTTCACCGGCCTCACGTATTTTGGTTCATATGTTTACAATGTAGTATTTAATTATTAAAAGTAAAAGACACTAATCCTTATTTAATTGGTCACATAAGTTTTCTCGCTTTATATTCAAATATAATATCTCATTCTCTCTCTCACTCACTCTATTTGGAGTTATTTCATTATGGTATTTAATTTCATTCACATTCTCCATTTCTGAATTTAAATTTATATGAGGTTATTATTATTATTATTATGAAAAACAATTATTAATATTTGAGGGGCCCTCTATGGGGTCTGGACTATTAATATTTTAATCGGGTTGATAGAATAGCCCGATTAATAACACCAAGGCTCTGACATCTTCAAAGCAATTCCTATCAATAAATACACGAAATCAATTACAATTAACAGTCTCAATACGATGGTTGTATTTTTCTTTTTCTCATAAGTTGGACACTTCTAAGATTTTAAAAAATCAAATTACCAAAAATTTATACTTATTTACCATTTATAACCATTAAGTAGCTGCCAGGAAAAGCACAGGGACTAGCCAGCTAGACATCACAAATAAAATATTGAAAAGAAAAAGTAAAATTTAGAAATTAAAGATTTTCACAATGTTGATTCTTAGATCCACGGCTTTTCAACTGATGCAAATTATATTCAATTTTTCCTTTTCAAAAAGCCAGAAGGCTTACAGTAATTCATCAATTCACTACAACACCAAATCTGTACTAATAGTTGAAAGAAAACCACATTTTCACATTCCTAAGCAGAAAAATGCAAAAATATTCAGAAACAATAAAAACCGTAACTTTATCAATACTGAGAACGCAAATGATACAGCTCCAACAAGATTTCCTTTTACAGAGGAGGGGGAGAGCAAGAGAGAATAAAAATGCACTTACATTACAGAGGACAGAATCCTGTACTGATAAATTATTGAACACCAAAGATTACAAATACAAAATGCTTACTACAGGCAAAAAGTGACATCTAAAAGAAAGAAACATAGAACAATGATGATAAAATACCATACTCAATTAGACAAAGAATCTACTTATCCTTCCATGCCTATAGAAAATATGCATGGTCATCTAGAAATAACTACAGGCAAAGGCTTAAACCTTCCATCAACCTTTCTGATTCTGTTCAAATGAAGCCCCACCATCACTTCCCCTTAAACCCATAGAGTCAACATCCAATTTCACCCCTTCAATCTGCGGTGGTGCTGCACTGTATAAAGAATGCCCATCGCCACCCAGAACCTGACTCAGTTTCCTGTCCAATCCAGTACCAACAATCCCATTATGCCCACCACCCACCATACCCATAACTCCCACCCCATCATTCATATAAACGGGGCTAATGGGAGCATTCCCATAAGGAAGAGGGCATGCACCAGCTTGAATCATCACAGGTCCACACCATGGGGTCCTAGGGGCAATAGGAGTAACCCCAAAACCAAACTTGCCATATGCTGACATGGGGTAACAGCTTCCAAAGAATCCTGCCCCAAATGTATACCGTCCAACACCACTACACAAAGGAAGAGGAGCATAGCAAGGGGGAACTCCATATCCAGGACTATAAGGACGATAATTAATTAGTAAAGAATTGTTATACAGAGAACCAGTTATGCCTCCAAATCGTGTGTTATAACTATCAGTACCACCATTAATTTCCCCTTTCGGCACAGCCCTCTCAACTTCCACTAGTCTACCATTCAACTCATGAAACATTTTCTGCATTACATTATCAACAGAATCCTCCAAATCAAAGGTGACAAACCCAAAGCCCCTAGGCCGGTTTGTCATGTTGTCATGCATAACAACTACATCTATTATCCTACCAAACCTCTCAAAATAATTTTTAAACTGCTCTTCAGTTAGACTAGATGATAAACCCCCAACAAAAATCTTTTTTGTCCTAAATTGAGTATCGTTGTTACCATTATCAGTATTCTTACTTGACTGACTATTCTGCAGTTCAATTACAGAGTGTTGCAGCTGTTGTTGCTGTTGGTTTTGGTGTTGTCCACTTCTGGGTATTGCTTTTTTCACCTCTACCTAAGAAATAGAATGATAAATTAAACAAAATACATACTCTAAACTCAGTTTGGACTCTGGAGAAAGGTAATAGGAAAAAAAAACTATAATTTTATTTTCCGAACATTTCAAGAATCTCAAATTGGCACCCGAGAGTCCAATCCATTTAGCTGTAATGCAATGACCAAACTTCCTCTTCAAGCAAAGTTTTATTCTTTATTTTTTGTGAAAACAAAATAAAAGTAAAATATTGTGTTTTACCTTCAATCTAAAAAAAAAAAATAAAGGAAAATAAGTTAAAAGTGATGACGACTAAATACAGGCTCCCACTCGTCATAAACCAAATACATAATTCAAAATTATTCTTCTCTTCCTTTCCCTCTCCTTTCTCGGAAACCAAACAAACACAGACCTACTAACAATTCTAAAATTTCTTAGCAAGAACAACACTAAAAAAAAAAATGGAAAATTTGTAGACTTACAGTTCTCCCCAGTATAACATGAGTATCTTTCAGTGCTTTATCCGCTGAAGAAGGGTCAGAGAACCAGACAAAGCCAAATCCTCTTGGGTTTTTGCTGCCTCGTTCTCTAGCTACCACTGAACCCAAAATGTCACCGTACTTGTCGAAATGAGCTTTGAGAGTCAATTCACTTGTCTCCCGAGAAATTCCGCCCACGAATAGCTTCGCCTGGTCCGATTCCATTCTACAGGTAACCCTAATTGTTCCTAATTGTGCAACAAAACCCCTAGCAATTCTAGGGTAAATAGAAGCGACCAACCGTACAAAATTAAGACAAAGTGAAAAACAACTACGATAACTATATTAACTGAAAAGCCGTAAGTGAAAAAGAATTACGATAACTATATTAACTGAAACGGTATTTTAAAGTTTTACGTGCACAACCAAGAATTGCTTTTTGGTACTTTTGGCTTCCCGCGACCAAACTTGACCAAATCGATTTTTACAAGGACTACCGAGCTGTCGCTTTTGCTTGTTAAATTATGAGTATCCTGTTTTAACAAAAGATATTATTATCAAAATATTTATAGTATAATTACCATTAAAAATAATATAATATAAATATATAAAAAATATTACTTTTAATATCTATCAAAATATAAAACACAATTATAATTTTCTATTTTAAATTTTTTACTTTTATTTCAATATTAAAATAATTTATTATAAATTTTTTTACAAGTAACTCACAATAAAACAAATTAATTTTTATAAATTATTATCAAAAATAATTAATTTTTGAGAGAATTCAAACGATTTAAAAGAATATTTTTATATATTAAATTTATAAATTATTTAAATGGAGTTCATAATATATTATATTTGATTATAAGCATTTTTCGTTCACTTTAATCAATTATATTTTCATAACTCTTAATTTTTTTGGACGTTTTTACATATTCAAATTTTATTTAAATTTTAAAAAATTAAATAAAGAGCTATTAGTTGCATAATATTGTTATATTTATTTGTAGTTTTTGCAATACATTGTTGGATTAATTGTCATATTAAGAAAAATTTTTATAACTTAAAATTAATTAAGATAAATAATTTTATGGGTGTAGAAAGACTAATATGCATAATAAAAAAGACTTAATTAAGGATTTTTTCTGTACTTATAAAGATATAGAAAATAAAGATTATTTTTAATTTTTTCAATAAGTTTGTAAAATAAAAAAGCATTCAAAATAAAAATTAAAATGGGATTCCTTTTAAAAACCTAGATATTTTTAAACTACTAATTGGGCTTCGTTTGGTTTGAGGCCCGCTCATTAAGTAACCTCGCATAATGTTAAGGGTTGTCATATTCCCACTCCACCTTTTTTAAAGCAAAAGAACCCTATTTAGTTAATTAAATCTCATAAAAATAAAAAATTACAGTAATTTATAAATTAATTTATATATTAACAAGTAAATTTATTATAAACTTAAATAATATAGTATAATATTTTTTATAATAAATTATATCTCTAATATTTTTTAATTGTATATATATATATATATCACTTCAAAAATAATATTATATGTACTATTATATATATCACTTCAAAAATAATATTATACGTACTAAAAAATTTATTTAAAAAATAAAGAATATATAAATACCTCAAATTGGGCCTAATACTCAACTGTAGCCACACGAGACTTCAACTCCTTTCCCCCAATATCAAGTAGTACAGTGTACTACGTCACTACCCGGCCCAAGCCTTCAGGTCATTATCTTCCACTTAAAATCTTATACAGCGAATGATCTCAGCTTAAGAGCTCGTAAGGCGTTTGCCAACTGAATGGATAACGGAATAAAAATTGAATGGTGCTTCTTACTGGGCCTCCTTCACCACTTCCTCGAACTACACACTCAGATTAAGGTCTTTTTCGTCTTTTACTATTCAAATATGTACGATCCCAAAATAATTATTCTGTACCTCTGAATCTATTAAATAATATCAAATTATCACTAACTATTTTTCAAATTTGCAATCACTCCCTAACTCATTAGTTTTTTCTCTTACATTATATAAAAATATCTAAAAAATACATAACATAATATATAAAATTTATAATAAACTTTTGGAATTAATTATTATTATTATTATTATTATTATTTAATTTTTTTAAAATTCAACTGTTTTATTATTTTAATTTGTTCATGAACTAAATCAACTAAATAATTAAGATAAATTAATTCTAATAAACAGCAATTCACTCTAACAAATTAAAATTAATTTAATATATAACTACGATAGCAATCAAATATATCAAATTTATGAATCGAATACAATTTTGAATTGAAATAAAATATAAAATGAGAAGGAAAAAGGAGACTGGTTGAAAACGAGTGAAAAAATATTTTATTTATTTTATTTTGTATTTTCATGTTAATGTTATATGTTATTAATTTTAATTAACTTTTGTTTATACTATTATAATTTTATCCCCCTTTTAAATTATTTAATTCAAAAAAAATAACAATTCAAGATAATGTACAAATTTATAAAATATTTATTGAAGATTTGATAATTTTCGATAAAAATGAAAGTAGAGAATAAATATTTTGGATCTTATAAAAATTAAAATAGTAAAAGACCAAAAAGACCCTGATTAGGGGTGTAGCTGCATATTTTCAATCTTGTCAGATATTCGGCTAAATTTACTATGATTTGGTTAAAAAATATTAAAGATGCTTAAAAATGTGGTATAATTTTTTTAATTGTTTAAGAATTTAATAAGTGGATTTAACCAATAAAAAATTCAAGAAAAAAATATCCTAACACTATAATTTACAAAAAACAGTAATATTTATATTATTTTTATAATTATCCTAAAAAATTATTAATTAATATTTGAATAAAACAAAATATTAAAAAGATCTAAGTATAACTCATCATTGGCAATTTAATTTTTGTTTAAAAATTGTATAACTAACTTCATATAAAAAAATATTATTTTAATTTATATTATAGTTCATTATTGTATCAAATAATTTATAAAATATTATAATTGTAATTTTTATGAAAACTTTTTTAATTACACGAGTTGGCATTTACAAAAATGTAGGGGTGAGAATATCACCACCCTTACAGTTCACTATCACAACAAGCTAAAGTTTCTTTTTAAGTAGGAGCGTTTCTACTAGGCCCAAGACGTTTCTCATCCCACACCAATTCTGTACGTAAAACATAAATAATGAAAGACCAATGCTATTAATAGTTAGATAATGGTAAGAATACAAAATTAACTTGATAAGTTACATTATTTTTATATATTCTACATAATTTATTAGAAATTTAAATTTTAATAAAGTATTTTAGTTTTCATGTAATAGGGTTGACTGATAGTTTAAGGAGGGGCGTTAATAGGAACTTATAGTGAAAACTTTATTAATAATGAAGGTTGAAAAAGAATAAAGTGGAGTTAATTAGTAATTCTCTAGTTAAAGGCATTAACTTTTCTCATGGCCCGAGAATGGGTCGATTAAAAAAAAAGAAAAAAAAAAATTTACAGGATGGGAATTAAAATGCAGCTTAAACTGGCGGAGTTCTGATCATTTCAATTGCATGAATCAGTCAACCTAAAGACATTTTTTTCTATCTTCTTTAGTTTATTTCTACATGAGATGCTCACTGTATGTCTTAATAATCAAATCAAGCATTATTCATTCCCTAAGCAATTACTCGCAATCAAAAACATGTATATATGCATATTTTATTAGCGGCAAGGTCTATGATAATACAAGCATTTTGTCATTTGTGTTCCTGAGATTATTATTTCCAACTTGCTAAAATCTTTTTCATATTCTGATTCAGTATAAACTTAATAATAATCAAAATATCACATTTCTGTTCTAGCGTACTGTTGATAAACTTTTTATATACATTTTGAACTTATAAGATTCCTTTCTATGTTTCTTTCATTTCAGTTGCTCTCAATTGGGTTCCTATGTATTGAACAAATTTATATTGTAATGATTATGAAATACCTTGATAATTTGGTAATCTAAAATTTTTCTGGGTTGCTAAGATCAGATCAGAGCAACAGGCAACAAGGAAGAAGAACAATAGATAAAAAAAAAAAAAGATTCAGAGGGATTCAATCCCGAGATTTCTTCACATGCTGGGGTGCAGCTCAAGGCTGAAACCAGAATTAATACATTATCATTTAGTTTTATTATCAACTGGCCTTATGCGTGCGAATATTCGATAATTGCGCCCCTCAATTTGTTATTAATATTTTCAAGGGTATATGCGAACATAAGAATCCACGTTAATCATTTATCTAATCAAGCCTTTTTTATTTTTTTATTTGCACGTGACACATGGCTTTGAACAAGTCATGTTGTTGGAGAAATATCCGTTAAAACTAATGTGCAATAATCTATAATTAATTTCTTACATTTTCGGGTAGAATCGTGTGGGAATAACCCAACTATTAGGATTTAATTTGGGAACCATTTTTTTAAGATTCTATGCACATCACCAAGCTAATTAGATGGCAATAGTGGCTATTGTTAACAAAGATTGTGCCCACTAAATGAGGACAACTTTGATATTTCACAGCCTAAAAGTGCCCCGATAATCTAAATTAGGTCACTCTTGTCATTAATATACTAATTAGTAATGTAATACAAAATTATGATGACGTGAGAAGCATCTCTAGGTGTCATCGAATTGAACGTTTCTAGGTTTTAACAAAGATTAACAATCTCACTTGCATTACTCATCTTTGTTGTCTTGTCGTCGCCAAAACACATACTGCATAGCGTTGCTTATAAAACTATTTGTTTTTATGTTTGTTTCTCCGTCATCCAAAAAACATATATAGTACTGGGGTTTTGGGCCGTTGCAATAGTTAAGGCATTGGTAATGGCTGCCATGATGGAGTCCAAGCGTCGACCAATTAACCTATAATATTGTATGCAGTAATAGTTGGAAGTTTAATACAAGTTTTTCCCTTTTTAATTGGCTTATTGCTCTTTCTCCAATTCGTGCTTAGATTGGCCAACACGAGCCACGTGGCAGGACGAGACGGGCAATTGGCAAGTGATTTTAAAAAGTTTGATTAGTATTAATCATTCATTAAATATGATAGCAAAGGTCATTAAATTAGTAAAATAATTTTTAGCCACTGGGGTCCGGGCAGGATACAAAAGAAGAGTGATTGCAATCGAATATCTTCGATCATCAAGGTTTGAATGTAAATATCAATTTGCGTTATTATACTATTGTTATTTTTAATTATTAATTTGGTTAAAAATTTTCTTCAAAATAAGTAATTCGACCTTATAATAAATGCGTGTGCGAGGGACGAAATCAAGCAATCTGTGACCTTCACATGCTTCCTAGGAAACGCCATGCATGCAGCTGCAATTACATATTATTCTACCAATTCTTTGCGGGGAAACTGCCTTTAGACTGTATGGAAGGCTGGTTTATTTTTGGTCCTAACTCTTTTTCAGAATTATACAAATTAATTAAACCTTATAAACTGAAGATCAAACTGGATTTCCTTTTGGGTTTAAAACAAGTCAGAAAAACAGTTGTTTAATTGTGCAATCAATGCAATGGGGAGAAAATAAACTAACGAGACGTATGGGAATGACCTTTAGAAACCATGAACCAGAAGAAGCTGTCGAGCACAATCATAGCAAAAACAAACATATATATATAAGAAAAATAAAAGGGTCTCCGTATTATACAATACAAAAACAAACACGTATTATTCAATTTAGTGCATCGAAAGAACAAGACAAAGGCAAAGACAGGCATGGTCGCACCTTGAAGATTTTAATCTTGTTTATTTTGATCGAGAAACAGAACGCGATTAGACATGCCTTTGGGATTATACACTCTCTGGACTTGCAAAGACCCTAGAAATAATAAAAATTTTAACTTCTCTTCTCTGGGTTTTATTTTTAATGCATATGCATCGATACGCGATACTCATCGATTCTCTTTTTTAATTTTTAAACTATTTGCTATGCAAACGCGACGAACCTATCCCTATAAAAGACATTTGTGACCCACTCTTCTCTCAACAAACTCTAACAAACTTCTTACAGAGAGACTACATTTTGAAACCATTGAAAGCCGCGAAAAAATCATATAATTTTATTTTCTCGGTTGTTGGTGCATTTGCCAATGCAATGCCGTGCATTGCAATCTCTGCCTTGTGGAAAGTCGCAGTAAATTCTACCTCAAACTCAGAGAGAAATGGCCGAGACTTGAGATGTAATCATCGTGTCTTCGTTCAACGAAGTCTTGAACTTCTCGTTGAGAAGAGGGGACCAAGCAATCTCTTTGAGTCAGCTGCTACTCAAATCATTCAACTTAAAATAAAAGGCAGTAGTCACGTGAGCATCGTGACCACAACTGGGAATACCAATGATATGTTATATAACTCTCCTATAATTATTATGTTGGTTAGGCTTTCTAGAATAGAGTAATAGTTATTCCTACTTTTTATTTATTGAAAGCTTAATAATTAATTAATTAAGTCTTTTCAAATAACAAAATAAACAAATATTGTCTTCTCCTTTAATTTAGGTAATTAGTTTCCTGTAAAACTTCCCTTCATTGTCTCTCAATTAATTACTTGTCGATGGTGTACCTGGTGAGAATATTGTAGAACACCGGCTACGAATATAAGCAAATCTCTGGCATATAGTAAGATTTAATGTAAGTTTGAAATGAAGATGTTACGCATTCGAGAAGGAACCAAGATGTGCTGCATTACGACAATAGGTCATAATTAATCAAGGAGATCTAATCAAAAACTACAAGACAAAATGTGCGACATGTTGTGCTTAATTTCACGTGTTGACATTTGAGTAGTGTCACCACATATACAATTTTCTTTTATATTGCAAGTTACTGCCCAATGCTAAAAGGGCATTCCATTAAAATAGCATCGCAAAAGTTTTTACAGACATTCCCCATGAATTCAGCGATCAACTACGGGCACCGTAGCATACATTCTCCGCGAAATCAATGAATCATTGACTCCCTTGGTAAACGACTGTTTACAGTGCTACGTGAGCGATCATTGTGAGTGAAGAACATAGACGTGCGATGCCATCTCATTATAGAAATGACATGTAATTCTAATATATTATACACTCAACTATTAATATTTAATTAAGACAATAGTACTGTTATAATATTATTAGAGGATATTCATATAATACACTAAATAATAAAAAAATAAATTAACAAAAATGACAACGTTCGTACTTGAATGTTTCTAGATCAAAAAGTCAGTACACCACACAGATTTTATGTTGTTATCGCAAGAAAAGGACGAAGTAATATTTGGCATTGGCCAAAAATTTTCAAGCGCTCACCTAAAATAAAAATAAGTTAAGAGTAAAGTAAGTGTATAAACTCCGATGATTAAGTTAGTAAATAATCAAAAACAAATAACGAAAAAAAATACTAAAAGCAGGGCACAGTGTATAAACTGATTATCAAATCAGATAACTGAGTTCGAAATCGCTTATAATAATGAATATTCACTAGAAGGTTCAATTTAAAAGTATCTTTTTAAAGAAGGTTCTCTTTCACGTAGCGATTTTAGTGTTTATAAAATTTTTGTATGTGTGAATATCGAAGGCAAATTAAAGTATCCATCGGCGTATAAACTCTGATGGTTAAGTTAGTAAATAATTAAAGGTAAATAACAAAAAAAAAATACTGAAAATAGGGCACAATGTATAAACTGATTATCGAACTAGATAACCGGGTTCGAAATCACTTGTAGTGACGAATATTCACTAAAATGTTCAATTTAAAAGCACTTTTTTAAAGAAGATTCTTTTTCACGTAACGACTTCAATATTTTTAAGATTTTTGTACGTATGAATATCGTAAAACGGGAGTTTATTTAGATAAAATACTGTATAAATAGTCGACATATTCTTTCTATCACCTATTTATATCGCACTAAGGTGGATAATAAATACTTATAATCCATAAAATATAGTACGTTTTAATATAATTAGACGTTCATACTATTCTTAAAAAATATATTAAATTATTTTATTTTATTTTTTTTATTTTTAAATATCAAAATTAATTTATCTCGATAATATAAATATAGGTAAAGATACTGAAATAAATAAGTCCGGATCAAGCAGTTCATATAATAGGAAGAATGGTGGCGAGAAAACTTAAATTAGAAAAAACCGTTAACAGACAAGGAAAAGCATTTCAAAGCATAATATTTTGTTGATATTAATTTTCAATTATGAGAGCAACAGCAACTAAATATATTCTCTCGATTTTTTGTGGTTATACTATGAAATATCTAACTAGCTTCTTGAACTCTTCCAAAAGAGTATATTCAAAATATCTCATATATACGGTCGTATGTGTTTCTATTTTTTTTTTTTATTTTTTTATTGAAGAACATGTATTTTTGTGCTTGGAAGTTGAAACTACAATCATTGTTTTTTTTCTTATCTTCTGTCTTCTTCTATTCTTCAAAGCTATAGATAGAACCATGTCCAGAGGATATTTTGAAATACTCTCTTATTTTTTCTTCCTTTCCGCATTTGAGATTTTATTAAAATTGTAGTAATGGTTTTATAAAATATAATAAATAGTGTTTGATGAATACCGCAACTTGTGGTTAAGAATTTTTGTTTTTCACTCATAATATTTACAATCCAAGGATTTTTTCTCCTGACCACTGTAATTCCCAAGCTCGTCGTTTAATGCCAAACAAAGCGTGTAGTATCGCTCGCATCCTGATCTGAATCATCGGCTATAACATCGTAATAGAGATCCAAAGCGGTTTTGATTCGGAAGAACACGGTAAACACGCTGAGGCTTGCTGCTTGATAACGACTCCCCGTCATAAAATATAACGAGAATGGGGTATGGGTTGTCATGTGGGTCCCATCAGCTGAAAAAGTATCGTTAAGATTGGTACGAATGGGTGGTGTTGATGGTGGGTCCATGGATCCATCAATCCTGAAAGAAGAGAAGATTGGGGTAGTGGGTCCAGCCCAACCTCTGTCGGCAAAGGGGAGGCGAACCTCGATTAATTTCTCTCCAAGCCCAGCATCGTTCTTCCACTCTCATTTCTTTACTCGCGATTATACGATGGATTGAATAGACGGATGGATGGTCTTGGAATCGAGAGATTTTAAATAGAAAGAAGAAAATCTACTCCCATTTCTATCCCATGTTGTGGGCCCAGGTCACTCTATCACCCCACACTCTCTATGGACACGTCTACATCAGTCTACTTCTCTCTCTCTCTTTCATTTTGTATGTAATTGAAAAAAACGTGAGAGTAGTTTAATTTGGGTGGGGTGCAAATTGGAGACGAGACGATGAGAGGGGGAAGAGATATTGGTTGGTTACTTTGGTATTGGCTGCTAATTTTTTTTAAACTTGTTTGCATTGTCTGTTTGCTCGTCGAAAATTTTCTGTTTTCTGTTTCTCTTCCCTTTTTTATTGCAATCATCGAAGTGTCTTCTCCATCCAGCTAGCAAAAGCTTATCTAAAGTCGCATCAATAAACTATCCCACGCGCCGACGACTCTGTTCTAACCAGTACCCACTATCCAGCCATCTATAATGGCTATATGCAAGCAATTAGGAACACTCCTAATACTGGCATTAATTCTGAATTAAAAAGTATTTTTTTTTAATGATTTGCTGGGGAATGAAAGGTCTCTAACTGTAACATGGAAAAATAAATTTTCGAATTTTACAAAATGATGGGAAATAGGATCGGAGAACAGATTGCATTACATCCTGTGGTTGTCCAGATCTGCATGACTTGGAAGAAATTATTAGAAAACAGAAGATAAAGAGAAAATACAATTATTGTGTTTTGAAGCTAATAGCACAGAAAGCGGAGAGAGTGACTCGTGGAGAAACTTTGTCTCTCTGGGTTTCACATTCCAAATCTGATAAGGATGCATCGAAAGCACGCTCGCTCGTACATATTACACGTCCATCGTTTTCTACTACAGTTGCCCCTCTTCTCCTCTTCTTCGGTTATATAGACACACACACACACACTATTTTAATTAGCATCAAACTCTTTTCCTATTTGACAAATTTTGATATTATTAATTTATAAAACATGTCATGTACAATAAAATACATTATTTTCCTTCCCAACTTTCTTTATTGTATTTTTAAATGATTGTACTTCTGTCTTGTTGGCTTCAACATACATACAACACGTACTAACTAAAAATAGCATGGGATGAAGGTGATATCAACATCAAACAGCAAACTCATGGCCATCTATACATACTATTATTTATTTTTAAGCACATTCCCGTGGAAATTCTCATGCAAGCAATTGTATATTTACATTCAGGCTGACGAGTTTGCAGTTTCCCAGGCCCACAAAAAAATTTCACTCCGGTTTTCAACATGAAACATAGCTATGAATGGACAATAAATCTTTGAATATGGCCCATCTAGATACGATGTTTTTGTACACAGCTCCGCAGGATGGGAATGCTAGATTTTACATGGATTTTTTTTCATAAAAATAATATTAAACATATCAGAAATTGTATTAACTACTGTAAAATAAAAGAAAAATATATATACCAAATATTTTACTACTTGTAGTTTTAAAATGAACTAAAGATACTTCACAATCTCATAAAAAATTTGAAAGTAACACGAGCCTAAGAGTTCCCAAGTTAATACACTATAAAGATAAACCTATTAATTATCTTTTATAACCAAGTTTCAAGGATGCCATACAAGTATAGATCGAATTTAATGAATAAATGCATGAAGCTGGCAGTGCAACGTGTCCCAAAGTGCATTTACTTTGAATACACCAAAGCTATCAACAACAAATGGTGGCAATAAATATGATAATACAGAAAGCGGAATACTTATAACAATAACAACAACAACTTCTCTTTGGATTTGGACGATATCCACCACCCATCGATCTCTGTCCGTCCTTTGGCACACAAGTATGATATTATTGCTAAGGAAACCATGCTGTCTAACTTTTGTTGAGCAAGAAATAGAAATTGTTTTTGTTATAGAAAGATATATGTCATGGCTAGTTTTTATAATTTTCGATCTAGAAATATGTGATTGTATAAAAGAACTATTTTTCATGTTGGTGTTGGACAAAACCATTAATGTATATCCATGTTGTTAGGCATTGACAATTATTGGAGAATAGTGTTTGTATCTATACATATTTTTGTATTATAGATACGACACCCAAGCTGAATCTTTTTGGGGGTCTTTAACAATAAATGGAAATTAAACTATTTTCCATGAATGGGACCTACTAGTCAATGCAAGCTTAGACTATATATATGTCTATGGATATAATGTATCCATTGATAACCCTATCTCCTTTTATTACTTTTGCCTTAAGAAAAGGTTAAATTATTTCTTTATTTGTATAGTTTTTATTACATGATAAGAAAAGGTATATATATTTACATACAAGTGTTTGCGTGAGTAATTTTTGTTTCATTTATCTGATACAATTTTGGCTAATTTTAATTTCGCTCACTAGGTATTTCATTTTTTTTACAAGGTGCTAAAATCGTATATTTGTAATTTTTACTTAAAAAATGTAAATTAAATGAATAAATGAAATAATAAAAGGCTAGACTAACCACGACAAAATCATATCACAATATCTCTATCACTAAAAATAGCGAGGAAGATAGAGAATTGCAAATAATTGCTAATCAGAGTAACTGAAAGCCAAGGAATTTGATCAGGTTGCATACAAATTGAAAAGAGTAGGTAAAAAATAAAACGGTACATGGAATAGAAGACATGAGATTTAGAAAAAATTGCACACATAAAATATAAATACATTAATAGTGCATACGAAATTCCGTTTTCGTATAACACAAGGCTTTCAACATTAAGAAATCCAACTTCATTTACTTTGACCACCTACTGCATTCTACCGAAAACACATATCTATAGGTTTAGAATATGAAATGAAACTTCTATTCGAACTTGTAATTTAAGAGCTCATTATAACAAACTGATATCGCAGCTAGACCTACCTAACTCCCCTTCCCCTACATGCAAAAGGAAGAGAATAAATAGGATTTTATGTCTATGAATCTCTTCTTTCGAATATCTCCAAAACCCAACTAAATTTGTAGTTCAGTTTACGAGTTTAGATTCCAAAAATTCCAATTTAAATGCATATGTAAGACATCAATATATTCTCTGTCACCTAAAATTTTTTACTTTAATTTCTTCTTCTTCTAATAAATAAAATTTCAGTCTCGGCCTGTTTTGCAGCTAAATTTCTTGGTATTCAATATGCATCGCCTGATCTCAAATTAACTTGTATTTATATAAAATAGAAAAGATCACAGAGAAATGTCTCGATTCTGAAAGCAATCTTAAATTTTTTACTGAAAGATTGAATCAGTTAAAATGATTTCAACTGATTGGGTAAAATAGTGGAAACTTTAATTACAACGCAACACTGATAAGAACAACAGGGAGACATAGACATGTAGCCCTAATACGAATAGAGAAGAGAGGTGACTCCATTAATGGAGATAATTTACGGTGTGTGCTAAAGTAGGGTAAGTCATTTATTGTAAAGCAAGTTGTTATTCGTTGTAATATAAAACCACTTTTGGACAACGATATTATTATGACCTTCTTCTTGTATTGTAAAAGAAAATAAAGAGAGTAAAAACCATGGGCGAGAAGAGATTGAAAGGAGAAAAAGAGTAAAAATTATTTAATTGAATTGGACAAATGGGGTTAGAATTTCCAGTGGCGACTGTCACGTGGCATTGCATCTTCGCATAAGACTTCATGCAGCCCACCACTCGTTTGGCTTATAACTTTTATGAGGAGAGAGAGAAGTGCTTTTCATAAAACTGAAACCGGTAGCGGACTTTGCAAGGCAAACTAAACTCCAAGGCAAAAAGTAAAACTAAAACTATTTCAAAGTCCAATCTAGCGTTACCAAAGTGCTTTTTAGACAAACAAGCTAGATATCTAGAAAGTTGCTATACGGAAACCACCAAAATGACAACTATAACCCTATAGGTTTTATAGTGAATCAAACAAGCAGAGTTTTGTATTGTTGTAGATTATGACAATTTTAAGGGGCCCTTTTGTAATATAATGTTACTTTAACACGAGACCCTCACGTAACTAATATGTAATGTCTTCAACGAGATCTTAGCAAATGAAGGTCCTGTCAATGATTTTCCTTTTGCTTTCTTAATAAATAAAGTTTATAAAAAAGATTATTTTTTTTATTAACTCAGACATTTTATATATATAGTATTTAGTACGGGTAACTTTGTCCAGTCAGTTTTCATCCCGCCGCTCGCTCTCTAAAATTCGTTTATCTGTCTCTCAAAATATCTATTCTTCAAACCAAAAAACCAGACTGGTTTCCAGTTTATGCTAAAGCTCGAGTTTTGCCCATATTATAACCTGTTAACCCGGCGTTACAATGTCTCAGCTGCCTCAAACCCATCGAGCTGCTGTTTATATTTCTAGTTACCCAACGCTCTACATTTCTTCCGTTTAGAGATTCTGTAGCTTCTGAGATTTTCGAAATGGGTTTTGGGGTGGTCGGTTTTGATGGGTTGGTGGGTTCAGACAATGGCTTAGGTCCTCTTTCTTCAGATCCTGTAACAAAGCAGAAGTGGTACGGATCCACTGGGCTTCTCAAGCAAGAGAGATCTGGTAATACTGAAGATGATTGGAGGAGTTCAAAAGCGGCCAAAACTGATGATTTCTCAGCTTCTAAGACAATGCTGCTTCAGCAAAGAAACAACACTTTACTAAGATCTAATAGCACTCTCTTTGATGGTCAACAGCAGCAACAGATGCTGAGCTTCGCTTCTTCCGAATCAGATGTTCTTTCAGCAGATGCAGCTTCTGCAAATGCAACATTGCCTTACTATCACCTCTCATCATCTGCTTATAACAGAAATACGGGTAAGCGATACTAAGGTTCCTTGTTTTAAGAAAGTGAGAGTGATATGTCTTAACTCCTATGTGCGAAATAAACGGCTACATGCTTGTACTTGTTTAAGTTTAATTGCTTGGAGTTTTGGGTTTATGATATGGGTTAAAGTTTTCGGTTAACGTTTACTTGCCGGGTTGTTGGGATGATTATAGACATGTTGTGTTTGCCAAAACCAGTGCTGTTATTCGTCCGATTCTCGCCGCGGCTGAAGGGTCTTTTCATGGCCTTCGTTGTTTTTTTTTTTCAAGTCTTGTCAAAAATAAAAAGACAGGAGGAGATTTTGAAATTTTTGGCCTTCCTGTTTAGAGAGTCAAATTTTTGATAATAAACCAAACACAGTAGCCTAGGGACGCAAAAGAAGAAGAATAGTGAGGGGAGAATGGGAGGAGAGAGAAATCAGAAGGCCCAAGCCTTTGATTAACTTTTAGTCTCCTAGTATACGTATGTTTTCTCCCCCCTTATGCTTTGTTTTCTTGCGCTATCAAAGACTGAGAAATGGCCATTCTTGTAGGCTTCTTAAATGTTGCAGACAAGTTGTGGTTCCTTGAGTTGTGTGCCGGAACTCTTTCTTTTACCTTCTGTTTAAAAGAAAAAAAAAAAAAAACTCTTTTATACACTTCTTATATTTTTTTTATTCAAAATTTACACATGAATAATGGGAAAAAAAATAGAAACGATATTTTTTAAAATGCATGGTTTTAGCTGGGATATACTTCGAAAATTTTAGGCTTTGTTGTCCCGGAATCATCTTCACAAATTAATTGATTTTTGGAAGTTTGTTCCAGGTTACAGCTGTGGAAGCTTAAATGGTGCAAGCATGTATCTGAGTTCTAGAGGACCATTCACCCCAGCACAGTGGATGGAGCTTGAACATCAGGCTTTGATCTACAAATACATAACAGCAAATGTGCCTATTCCTTCTAACCTCCTTATCCCCATCAGAAAAGCCCTCGAGTCTTCTGGGTTTTTTGGCTTTCCCGGAGCGCTTCTCAGACCCAATTCCTGTAAGTTCTGTTCTAACTATGTACTAGTCCTGAAATGAAGTTCTTTGGTCGTAATTGGCGACAAAATACATTTTATTCCCACTTAATTTGCTTTTAATGGTCAAAGAACTGTTTAACTCATGAACTACTCTCTCATCTGGATGGTAATTGGTAATATAAAATAATTAGTCTGCAGTGATAGAAACCTGCAAAATAGTCCTTCTGTAGTAGCAGATTTATGTTCAGAATCTTGTTTTCTAATTCATTTTGTAGTGGGATGGAGTGCTTTCCATCTGGGGTTCTCCAACAACACCGATCCTGAACCTGGACGATGTCGGAGAACAGATGGTAAGAAATGGCGGTGCTCGAGGGATGCAGTTGGTGATCAGAAGTACTGCGAACGACACATGAACAGAGGCCGCCACCGTTCAAGAAAGCCTGTGGAAGGCCAATCAGGCCATTCCGTGCCTGCCGCTACCACCTCCCCCACTTCCAAGTTGATTCCCAGCTCCTCTTCCATGGTGATGGGTTCTACTGGTGGTGGTGGTGCATCAAGCAGCCTCGCTGTTGAGCACCAACAACAGCTTGAGAACTTGCAGCCTAGTTGTGCATCCAAACTTTCTGCCAGTAGTGCACCAATCAATAGGTACAAAGTTTGTTCCTCATTGACTTAAGCTTGTTATCAATTTAGCATTTATTCTGTTGAAGATGGATTGAAAGGTAAATTATTGCTGCAATACTGTACCAGTGGATTAGATATTCTAGATGTTGCTTATCCTATTAGCATTTATTCCCTTTTGGAATTCCTTCTTGGTTTCCACAATATGCTCCGGTTTGTGGTATCAGTATCCTATTTGTTACTTCTGCTTGATTCGCTTTATCTTAGAATATGAAGTTGTCTTTACATTGGCGATAGTGACTGATGTTAGGTGATGAGATTGCTTTGAGGAACGGTTCATGATTGTTACAACTGATGTAAGGAAATAATTCTTATTAAACTTTTGTATCAGGGAAGCAGCTTTAAATGGAAATTCATACGGGACGTTTCTGGACAAAGTCAGTGTGGATGATGGAAAACAAGATACACCCGGCCTCTCGATGGTTCCTTCTACCACTGATTTCAAGTTTAAAGAGAATTCATTCCTTTTCTCTAAACAAATCCAATTTGAAGAATCTTCACGATCTGATTTTGGACTTTTATCCTCTTTCCCACTGAAAGCTTCCCAAAGAAGTCCGACCTTGTTGGCTTGCAGAAACTTTGGTTCTTCTGAAGACCTTTCTGAGCAAGAAACCAAATGTCAACATTCCCTTCGGCAATTTATGGATGAATGGCCTCAAAACCAGCCTAATCATACCTCAATGTCCTGGCCTGGGATAGATATGCAGTCGGATAGGACCCAACTCTCAATTTCAATTCCTATGACTTACTCGGATTTCATGTCCTCCACTTCCTCTTCCAACAATGATAAACTTACTATCTCACCGCTCAGATTGTCGAGTGAATTTGATCCAATACAGATGGGATTGGGTGTTGGCAGTGTTCTCAATGAACGAAGCCAAAGGCAAACAACAAATTGGATTCCAATCTCTTGGGAGACTTCAATGGGTGGACCTCTTGGTGAGGTTTTGCACAATACCAATACCAATAACAGCACAGCAGACAGTAAAAACTTGTCGACGCTGAACCTGACAAATGAGGGGTGGGATAACAGTCCTCGGCTATCCCCGACTGGGGTTTTACAGAAGACTGCATTTGGTGCATTTTCCAATAGCAGTGCTGGAAGCAGCCCAAGAGCAGAGGCCAGCAAGGCTCGTGAAGGGACTAGCTTGTGCAATGACCACCATGGCTAAGCTCTTGTGAATTCTTCCTTGCAGTATTTCATGTTGTAACTTAAACAAGAAGGTAAGATTACCAGAGAACTTGGTTTTTATTTTTCTGACCAATGAAGAGAGACTATTTACGGATGTTTTTGAATTAGTCCCTTAAATGTCTTTAAGCATGTAATATGTATGCTTGGTATGTCTTTAAGTATGTAATATGTATGCTTGCCTTGGTTTCTTTGTTAGAAAAAGAGACTTGCCTTGTTACAATTGGCAAGGTAAAGCTAGTTTGGGCTTGTAATCTGGAATTACACGTACAATCTAAAGTTTTCATTTCAAAGTTTACGTGCACATGTCAAGTAAGGTATGCTAGAATGGTTGGCTAAGTTGTGGGCCGGTTTGTTATTGTCTAGTGCATAGCCTAATTCAGGTGCAGGGAGGTTATTTGTTACGCGTATATGATGTCTAGATATATCCCTCCTGCTCCTGTACTAATGCACGAACGGCCTGAAGCAAGGAGGCCTTATTTAATGATGGGGATTCGGAACTTTACTCATATAAGGTTTCAAATATTATCCCTTAAATAGCATCTATTCATTAAATAATTATTATTTACTTATTTTAAAGTTTTCAGTTCCGTTAAAATTATGTTCAAATGTGTAATCGGCAACGCTTTTATCATTCATAATATTCGAAGTTCGAAATATTATAATTTAAAAAATATATATATTTTTAATAATTATCATTTCTCTTTCAAAAGTTAGGGTTATCACTTTTAACATTAAATTCGTTTAATATTTTTGATATATAAATTTATTTCTCTAACAACTACATTAATTAATTAATTTAATATTATTATATTATTTATTTAATAATTTTATTTAGAAATTTATTTTTGAGCGTGAATTAAATATGTTTTTTCTAAGTAATATTACATTTTATAAAAATATTTTATTTGTATAACTCTTTTACAATAAGAGAAAAGAAAAATTAATTTTTTGTTGCATTAATATAATAGAAGTATAACTCAATAAACTATTTAATTTAAATATTGAATGTGTGATAATACGTGTTAAGGATACTAGGTAAAATTTCATATTTTAAAATTAATATTTTTAAGAGTAATAAATAGTAGTTATTAAAAAAATATTATTAAAATGATCAAATTTTAAATTTTGGAAGTCATAAATAATAAATCGTTGATGATACATATGTAGTTGACCAAAATTCTGTTTAAGGAGTGAAGGCCAAATAAAATCGAGGTAAAGTGGTAATTATAAAATAAATTTTAACTAGGCGTAATATTTGAAACTCAAGAAAGTAAACTGATAAATCTCCTTCTGTTATTGTAACGATGTGAATTAGCAAGGATTCACAATGAGGTTCTCTGCCCTTGTTAATTTGCAAACTGATAATCATACTGACCCAACGCTTCTTGACAAAATTTATGATAACTGTTAGAGGCTTCGTACAGAGCAATTAACTGGGAATCATAAACAGCTATGGACATATGGCCCACATCTGAGTTGATTCAACCAGATCCACTAATGAATTAGGCAGTCTATTATATCCATGATTTCCTTCCCAATTGACGTAAACCCCATCCCATCCAAAAACCAGACATGTCATCTATGATGATGAAGGGCGTCTTCTTTCTACTCGAGGGAATGGTCAAGTCATAGTCAAACTATGTTACCAGCCGGGATAGCCCAGAGACGGAGAGTGCAAAAAGCAGCTGTGCTGGCCTCTATATCTGTTGTACCAAATAATTTCTCTGCGATGCGAGCAGAATTAAGAACCATGTACGGATAATCATATTCTGGTGTTCTATTACCTTCATGCTTTAATACCCATACTAGTATCATAAATTCGTCGTCATCTCCAACAAAGATACTTATTCTGTAAACAATAGAATAAATACTAGATCTTGATTACCCAAATGTGTTTTTGTATCATTTTCTGTTTCTTAATTGATTAAATTGTTCGTACGTCGCCTAAGTTTGGACGTACTGGACTGTATTAAATCATAATCTTATTTTATAACCAAATCAAAAGGCTGCTGTTGCTGCTGGTCATGAACAAAAGAATACAACATTGGGCAACCGCTGAACGGAGGACCATATTAGAATAAAAAATTGGAAAAATAGGAGAAACATACGGTAGTACCTATAAATTCAAGCAAAGTTTAAGACTTTAAGATATCCAATACATCCAAATATTAATCTGGAAGGCATAAAAATTTGAAACAATATGGAGTTGTGCGTAACCCTCACTTTTAGAATCATTCATTCTGTCAAGTAAGGACTTTATACACCACCCATCTCAATCCAAGGAGTTGAACAATGACAAAGCAACTCAAGTATTCTGCTCTGTGAATCAGAAATCTCGACTACTCTATGTTTTCCAAAACACCTTAGCCTACCCAATATTAATTTCAACTGTATAAAGTGAGACAGATATGAAATTTATCTCGTCGGGTCAACTTTCCTTTTTGAAAATCCTTACCTAATGGACAGAAAGTTCCAGCCATTGAAACACAAAAACACTTAAAACAGAAAACCCTCAATGAAATAAGCCAGTGTCAAGCAAAGTAATAAACAGATGCGAGAAGGGTGGTGCTTATATTCTATGGGTGTAAATGAGTCTGTCCTTCCTGTAATTGCAATAACAATTGCATTCAGCACGAGGAATTTCTTATAATCATCGCAACCCAAACCCATCATTAGAGGAAATAATAGGGGCTCTCATCTCTTGCAAAAGGAAGACGCTAATAACTAGATAGCAAGCCATCTACTTCTCCAGGTAGGCTTTTTCTCTTAAATAGAGAGATTACTGCTTTACCAACCATGTCCAAAACCCTAACCTGCTTTAAATTTTAAAGTCCCATCGCATGAAATTTTTAGATGGCCTCCCAAAACGACGTCGTACAGATCCCGACGAGTCGTCAATAGATACACATTCATTTGCCAAGTACACACTGTTTTATCAATCATCTCAAAACGACGCGTTTTGGCACTTCCTCTTCTGATCCAATGGGATTCGATGCATTTAATTCATCGTATTGACGAGGATATCCGGTCTTGGTAAAATTGTCGTATGTGAACGGCTTTTCCAATTACCTATTAATTGGAGTCAATAACTTAACTTGTCTATCTATCTATCTATCTATCTATCTATCTATCTATATAGATAGTTTGTTTTTTCTTTTAAACAAAAATACTTATTAAAATGATATTCAATAATTCAAACATTGTTAGCTTATTATTGAAGGCAATGTGATTCATATGCAGTCATTTATCAAATCAATTTAAAAATTATTTTCTTAAGGTTATCCCTATCTACGTGTTGTGAATTGTATTTATCATATTAATCCTGTGGTATGACTTGTATTAGATATTTTAATTTTTTTATTTGTCCTATCGTAAGAAAATTTTTATATAATATTAATTTAATAACAAATATTTAACTGACAGCTGCTATAACCTTTTTGAAATATACAACGAATTTCCAAGATGTATAAAATCTTTTTGTCCGCACTTGAATTTTCTAGTCTTCGGGGGAAATAATTTTTTAATATAAATATATATGAACTCAAAACTCTATTATATACACAAAATGAGACTATGTCAAAACACATATATATAAAATAATTATATAAATGGACAAAATTAAAAAAAATAATCGAAAATTAAATACCGTAGTTAAAGGATCCATTTCTTAAACTTGTGAAATTTGTAATCTAAAACCGAGACTAATCTAGAGATCTTTATCACTACTCAACATTGATCATCGCTAATCAGAATAAATTTTTTTTAATGTCAATTCTTTTTAATTAATTTTCTAATAATACAAATCTTACTGATTTACGTCGAGCTTAAATTTAAGATAAAATCAAGTGCAAATAATATATAGTGATAATGATAAAGAAATACAAAATTTAATATCCTACTTTACTAATATGCAATAAAATTTCAACGAATGATTCTAGTATAATATCTTATGTAACTTTGTTTTATTCTTCTTTTGATTATTTTTATTGAGGTATTTCAACATAAAATACGAAAATATCCAAATTATTTAATTTTTTAAAATATGGATGAGGGGCGAATTCTTACGAAAAACAAGTTCCAACTTATTATAAAATTCAAATTTTACATAATTAAAAAAATATTTAGATAAACAAATTTTTTATTCATTTATAGCATAATATGACAGTATTAATTGTTATATGATTCGTATTATTTAATTTTACTAATTATATTAATCATCTAATTTTTTAATTAATAATTTTATGTCACGATATTTTCTGATTTTATGGGGTCTATATAATATCTAAAAGTGTTGAATTGGTTATTTATCATATCTTTAAAGGTGTTCCGCGCTTGTGTGCTATGTGCGATGCCGTTCAAACAAACGATGGTTGATTTTACTAAGCAAGATGGGAAGGTAGTATTAGTGATAGCATGGGCAGTTTAAACTTTTTATCATCGTATTGTCTTTCTTTTATGCTTATTTATTTATTTTTTTATTTTATATGTAAAAATTTGTATATCTTTTTTTATTATAATTAAATACATTAGTATCATTGATACTAAAAAATTTCTTTTTATTTTTGATTGAAGAGATTTTTATTATATTCAATTATTGTAAAAATAATTAAATAACTCAACAATTAAATAAATAAATATATCTAACATACATTATCATATAATGATAGTATATTTTAAAATGTCTCTTTGATCCCAAACGGTGGAGTCGAAACTAAACTTTACTACTATTTAATTTTAAATAGTAATAAAAAAAAAATTAGTCTTTTATGAATAATAAACAATTTTCTCACATTCATTTTATAATATATATATGCCTTAATTAGACCAATAAAAGCTTTGCATATTCATATCGTATTTGTTGTGAACTAGTTAAACTTTACCATTATTTAATTTTAAATAATAATAAAAAAAAATTTTTATATTTTGTGAGTAATAAACGATTTTGCCGCGCAAACCAATAAACGCGTTGAATATTCGTGTCGTATTTGCTCGAAACCAGTTACCTTACGTGTAGAAGTCGTAGGACTCATCTACTTCTGTTCCTTTGACTGTTGATCCATTAATAAATTATTAACATATTAAATAAAATAAATTATTTATTCAGGATATATAAATATAAATAAATAATGAATAATCGTACACAACACATTTATAACAATATTAATGCCCACTTGAGCGAGAGCGATAAATACTCTATAGTTTTTTAAAATAATATTTATTTTTTATTAAAAAGTTTAAAACAAAATTTTTTTTCAATTTTTTAAAATATTATTTATTTTCTTATTAAAATATTTATGATGAATATCTCTTATAATTTAAAAAAAAACAAAAATTCTTTTATTAAGACACAAAAATATTTTTATCACATAAATTATTAATATTTATCATATAAATTTCTGATTTTTATTATGCAAACATTTAAATTAAAATAATTATATTTTATAAAAAATTATTTTAAATTTAATCCTTTAATTTATAATGCTTTATACAAAAAAAAATTATAAACCAATTTGTAAAAATTAAATTTAAAATATTTTGATTTTATATTTAGAAAAATTTATGAAATTGCTTTTATTAATAGTTTAAATATATTAAATTTTTATTTTTAAATTTTAAATAAAAATAATTTAAATATTTTATTTAAATTTTTGAACAATTACAATACTTTATACTATAAAAAAATTTAATTTATAATTTTATATTAATAAGTATTTTTAAAAAATTTAATAAATAGAAATGTAAATTTTAAATTAATTTTTTTATTTTATAATAATTTATACTAAAAAAATATAATTTAACTTTTGAAAATTAAATTGAAAATATTTTTATTTTATATTTACAAAAAATTTATGAATTTATTTTTATTTTATAACTTAAATTTAATTTATAATTTTATATTTATATTTAATAATTTTTTAAGAGTACTTATAAATATATAACTATAAATTAAAATTTTTAAAGTATAAAATATCATAGTTGTTTAATAATTTAAATAGAAATATTAATTTTTTTTAATTTTAGAAAACATAAAATTTTTATAAATTTGATTTATAAAAAAAATTTATCAATTTTTATGAATATAAAATAAAAATATTTAAATTTAATTTTTAAAAATTAAATTATAAATTATTTTAGTGTAAAGTATTAAAAACTCAAAAATTAATTTATAATTTTATATTTATATCTGATAAATTTTTTAAAAAGTATTTATCAATATAAAATTATAATCTATTTTTTTATAGTATAAAGAAGCCTAGTCATTCAATAATTTAAATAAAATATTTAAATTATTTTTATTTAATTTTTAAAAATAAAAATAAAATAAAATATTTATAAATCTAAATTATAAGATAAAAATAAATTCAGAAGCTTTTATAAATATAAAATAAAAATATTTAAGTTTAACTTTCAATTTATAAATTTTTTTAGCGTAAAATAATATAAAATTGAAAATTTAATTTATAATTTATATTTATATTTAATAAATTCTTTTTTAAAAGTGCTTATGAATATAAAATTATAAATTAAAATTTTTTATAATATAAAACATTAAATTTATTTAATAATTTAAATAAAATATTTAAATTATTTTTATGTAATTTTTAAAAATAAAAATAAAATAAATTTCTAATAAATTTAAATTGTAAAATAAAATAAATTTATAAATTTTTTTAGTATAAAGTATTATAAATTAAAATATTAAATTTATAAATTAAATTTAAAATATATTTAAAAAATTTAATTAATTTAATTTAAAATTTTATATACTAAAGGATATGAACTTAAATAATAAAAATTAAAAATTTATGTGATAAAAGTATTTATTTTTATTTTTAGTATGAAAATTTTTATTATAAATATTTTAATAAAAATAAGTAATATCTTAAAAAATTATAAAACACCTTTTGTTATAAATTTTTTAACAAGAAGAAGAAGTCATAGGTGGTATTTGTTTTTTTCCCGCCTAGTCGATGGATCCTGCATCTTCTCGTTTTCCATACGCGCACGGTGGCTATAGCTGGCTGGTCAAAGCAATAGAAAATTGTGAAATTCATTTTGGAATCATCTGAGCTTTCAAATTCGTCAATCATATCTCTATTCCAATAGCAGTTAATTCATTTTGATTGAACAAATAAAACTCAATTGTTGCTTTTAATAATAATAATAATAATAATAATAATAATAATAATAATAATAATAAATAAATAAATAAATAAATAAATAAATAAAAGTTAATTTAAACAATACAAAAAAGAATCAAATTCAAACCTGCGCACGATGAATTTAGGAGAAGTTTGATTTATTTCCTGTATTAATTTTTTTAATAAAATTATTACCCATTAAAAGTCATTATCAATTGTAATTGTCAGGTCAATTAAATTCAGTGAGAAACATTGGCGTTTTAGTCATGCAAGTAATATATTTTAAAATGACTTTTTTGATGAGTTGTTTTTTGAATATTTATCAACAACATCCAAAACTTTGTCACTATTTATCCTTACTGAATACAATCGGCCGGCGAAAGCCTTGCTCCCAGCCAAGGAAGATCCATATAAATAGAACTGTCTCAGTAATTCCAAGTATATATCTGTATATGAGGTCACTCGAGAATTCTGGGATTGTCATTTTCTTACCAACTAATAATTTTCAATATTATCAATTTTACGAGTAATTTTAATGATGTAGACCCTTATGGACTTGGTCTCTTTTATCCACTCTCAGGGTCTCTTTTCTTTCACTTGCGTTGAAAAGTTAGATAATTAAATTACCCAACTCCCCTCGAACACGTTTTCTAAGGTTGAACCCTTACTAGTTATACTATATAGTAAACATCTTACCAATCATGCGTGAACATGAATATTCTCTTCTTTATAAATCATAACCATTACTCATATTCTTTTACAGTTTCAGAACAGATACAAATAAGTTAATCAGAAATGAGCAAGGACTACAAGAAGGTCCCATTTTCATGGGAGAACGAGCCTGGAGTGTCCAAGGTCATGATAAAGAAAGATTACTATCTCAACGACGACGGGCGACGACTATCATCAAAGCTGCCTCCACCGCCTTGCCGGATGGAAAGCGGAAGGTCTTCAGTGCACGATATGCAAATCCCTCGTCCTCTATGCGCGCTTCAACTTCCTTTAAGAAGTTCTTCAAGAAAAGGTTTCAGGAGTAATCAGTATGATAAAGACCCATTTTTGGCTGCCTTTAATGAATGCACCAAAAGCACAAGAAAGGGCAACAAGAAGGGTATGTTTCATTTCTGCTGTAAGAATTCTTGCAGTGTTAGGGATGATAATTTAGTGAGAGTTTCTCATCAGTTACCGTATAAGAAATATGAAAAGATCTAAGAAACAAAAAGAAGAAGGGCATATATGTTTTCCGAACTTAATTAGTGAGAATTCAAAATCCTTGCTGTATTTTAAGCCGGATTGTATTAATTATTTTATTGGTGGTTTCGTTTTGTGTTGTTTATGATGATGGTTGCTAGAATATCCTGTTTCATTTGTTATGCTTGCATCTGAGCTCTAAGATTTGTAGGATTTGGAAAGTTTGATCCGCCGGGAATATTCACGGTTTCCCATGCATTTTGTTAAAAACGATCGGTTTATCTACAAAAAGAGTAGTTATTATTTTATTTTATTATTTGTTTTGTGGCTTTTTTGAAACAGATTTCTATATTTGACTTTATAGCTTTTCATTCTGGTCGATTTTATAAAAATGCCATAATAAAACAGGCTTCTTTCAGTTTCACCAAAACTGCATATAAATGCATTACTCATGATGATACCTTTTCTTTTAATGAGATCTCACAAAGGTAATGAATACTCATGATGATACCATGTACACATGATTTGCAATTAATTTCTCTGTCGAGTACTTGGGCACCATTATATCAGATTCATTCTGCTCCAAGCTAAGGTTTCAATGCCACGAATGCTAATATTCCTCGACTACAAGTGCTTTCCTTCTGAATATGGTGCCTATATTATCATCAAGAAGGGGGATGTTCATAAAACTTTTGACAATCTGTATTGAATGGGAAAGTTATTTGATATCTTGCTACGCGATACAATGATGCAATAAATTCTCTTTAGGCTTGGGAGTCAAATAGATGACCTTAAGCATTTCAAGTCTTAATTACACTTAACATTTTCAATTATTACAGCAGGGTGTAAATAATATGACAGCAATTAATGAAAAATTTAATAGACAATGTCATATATTCTAAAATGGAATGTGTGAAACCTGGTAATAAAAGAAAAAATTTGTTCTTAACATAATTAATATAAATTAATATACCGAGACAGCTATGAAAAGTCAAGGCATTATGAAAGAAATAAATAAGAAATCAATTTTCCATGAAATATTTCAATTACTGGTTTCATTAATATGTGTAGCTTTTTATTTATTTATTTGTGTTGTCTTTGACTTTTTTTCCAGATTAACCTCCTTTTAGGAATTTTTATTTAAAAAAGAAAATCCAACTAATTTTATAATTTAATAAACTAATTTATATTTGATCATATTATAATTTTTATTTCAATTTAATAATACTACATTAAACATCATCAACAGGAATTAAAAAATGAACTGTAAGAAACTGATACCATGATTAACCAAATATTATTTTGAATGAATGGCAATTCTGTAGAATGACGTACAAATGACCGGACAAAAAATATTAAAAAAAAAACAATGCATCTGGCAATGGCCAATCATCGATCGACCGACCCGAATTATAAACCTGTGAACGCACCCCTGACGAATCGCGAGCGTTACAATAACAGATTTTTGATACTTTAGTAGGAATAAAATCGGAATATCAGTATTAACAAGAATGATAAACTCCTTACTGCCCGTCTGCTATTAAATTTCTACTTCCGCATTGAACTGAGACACGAAGACGCAGAAGGGGATATAACCTTTCTGAATCTTTAACAACGTCAGAAATTCTATTTGCAAATCATTTCTGCACTGTACATCGTAGTCTCCTATAATTATTGGTTCTCCGTTTAATCTTTCTTGGTTAGAAAATTTATTGGTTTATTTATTTTTTTGGTGATAATATATTCGATTTCTGCCTGGTTACTTGGAAAAGATCAATTTGCAAAAGAGGGCGGATTGAATGTGAGGTTTTACAATGTTTAGAATCTATGATAATTTGTAGACGTTTGAAGAAAATTTTGTATTGTGGTAAAAGAAAATTGTAATGCAAAGTAGAGTATTCTTAAATATATTTTTTGAGTTCAATAAGCAGGGTTTGGTTTGGTTGTTGCATTTAGCGATAAAATAGTGATACTATTTTATTTTATTTAGTATATTTGGAAATTTTAAAAATTCTTTTAAAACATTATGCCTTATTTAATACTTTTCTTCAAAAAATTTAGATTAATTAAATCAATTATATACTCAATATTAACTAGTATATAATATTAGTAAAATTTTATTTGTTAAAATATTTCTACCACACGCATTTTACAGCTATTAATTATAGAATACAGTTTTCAGGAAATGCCATCGACCACATTCTTGACTTTGAGGACAATAAATTAAAAACATCATTTTCATTGTCATTTTGGTTTTACGAAGACACTAAGGAAAAACAATACCAAATTATCCCTTATATTCATAGAAAGAAATTTAGAAATGTGAACGAGTTGTCCATTAAATCTGGGAACCAGCTGAGGGAAGGTTTGCAAAATGACTAAATTTATTCTTATCTTAATTTGTGACCAAACGTAAGGAAAAAATTGAAACTGGCCGAGCGGAAAAACCGGAATTCATTTCTTAAGCTGATGAAAGAACATGTTGCTGATGGAACCCTCACACCTAAAATTCACGGGTGTGATTATTGTTAAGGTACTTCATTTATTTTGTTCTTTCTGTCAGAAGTTACAAAAGAGTACCTCAATAAACCCAGTGACAAGGAATTGCTGGACACCGCCCCTGTGGAAAGAACGAGAAAAATAAAAAAGGAAGGATAAAAAAAAAATTCCAGTAATTTTGGTGTTTCGTAGGTTAAGGATTTGCCTCCATATCAAGCTGTCGTGTATCAAATAACTCTGGCTCAGCACCAAAAGATTTGTATGAGGATGTGGCTGAAGAATTGGAGCAGCAGGTACTTTTTATATCTGTCTACTGCTTTAATTATAACTTCCAGTGAATGGGTTAAGGTGATGATTGAAACGGGGTGTGTTTCTGTCTCTATTGTCTATCATTAATCTGGTTTTGCTGACCCTGGTATAACTTCTTATTTTGCATTTTGACAGTCATTCAAAGGATGCAATGAAGTCGGGAAAGGTAATTACTATTAATTATGTATCTTTTGTGTCTTTCTAGCATACAACCCTGATATCAACATTGTTTTTCTCAGATTACCATGGCCCAAAATGGATGTTCGAAGACTTCAAGGCTGCTATTTCAGGAACTGTTGGCCTACCGCAAATACCAGATATCAAATTTAAGGTATTTCTTTTACATTTTAGTTGTCTCCTGTTTTTGGATTGCTCTCCTGTTATATCTCATGTTAATGGGTTGTCTTTCCATTTGTTATGTAACTAGAAGCCTGCGTCGCCTGGGTGTTAATCACGCTCTTGAGGAACTCTTATGAGTTTACCTTTAAGATTCCACAAAATAAGTTTCTTGTGGTATCATTTTCAGTTTTCCTGCTTTTATGGTCTGGGTCATACAGAGCAAGGCATATAAATTTTTATAGGCGTCTTAAATAACATTACTCATTATTATCCTTATATATTAACTTTATTAGGATAGTGATGATACTCTTATTCATTGAAGCTTGTATACAAGGAGATACTTGAGAGAGCCAAGGAGAAGGAAGAGAAAGAAGCTAAAAAGTGTCAACGTCTTGCTGATGACTTCACTAAAACTATTGTATACTTATAAGGTGTCGCAAATTTTTTTGAAAAGCTGATGACTTCACTAAAACTATTGTAGCTTATAAGGTGTCGCAAAATTTTTTGAAAATGGATGTAGATGTTTTTACTTAGCAATTTAGCAATACTTGGCAATTCCTTAAACCGTGTTGTTTAGTTTTTGATGATTGTGCTGCCTTGTAGGAAATAACAACATCTTCTAATTGGGAGGATTCCAAACCACATTTTGAAGAGAGCCAAGAGTACAAGTATTGAATCTTTTCATGATTTTTCTTTGCTTAATATTGAAATTTTATTGATTTTATTAAGTAATTGACAGGATTCATTATTATTATTATTGTTTTGGTTGTTTTAATGTGTTACACAATCTCACTTCTTTAGATCTATTGGTGACGAGAGCTTTGGCAGGCAGATCTTTGAGCAATACATTTGACACTCGGTAGAAAAGGCTAAAGAAAAGGAACGCAGTCGTGAGGTGAAGGTACCTGAGCTTTTTATTTGTCTCAAGTAGTGGGCGATATCCAATTGATGCAGCTGTTATGTTTTTGTGCATTGATGATCCATCTGTTCAAGGACATCTGATTGAACAAAGGATGACCTGCCAGATGAATGGGGAACTGTTGACCGGTTACACTTCCCAGTTTAAGTGGGTTTTGAAGGACCTCAATGCTTCTGCTGCAAGTAATTTATTCTGGATTTCTTGAAGGGGGATTATTATGCTCTGATAAGGATGAAAGAGAGGATTCTAAAAAGTTCCTGCAGGATGGTAGTGACCGTAAGAAATCAAGGTGAGTATGCTTATGACATGACATGCTTTTAACTTGTACGTCGAAGGATTACTTTCCTTTTGCTGTTGTATGGCAGCATGCATGGTCGGTCACCTGAGCCTGCCAGTGAAAGTCGGCTTAAAAAACAAAGAGATTGCTGGGATGTTTCACGTAGAAATGGTGGACATGAGGGACTAGAAGATGGGGAGGTTGGTGAGGATGAGGAAATCCATTAGTTTGCTATTATTATCCTATTTTCACAGATTGCTAACCACCATGCATCCACAACATGTATGCATTTCAAAACATTTTGACACTGATAGAGCAATATTACGGATCAGTGGTGGCATACCCCGTTCCATTTTTTTTTTTATGGAAAGAAAAATAATGTAAAATTTTTTGATGTGTCTTCTATTTCCCCTGATGTCCCATTGAAGTCTCTCTCTCTCTCTCTCTCTTTTTAAATGAAATTATATTATATTGTATTGTATTAGTTAAGTACAACGGTGGGATTCATTATGATACATCAAAAATTTCTAAGTCGTGTTAAAATTTTTTAAATTAGTGTTCCAACTTATTTGTTAGAATATTAAGTTAGGATTTCAGTTTGGTGCTATATAGGGTTGGAAAGTATTGGATTATTGGTTTTAACGAGTCTGTTCTTACAATGTGACATGGTTGTTCCAGTAGCGGACAAATCCAGTGTATTGAGGAATTAATTACGCTAAAGTTTTAGTTAAAACTGAAAACTCTGGATGATTGGTTAGGAAGTATTTTTCGGACTTAGCGGTAATTGGTCCCAGGAACATGTGGTGGTAGAACGAAGCAATTTTCACACTAAATGCTTACAAACAATGAAAGGCAATGAACCAGCTGAAGTTTGATTTATTTCGACGTTGGGTTTTAATTTATGGTGGTTTAAACATCAACATCGGTCTATCAATCATGTTTACAAAATTTAATGCTAACTGATCTCCAGGAAGGTCCCATGTATTATATCGGGGTTCCATGATAAGCTAGTACTGTGACTCCAAAGAGGAAATTTGTTAGATTTGATTTTGAAAGTGTGGTTTAAGATTCTGTGGTGTCCTTGAAAGCCATAAAATGATTAAAATTTATGATGGAATGTCGGCTTATATAGAATTCAAAAATACCATTGCACACTGAATAGAATGTCTCTGTTTTACTTTTAATTTTGTATCATAGATAACCCTAATTTAAATAAAAAAAATTGACACTGAAAGTGAAAATTAGTGGATGAGATAAGAGCAAGAGATATAAACCAGAATAGTAAGTCAATAGCCAGTAATTAAGATTTTGGAAACATCAACCATGTCAATGAGTACTTGATCTCTGATCTCTTCCAATATGACATCGCCAATTGCAAACGCAAGGTCCTTCATGTGTTGCTGAAAGTTGGTCCATTGATGTGCTGAATCTTGAAAATCCAAATGCAGCAATCTCCTTATGTCGAATTCATCTCCTGATTCTTTTCCCAACGCCTTGATTTTATCACACAAGAGCTTTCCAAGCAATTCCGGTCTCATAAATTCTTTATGATTTTGTTGCTGCTTGCTATCCTTTTCATGAATGTCCAACGCTTCCCTCACGCAATCAAATAAAAGCTGCTTTGTTTGCTGCAAATTCTTCTTGGATTTGAGTAATTGCGAGTTGGGTTTCGATCGGATTAGCTCTTCTAGTTCTGCTGCATCCCAGTTACTTGGCTTCCTTTTAACCGACTCAAAAAGTAGGCTCCACAAAGCAGCTGATAGTAGAGAGTCCTCTGTAATTTTATTCGCTAGAGCAGTGGAACTTTTTGATGAATTCTCTTCTTGCGTTGTACTAGAAGAATCCTCTCTTGCTGCTTACCCACAGAAAGGAGGACAATTTCGAATCAGGAATTAAAATAATAATTGATAGCGAAGCGAATTGCAAGAAACTATTCTGACAGTTACCAAGTGGAGAAACTCTCAGAGAATGTATTTCTTCTAGTACGGATACAGGGTTGATTTGTTCTCCGTCTTCTTCCATGCATTTCCATCCCAACTTTTTATCTGCAGCAATCTGTTAGCGATGTGACAAACTTAACTAATCTAATAGAATCTCAGACAATTTCGAACAGGTTTTAATTAACTAAACGAAAAGAAAGAATTTTTCTACCTCTTTTTGTCCTGAACTGCAGAGTTTGAAACACTGGGAAGTGTCTGCTGTGAAAGAAGTATCATCCTTTTGCACCTGAGTCGATGCTTCTTCAACATCGCTCTCTGAGCATGAGTTAAAAACTGTTGTGCTACTAGCCGAGGAAAATCGATCTGTTTTTGCAACTTCTTGGATATTCCTGTCCACCTCAGTAACATTAAATTGACCACTTCTGTTATCATTATTCTTAAGCTTAGGGATATCTTTAACGGAAATAAGCTTGTTATATACAGCTCTCAATACCTTGGGACAGATTGGAATACCCTTTTTGCTATTATTTAAACTAAAACTACCTGACTTGTTCAAAGACTCGCCCGAATTTCCCTTGCACCTGTTGGTACTCCCCTCCGAATGCAAGTTCTTCTTTCTGTAACCTCTTTCTGAAAGGTAAATCTCTAGAACGAAAGGTTCTTGTTGTTCCTGAAGGAATTGTCCAAGCTGCTTTACGGTTTTAGGTGTTGTGATGGCCATTTGAGCTGAAAGCAGCTGAAAAATGAAGATATACGGGAGCAGTTGAAAGAACAAAAATGGTGAGGTGGTACAGTTGCAGGAGTAATAAATGTCAAAGATAAAGCATATCTGTCAGGTTTAGCCTGAATAGACAACAACGGAAACACCAGGAAGATTGGGTATTTAAGCCTTGAAACTTGAAAGAGTGGGCAGCGATAGGGATATGTCAAGTCCAAATAAACTATCTGGGCTACTTTGCGTAGCTTTTAAACTATTGGAGCTCCAAAGATAGCCTGGATGCATAGGTGTTTTCTGATCCAGCGTTCTGTGTTCCAGTGTTTTGTTTATATCCCTACTCTCTCTTTATTTGTAGACTTTACGGCTCAATCCTCATTCAATCTTCTCTCGATCTCATTTGCATAAAATTGAATGGATTATATTATTTTTATACTAATATGGCTCCAAAACAATTTGTCTTTTGTGCAGGGTCTCCATGACAAGTTAGTATTTCTAATGGATACAGTGGCAAATTCAATGTAATATTATTTCAGAGATAAACCCTTCACATTACTGTTGTGGTTATCATATTCAATATAATACAATGCTATTGAATAAGTTCAATCTCAATCCCCATGTAATCGCACGAGCTCATTGTTCATCTTGAATTAAAAATTCTGACCATCTAAGGAAAGGCATTACTATCATAGGTTTTCTTTATTGTATACCACGGAAACGGAAAAAGATCTCCTTTTATTCTTTAATAATGGTGTTGTGGGTTGCTTTACAAGCATAATTTCCGTAGGTGGGTAAACTAATTGGAGACAAAGTCTCCATCCGGTGGGTTTCAATAGTCTTATGAGAGTGAGAAAATTTAAAAAGCAGTGCAGAGACCAAGCGTGTTGGCGGCCATTAACTGGAAGAGAAGGATATTGAATGGTTGCAACGAAAGCTAGTGAAAATTTGTCTTTCACATATTTTGAAATTCTTAATGGCTTTGGCCAATTTCATCTGTGGGAAATCAATCATGAGGTCAGTAACTTCATGCATAGGATGTTGCGGTGAATATGAAATATCATCCCATCATGTGCTAATAAATGACTTTCATTGATGTATCAATCTATTTCTACAACTTCATGATCATGACAATGGGCAATTGGCATTAGAATTTTCATATTTGTAATTTTTATCAAGTGCCGTCATCTCAGAAATGCTTTCAGGATTTATTTTAGACTTTAGAGAGCGGAAGACAAGGTGACAGCCCTCTTTCGCTTATCCGAAATATTTAATGCATACATTTTTGTTTCGCAAAAGAGTGAATGACCCGTTTCAATAATTTCTTCCCTTGAATTTGTTTTGTTGTCCTAATATTTATCATGTAGTGGCGACTCATGGACGTATGATAGGACCGAACAGGTCGTGGAATTCAAAAATTTGTTTGAATCATCAGCTCGTGATTATGATTATCTAGGATACTAAGTAGATGCATAAAAATTTGTTGTACCTAACAGCCAGGATAATATATAAGGTACAGAAATATTTCTTATTTGTTAATGATTATTCTTTACTATCTTCATACATGCAGGTCCATAATGTGGAATTAACCAGAAGTAGATAGGATATGATTAGGACCCCATATCAATCCCGATAATACCAATCAATGCGCCCAACAGTTAGAGGGTGAGTACAAATTCACAGGACTTGATTGCATTATTCTCTAAATACTTTTTCGTTAATTTGGCTGTTCATGATAGAGACAAAATAGATGCTGTAATTTTTTTGGTAATTCATTTGACCACAACACTATGGATTTATGTGATCCTGGGTTAGAATTCTTAATTAATGATAAATAAAATTTGGAAGTACAAACAAAAACCCACCAAGCTACAAATTGCAATCTCATCAGAGTTATTCACTAGTTCCCAAAAAATAAAGTCCCAAAAGCTTCATGATGGATGAAAAACTTGTCTTGGTCAAGAGGTCTAATTTTGATGTACTACTAATTGTTGCATATATGTAGAACTCAAACAAGCTCCAAGGATAGAAAACTTATATCCAAAATGAGGATTAGATAGAAAAAAGATATATCTGAATACATTACAAAGAAGGATAAATAAAAGGTCATAACTAGTACACAAGAAAATGACGAGGTAAAGAAATTAATGGACTAGCCTAAAATGGAAAGGAGGCATTCATGTCCTTTATTGCCTTACAGATTTGGGAACTGAAACTGGATTTTGGTATCTCAGTTACTCAATTTTAGATTTCAGGTCACTGTGGAAAGAAAAAAGTGATTTCTGCCGGCATGCAAAAGCAACACTGAATTGCTTAATCCCTTCTTCGAGATCTTTCCTTCTCTGTACTTTAACATTCAAGTCCTTCAAAACATTTTCCTTTTGGGTAATAACCAGTGCAAGTGTATGAGATGATTCAGATACATTTTTAAGCAAAGAATCCCCGCTTTCTTGCAGAAGCTGAAACTCCCTCTCCAAGCTATGATATCTTTCTTTTGAAGCATCCATAAACTTGTTATTGAGATTTAATTCTTTCTCAAACTTTTCGTACTTTTCCTTGATAGTGTTGAGTTCAGTACTCAATTCCTCCTGCCAACAAGTAGTTTCTCCTTACTGAGTGCAGCCCTTAACTCAAAACTATTATCTTAAAACAAAATGAAAACCAGCCTACAATGCTTTAGTTTTGAGCTAAAGTAGTTAATATGATCCGAGAAAATGGGATCACCTTCAAGTTTAGTATGTCGAGATGCAGACAATAACAGAAACATGTTATTGGAAAGTCTTCTTCTTAGTTGTATTGTCTGTCATTTTTTAAGTAAGAGTATTTTGGTTATTTTACCACTAAAAAGCATTTTCATCATTTCAGTATATGAGCATATGGATGTCATTGATATGTAGACTAAGTAATATTGAGAGAAGTTGCCAAATTTGAGAAGATTTTGTTAAAAAACAATTGAGTTTGGAAGAAATTCCTATTTAGAAGCCTTTTCAAACACAAGATGTTCGAAGAGAATTTTTCATTGATTGAAACCTCTGATTGACAAACACTTTTTGCTACTTGGAGAAAGAAGAAAGAGCTTAAGACTAAGAAAAAATTGGAGTGAAAATGAATGTTGAATAAAGGTAAAAATAACGCCAAAAAACAGACAAAAATGCTAGTTAAAGAGGTGAAAAAGTAGGCTAAGAAAATCGAGGGAGTTTGGCCCACCTTTCCTTTGAGGACTAACGTCAAACTTGGCACCAATCTTGGACTGTTGGAGGTGATCTACTCTAAATACCTACGAGAGGTGGAAAATTTTGGCTAACTAGCACCAGACTTAGCATAACTGGTATTTGACTCGTTTGTTTTCTCTGTGAAATCTCAATTTTACCCATTTTTAGAATCTTTCTTCTTTTTTATACTCAAGGCCATATTTGTAATTACACAATGCACTATAAATAATGGTTTATAATGTTGAGAAAATTATTTTCTTCCTCTCTCCTCCTACTATACATTTTCTCCCCCTTCCTCTCTTCGAATCTAATCACTCCTCTCACAAATCTTTGCATTTCTTTTAATTTTTCTCTTAAAATAACTTTAAATCATCGTTTTAAGCTTGCTGCGATAATCATTTGCATAATTCGGGCAATAAATTACGAAGGAGAATCTAAGATTTCAAGAATGAATTTGTGATTTTTTGAAATCAACGAGGAAAATGACTTCCTCCAGATTTAAATAACTTTTAGGTAAATTTTTTAATATATTTTAAGTATTAATTTGTAGTATAAACGAATTTAAAACTTAGAATTTTACTGTACATATAGAAAATTTAAGGAATTAAGCTTGATTTTGTTGCATTGAGTAGGAATTTAAAAAATTTAGTTAGATAATATTGAATTAAGAGATAGAATAGCTTAAATATATATTTTTATAAAAATTTAATAATAATTACTGTGCACAATTACTGTTTATCCAAAAACGAATGAGTTAGAGAGTTAAATTTACATGTTGATATGCTCTAAAAATAATTCTGATAATATGAGAAGGGCTATGAAATTTCATTTGGCAAAAACAGAATAAATGGTAAGATGTTTGTATTTTAGAATCATAATTAGATGAAACTGAAAATCTAGATATTATGGTCGATTTGAATGAATAGAAAGGCTGACAAGTATGTAAGATGATGTTATAATTAAGGTTTAAAGAGTTTAAAAATGAGTAATAGATTGAATAATTTGAATTATATGAACTGGATAGTCAAATTTAAGTAGTGTATAAGAGGTAGATGAGTATGTTTATAAAAATAGTTATTAATGATATAAATGAAAATGTATTGTATAGGTTTCAATATCGAGTGGTAAGAGTCAAAACGATTAGTGGTATAATGAAGAAATACTTACCTTTTCTTGTCCTTCCTTAAACAATGAGTAGATTCTTACTTTATTTCTTTTAAAATATTTTATATAATTTATTTATTTTTCAAACTAAGAAATAGATTTATTATCATTGATTTACTATAAATACAAATGGTATGTGGAGTGTTTATTTACTTATGTATGTAGCCTGAGGCTAAGCAATATTGACTTTTTATTTATAAATTATTTATGTTATTAGTAATTTATTAAAATGGCCCTTAGGGCATAGTATTTTAAAATGGTTAACTTTTACATTGGTTTGATTGGTGATAGGCCTAATTGTTGACGTCGTCTAAAATTGACGTAAAGAAAAATTTAAAAATGGAGTCGCCATCTATCTAAATAATAGTGGGATAGATCAACTAAAAAAATTTAGATTCTAAGTTCGGGGAGTTGATCAAGTGTAAGAAAGGTGTTAGGCACCGTACAACATCCGTAAAAATCAGTTACCAAAAATATTGATCTTGAATTTTAATTTTTCAAATTTTACCCTTATTTAT
>JAWDEX010000003.1:5533840-5548618 GCA_035221805.1 Trichilia hirta | reverse complement strand
CTTTACTATTAGACCTTTACTTTGGATTTTTGCTATTGGATTTTACCTTGGACATAAACTAATTGAACTCTTAGAAAAATACTTCTTGTGGAGACGATACTTGGACTCACTGAACTATACTACAACAAAACTACTTATACTTGGGTATAACAATTAATATATAAATCAATGCAAACCAACAAAAACACGTTAAGTTACATGAACTCTTATATCAATTTTGGATATGACAAACAAAATAAACCATATACTCAAAAACAAAAGCAAAAAAAATTCTGTAATGTTGAAATGGAGAGTACAAAGTCATGTAGTATGTCTTGGGAAGCGAAGAATCCATATAACTGCGCATGCGCGCGCGCGCGCGCGCACACACACAGTTGCATTTCCTTCCTGGACATGCACCTTTTTTAATGATAAATTGCTTGATGGTGCTTAATGTCTATGAATGCAAGTTTGTGTATGTGTGCATGCTTGTGCTGTTAAATAAATACTAAACATGAAACCAGATGTTGATAGATAATTATGAATTAAACCATTTTTATTATCCTTTGAAGAACGTTGAACAGCCAATCCAGACCAAACTAATTTTCACCTAATTTCTTTAGTAGACTTGTATTCTCAAGTTTGAACATCAACCCTTAAACTCTGTTTCAGCAAGGAACGGTATAAAAGATTACAGGTAAGAGTCAAAGCAAGTTCAATGCATTGGAATTGGGAAGATGTGTAGCTGACTCAATGCACCAAAGTTGGGATCCTCGTGAATTCAAAGATGTTTAATGTATTATTTAAAAATATATGCAATGTTATATAATGTAATAATTAATAACTTAAAATTTTAAATTGATAAAAAATTAAATTATTACCTCTTAACTTTTAAAATTAAGTTATTAATAATAAAATTTTAATAATTAATTTAATACGAACTCTTTTTTTAAAATTTAACAGTTAACACAAAAAATTTAATAATTAGTCAAATACTAATTTAAAATTTAAATTAATAATAAAATTAAATTACTAATTTCTAAAATTTAAAATTTAAGATTTAGTTATTGATAATAAAAATTTAATAATTAATTAAATAATAATTTAAACTTTTAGTTAATAATAAAATTAAATTACTCGTTTCTAAATTCTAAAATTTAGTTATTAATATTAAAATTTAATAATTAATTAAATACTAATTTAAATTTTTAATTAATAAAAAAATAAATTACTACCTTCTAAATTTCAAAATTAAGTTATTGACAATAAAAAGTTAACAATTAATTTAATGATAAATCTAATTTCTAAAATTTAATAATTAATAATTAAAATTTTAAATTATTTAATAACTAAATTTAATTTTGTACATAAAAAAATTATATAAAGAAAAAGAAAAGTGGTTAAATTAATTGTTGCAATTGCAACGTTGAAAACGTTCAACAATAACCTACCAAATTTGTAGTTTAATGGATTTTAGCAGGCTTGGTTGGTCTAGTTTACAAGTTGACTTAGCCTAATCAACACCACCAGCTCAATGTAAATTCTCCTCCTAATTTCACTAAATTTGTGGCTTATCTTGAGCTTAGAGCTACTGGTGTCTGTTTAGAATGGGTCGATGAAGACTCAAACCTATCAAGCCCATTAAAACTCGAGGTCAAACTGATCCGAGAGAGTATTCACCCAAGTCGAGTTGGTTTCGAGTTCAAGTAGAAAGAATGTACTAATTCTATCAATTTAGTACTGATAATCCAACTCGTAGCGAGTCCGAAACTATTCAAACTTTTTAAGAACAGAAACTAATAGGTTGAACTAACGAATTAGTCCAGTTCTAACCATCAGCTCATATCGCTAAAAAAAGAAAGATAAATCAAAAAATTAACAAAATTAAAAAACGTTGTTGCCTTTGCGAATAGCAACAACTGCTGCTAAATATTGCAAATTTTGCGACTGTCAGAAAATTAACCGTTGCAATTGCAATGATTAATTTAACACCCCACCTCCTTCTCTTCATTATATAAATATCTCCATTTTATCTATATTTTTATTTTATTTTACAATAAATTATTTTTTTTATTTCTCAAATTTTTAAGAACTCTAAACAAATTACAATCACTCTAAAATATTCAATTATTTGCAATTTATGATTAATAATTATATGATATGAGTATATATTATTTAATTTAATCTACATGTTAGATTCTTCTATTTAAAAAATTAGATTTAGAATTTAAATAATTTAAAAATTTTAGTTATTAATTGTTAAATTTTAAAATTAAAATAGAATTAAATTAATTATTAAAATTTTACTATTAATAACTTTATTTTAAAAATTAGAAGGTTGTAATTTAGCTTCTTATTAATTTAAAATTTTAAGTTAATATATAATCAATTATTAAATTTTTATTACTAATTACTAAATTTTAAATTTTAAAAGTTAGTAATTTAATTTTGTCACTAATTTAAAATTTTAATTTATTATTTAGCTAATTATTAAATTTTTAGAGGTAATTGTCAAATTTTAAAAGTTAGAGTTATTATTAAATTAATTGTTAAAATTTTTTGTTCATATCTTAATTTTAAAAATTGAGAGGCAATAATTTAATTTTTTATTAATTTAAAATTTTAAAATAGTATTTAATTAATTATTAAATTTTAAAATTAATAATTTAATTTTTTATTAATTTAAAATTTTAAGTTAGTATTTGATTAATTATTAAATTCTTATTATTAATTACTAAATTTTAAAGATTTAATCAATTAATTTTTGTTAATTATTTTAAATTTTGTCACTATAATATTATTTATTTATTATTTATTTTAATTATTAATTTTAAATAAATTTTGTTAGTTATAATTAATTATTGTTGTTGATTATTTTAATTATTATTTATTTATTTTAATTTAATTAAAATTATTTATATTATATTTTTTATTATTGAGTTTAATTATTTTTTTGTTAGTAAACTAGAATTAATTTAAATTATTGCATTAAAAAATTAAAATAAATAAATAAAATTGAATTTAAAATTTAATTAAAAATTAATTATTAAGTAATTAAATTTAAATGGCACACCTTTCATCACAAAGTTTGTATAAATTTTCTCGTGATATAAATGAATTGACACCTTTATTCGAATATTATGAAAATATTTTAAAAAAATAATTTTTTCGTAATACAATAAATTTAATGGAAGTCACAACTACTGGTAGTAACCAAAGCATACCACTTAGGTAAAAGATATGACAATTTTAAAAGAAACATTAAACTCAGTAAAGTAAGATATAAACTTTGTGAGACAATGTATGGGTACAAAAAAAAAAAAAAAAGGTTAGACATTTTTAAAAGATATATAGATAAAAAAATATTCAGTACTTAGAAAATTTACTTAAATAAATACAAATTAAAATAACCTATAGGATGTTAAGTGATAATTTTTATTTTAACCCTATTATTTTAAAAAATAAATTTTATCAATGATTGATTATAGATGGTCAATTATTCACACAAAGTGAATTTTTATATTTTATTAAAATGATGCAACAATGCTATTCTTCTTCTTAAAGATATATTAAATTCACACTTAAATTTTTTTTTTTTACAATTAGTGTACTTGTTAAATATTAAACTAATGTATATCAGATAATTATAAAATGATAAAATCAATAATTAATACTATTTAAAGTATTATTCTTTATTTAAAATTAGTTTCATCTACAACCCAATCATTAAGAAAATTGTATCGTCCATATGAGTTAAAAGTGAAAAAATTGATTTTAAACATGCCAACGAAATGAAACCCCACCTATAAGATGCTCAAAAATATTTTGCTTAACCAAATTTCAATTATAAAATTTTAAAATATAAAAATGAACGATTATAACTTAATCGAAGAACATTTTTAAGTTACAAAAATTATTTTACAATTTTTATCAACACTAAAAAAATCCACAGAATTTTCATCTAAATAATATTGTCTAACAATGCGTCATATAATTCTTACATTTTATAACATTGTATATATTTTTAAATAATGTATAAAACATTTGATATTTCTTATAATAATATCAATTATGGTAGATAAATTTAAAAAATATTACGATGATATAGTACTTTTATATTGTATTATATTATATTTAAACCTTAGGATAAAGGTTTTTAGTTATGAAATTCTTATAAAATATTTTTATTTATTTTTAAATTTAAATAATTTCAAACATTTGAATTGTAAAATTCAAAGATAGATCTATTAATGTAAAGAAAATTTATCATTTATTCTTTTAGATATTTTTTATTTATATGATATTGAATATTTTATAAGTATTTTTATATTTATTAATCAAACGGGCTCTTCTTTCTCTTTTTCAGTTCTCATTATTTTTAATAACAATTTTAATCTATACCTGAAAGTCAACAACAAACTAAAAATAGTATTATTGTTATTTAACAAGCTTTTATATTACACGTTCGACTTAACTATTAAACTAAAGGTAAATTTTGATATCTTAAAATAGTAAAAAAAAAATTATAATTTTTATCTTATTTTGAAAAAAATAACATGAAATTTGTTCACGACACCAATATTTATGATTTTATTAAAAAGTGCATTAAATTTAAATAGTCAAACATTGAACTCACATAAAAATATAATAACCCGAAGTTATTAAAGATGTAGATGTGCTTCAAAAATTAAAACATCGAACAAAGAAAACTACAATAATTTCAGCAATAATTAACTCTTACGACCAATTTTAGTTATGAATGTGATAAAAGAAAAGAAGATGAAAATGAAAAATAACAATATTCAATTAGCTCTTTATAACTCAATATCTCTTTTGTATAATATTTTTTAATTAACTTATTCTGTTTTTTATTTATTATTTTAATATATAATTGAATATAAAAAAATTTATAAAATATAAATTAAAATATCTCTCTTATTATATTTTTTAATTAATTAATAAAATTTAATACTGTCAAAAATATTTTTTATATAACTTTTGATAATTCAAAAGATATTTTTATTAATTTTAATTAAATTTAAGAGATCTGTTCTATGAACAAAGATCGAAACTGAACCGTTTGACGAACTAAAACTGATATGAACCAATCCATTAACGATTCCATCCCTATTTCTGGTTCGGTTCAATCTAACATGAACCATGAAACTGGCTTGGATAGACCCATCATAGTTGCTGGTTCTGATTAATTCCGTTGTTCCCAATTTCCCAACCCAACCCGGCTCAAAACTGCTAATTTCGGCCCGTTAAATACCAATACCTTGAGCATATCATTGCTCAATTTTAAGATCTCTTGCTCTGGCACCTCCGTATGAGATCCCTAAGTAAGACTTTAACAAAGTTTGTTTAAAATCCTTATCTGGGCAAAATAAAAAATATACTATCACAGCCTGAAGTTTCCCTTGTAGTTCTTCTATCTCTAACTTCTGCCTCTTCAGTAAAGCAGCATCAGTCAAAATCTATTACAAATTTATAAACTTAATTAACTACATTGTAAAATTCCAGAAAGAAAATAGTTCGATACAGCCACAAAGAAGCCCAACCATAATAATGAAATAGCCACGTAAGAATAAATACTCAGAGATGAGTGCCAATATTTGAATGGTAAAGGGCTTTAAGCTTTTATTATATTCTATTATTTTCAGTCACAGTCCTGAAATCGTTTTTGAAGTCATGTCTCAAGTCCAAGTGTCTCAAAACATCATATGCAAATTATTCGAGCGAACTGAAATGAGTGATTGAAATTCAAACAAGACCTCATTAACTTGAACACAATTGGTGATACGCTTGGCTCTGCTGGCAAACTGGAGAGTTCCCTTTGTTTCCTCAACATGAACCTAAATTTATCATGACGTGAAACAATTAAACCAGAAAACTATAAATAAGATGCCCACCCTTTTCAACCTATTCACCCAACAGAAGAAAGGCAATAGAAAAAATTATAGATGAAACATAAATAATGTGTTACCTCTTCGGGTGCTACGGTGCAAATAATAGAAGTTTTGGCATTACGACCCAGGGCAGGTTGGAGTATGCGAGTTTGTTTACTATCACGATAAGGAATATGTCCACTGCATTAGCAATCTTTATCATTAAAACATTGTTATTCCACAAATTACAATATTATACTTCAGGACAATCAAATACCTCTGCCTTGTATCGTCACCTAGCTTGTTAATCACATTACGAAGAGCCAATGAACTTTTAGTAATGTGCTTTCCTTCCTCTAAACGTACCCCATCAGCTTCGGTTTTAGCAATTCGCATGGACCCCGCTAAACTACCTAATTCTACTTCCAAGAAAAATCACAAAAAAGGGTAGATAGCAGAGTTGTGAGATGTTGCGTGATTTGCATACCTTGACAATAAGAATCAACAAACATAGGCTAATACTTGTTAAAAAACTAGTCCAAAAATTGTTGGGGGACAAAGACAAACCAGGACTGAGATGCAAATGGCGCCAGTACTTGAATAATAACTAGAAAAACTGGTGTCCTTTCCCTTGCTTTCAATTTCCTTTTATACAAATTAAACGACAGGTTTAGGAGTTTTTGAAATAATGATGTGCAGATGGGGCATCATTTCCAACAATAAAATAAGAATATACCATTCTGAATATTGTGTGCGATCTACTACTTCGAACATTCATGTTTGTCTCACCAAAGCGCCTATTGACTGAAAAAGAGCATATCAAGTAGAGATAAGCACAAATTTATCCATATTATCCTAAAGGAACAGACTAGCAGTGACATTAACCTTCCCCGGACTCAATAAGCTTAAGCACTTTCTCAGCAATGTTGACAATTTCCTTCCTATGGCCTGCAACAAATATCCCCCGCTAAAAAACAAGAAAAATCAGTAACTATATATATTCTCAATGAAATACCAAAAGATTGCCAGTGTCTAGTTAATATAAAAGTTCCAAACTCCCATGTATTTGCAACTTCTGATTCTCTACCGCAAAAAGATCATTAATTTCTTCTTTTTTCCATTTAGGAATTTGAATAAGAAACTCCCTATCAGACAACTTCGAACATTGAATACCAAGTATCAAAATTTATGTTGTAATAAGCACATTTTATACGACAAATTTTGAAACAGATACAGCTAGTTCTCACCGACTGTATTTTCTCAAAAATATCTTTAACCGCCAGATTAATGATTATTGGGTTAGTTGTGGAGCCATTTATGGTGAAAGGCTTGCCACTGCTGGTCCGCCCATATGCAAATACACCTCCCGAAAAATAACCTCTAAACGATCAGCAACCAAATAAAAATACATCGCCATGAAAAGCCAAATGACAAGCTCAGTAGTAAATTTCGGAAAAAAAAAAATTAAATAAACAAAAGATAAAAGTAGAATTACTGTTGAAACCCCCAACTAAAGCGCGAATGATATCCTTGGTAAGAAGTTCGTAAACTCCAGCATTTGAGCAAGTTTCATCAAACACGTGATCTGAACGCACACGCCCAACGCAGATGAAATACAAAGGAAAATGAGAAAAAGAAGAGCGGGAAGCATAACCGAGGAATGCATATAATTGTTACCTAAAGCGTAAGAGACGCCGGAGATCGGTGTACCATGTTGCCGGCGAACAGAGACGCGATTGTCTTCGACTGTTCAGAAGAAAGCTCGAGAGAAGAAACCACTCGAGCTTTCTTCTGAGACGAGCTGTCTAACTCTCACTGCAACGCAGGTCTCTCCATGTCTTGAGACCGACCGTCTTCCTCATTCCCCTGTCTCGTGTTTTACAAATCAAGGGTGAAATCGGCCGGGATCTCCTCGGTTTTCAAGCAATTTGATTTGAAACTTTGGTTGACGGAAATACCCCTCAACGTTGTATTTTATGACCTTTGTGATAGTTGGGCCTACTCATGCATCCCTGGAGAGCAACATATTTTGGGCCATACTCATATGGCTTGATAACTTTTGGAATAAATATTTCGAGTTATAGCCACGTCGGACTCCAGTTTAAAAACGGCTCACTTCGCCAGTCTGCTTTTAGTTTACAAAATACAGACATTCGGATGAAAGTTCCTTTTCTCTTATATTTTTAATTCTCTTTCTTGTCTCTGTTGTTGGAAGTGAAATGTGCAAGGTCTCTTTGGGTGTAATATTGTCCAATTTATCAAAATATGGACATGCATTTGAAAAATTAGGTAAACTTTGAAAATAAGAATGTTTATTTTGAAATGTTAAAGAATATTGCATGTGTTATATTAAAATACCTCCACCTTGTTATTTATGATGACTGTTTAATAAAATTTTGTTACTTGTCTATTAACATAAAAATCAACTAATCGCCATAAATTAATTATGCTGATATAATTGTATTAGAGGATATTCTATAAGAATGTTTTGGTATAACAATCTCGCTAACATTTACTTAATCTAAGATTAATTTTAAAAATAAAATAAAATAAAAACTCACTGCAAGTTATAAATACTTCCTTAATTAGTGGTTATGTATATATGTCATGTAGGTAATAATGGAAATGGATTGAGTCGGCCAACAATTGGAATAATTATTAGGCAATTAAATCACGTGGTTATTGAATACTTTGTAATAATTTAATTGCTTGCACTGTAATAATTTTCGCAAGTCCAATTTCCCATATTCCTAAACTGGTCCAGTGAAAAAATTAATTGAAAATATCATCAGAGCTCACATCAAATCCCAATAACAGTACAACAATCGAATCTTACTATTTTCTTCTTATCCTTTGTACCAATTGTTTTTTCCGTTCCGCATTCAAGATAGATGGACTTCACAACATATGCGTGCAAACTGGAAAGCAGATGTATCTTATCACTACGAAAAAAGAAAGAAGGAAAAAGATTATAATGGATATTGTTATCTTTTTCATCACCTTTTGTTAATCAGTCTATTCAGTCTCAGGCAGAGAGAGATAGGCAATATAACACAGCTTCATATTTTGAAGTCGGTATCGAGACCAAAACCATTAAATAAACCCTAAGAAAATCTGTGGTGCAGAATAAATATGCTAAGAAATTTTCTGGGTTACCAAACACAATCCTTGGAGAAAAAGATTAGCTTTATTTATTTATTTTTTTAATTCTTTCAAGTAGTTGAATAATCAAATCTGCTTTTTCTTATCTTCTTCTTCTTCTTCGTCGTCGTCGTCGTCGTCTTTTCTTTTTTTTTTTTTAAGTTTTTTTCTTGATTTGATGGGGGCTACAGATCTCATTATCCAAATCCATTCCTTGCACCTGGAAGCTTCAAACATTTCCAAGGCCCCATCTATTGGGAGAGAATCGAGGCCTCCATTCATGAACTTTATTTTTTTAGTAGAAAACCACAAAGTTGTTGATAATCTATTATTTAATCCTCTTTAATATAAATAAATAAATATATATAGTGTATTATCTCAAAGATACAAACTGGAAAGAAAAAAAAAGGAAGAGAAGCGTAATGACAAACGACTACGTTTCCGCCTTTTAGACTTCCCTTGCAATATCTACGTCGGTTCATTGAAATTTGAAAGTTCCAAATTCTAATAGTAGAAAGCAATTTTCTCCTTCAATTTTTCTTTTTTGCTTTGGTATATTTATTCTCATGTTTGAATATTCGACACATATAAATACTTTAGAGAAGTAGAAAATTAGAGTTGGATATATAAATTATTTCATGCATATTAATATTCTTTAGCTTTATCCAATTTTAAAAGCATTGATATCATATATCTTCACGTGTGTTAAATGGATTACAATATCTCGAATGTTCTAGTGGTTACTTTTTCTTTTTTTATTCAATAATTATTAAAAAAACATTGATATAAAAATTTAAGAGCATAATACAAATTAAAAGAAAATTATTTAAGAGCCAGTTTAAAATTATTATTGGATAGTGAAAATAATTTGAAGAATTTGAAGTTCACTTGAGTTTGATAAAACTATATTCATATAGATTGATATGTTTATATTATATTGTTGACTGTTGTTGTATATATGTTGCTCATATAATTTGTTTTTCTTATTCATATAAAATAAAATAAAATAAAATAAAATATATATATACAGAGAGAGAAATCTCATTAGTGAAAAACTCTCTATACATATACATAAAATTTATGTATATATATAAATAAATAGGTATGATAATAATATAATATATATTATGACATCAATTTATATCCATATCAAAAATGTTTTAACAAGAGTATTGCAGACTTGTATGTTGTGTAAATATCAAAAGTCCTACATTTTTCAAAGAAGTAAAAAAAGCACTAAAGTAAATAAATAAATCAGATGAGATATTTGACAACTTTATTAAAATATTATTGGTTTATATAAAAAAATTTTATCTTTAGAATTATTATTTTTGAAATTACATCTATAAAAAAATCAGATTCTTTCCCAACAGTACAAAATTATTTTATTTTATTAAAATTTAACATATTTTTATATTCTATGAAAAAAAAACATATTGTTATAATTACCTTACCATATATTATATAAATATATATACATGTAATACATATCTTTTACCGTGAATATTAGCATATATTTAATTATTATTTGAATTTTAATAATAAATTAGTCAAAAATATTCTAGCTCGCTTTGCTTGTTACTAAGTGTGCTGATTTTAATATATAATAAGCGCATTATATGATTTTTTTTTTTGGGTGCGGTCGACTATTTAACACTTTAACATGAACGATAATTACTTTAAAGCACAATACCAAACATTTTGACTCTAATTAAGCTAACCAGGGAAGAAGATGAAGCCTCCTATTCAGTCAGTGGCCACACTATTCAGTGTGTCCTTCTATTTAAAATTGTATTTAATAGAGCAGCAGCCTGCAGGTTTAATTTGTTGGCTGTATATATATATATGTATATATATCCAGGATTTCTAATTGACAGATAAAATTGTGACGTTATAATTATCATCCTTTTTGACCAAGTTCAAGTAGATTACGGTCCAATCTATCTTCATCTACATGGTAATATGGGATTCAAATTACCTTTGAATATATCGCAAAACTGAATAATATTAGACCAATATTTCTTCTATTTGAATGATACAAGCTGAATATACTTGACATTTGACGGTGACATCCTAGCTAGGTTAAAATTTGCTGCTTTGCTTCGTTACATTTACTATGCCCCATAAAATTACAGCAGTTTTACCAGCTACCGTTATCGATGTTTGTTGATTAAATTTCCAAATTCTTGCAGGCCCAGCAACACGAATTGATGATATATATGGTGCCTTACGCACCACAATATATTATAGGATGATCTGTTGCAGAGATCAGAGATCTTCAGTTTGCTCCTAATCAATTATTTAACAGTCTCGTTTATCAGAAAATAGTTTTGTTTATTTCTTTACTCTTTTCTTACTTCATTTGTGACTGTCAATTTGTAAATCTTTGCTTTAATTTTGTAAACATGTTGTAGCTGCAGCACAGCAGTGACAGAGAATATATAAATTACACATAGAAACGTGAACCCATGTGCTGATTTGTGACAGTTAATTGCATATGTAGTTAAACAGATACCTTAATTAACAACGATGGTTAATTAAACTTCTCTGAAAAGGACGTATATTTTCCGTACAATTAATTGTGATGGCAAAATGTTGAACATTTATGTATCAGAATGCAAATATGCAATATGGCTCTGTATGCACGTATACAAACAAATAATTATATAATTTTTGATTTTCCACGTAACTCAATTAACTTTTACCATATAGTCTAATGAGCTAGGGATCACTTAACTTTTTATGAGATGAATCTTAGAATGATTTGTAGGGGCAAAGTCATAACAACATTACACGTAATGAATAGGCCACGCATAGTTTCAAACAAATTTGTGTTCGCTTATCTTCTGGTGTCTGTTTCTGTTTGGATAAACAAAAGGCAAAGATGTCTTAACACTACAGCCAACCAGTTACTGCATGTCTTCATCCATTAATATCGACACAGAGGCCCAGTTTAAGATCGTCACTCACTCGCTAACTGATAAAGATTCTTAATTAAATAACAAACATGAAACATCGCATTCAATGATAGAAACTACTATACTACTCCAAAGCATATTTACATTGATACATCATCATCATCTTCGTATTCATGACTTCATGTATATATATTCAAGCTGCTGCATTTCCGTCCAAAAACCAATTTTAAATCTTGCTATTCAACCAAACTATAAAACCACCTTACTCTTTGGTCCAACCTGCTACAGAAGAGAGAGGAAAGGATATAGAGCTCTAATTTCTCTTCGTTTTTGAAAGTTTATTAGAGCTTTATTGAGCTTAGTGAGTTGGTCAAAAAATGTTATGGTTTTACGATGATTATTGTGACTGCGTGGAGCCTAGAATCTGGTATAGATTCGAGAGTCCGGTACATAGAGCTACGTACTCGTATGTTAACTTGTCATTCTCTGTCCATACTGCGTTATACTGGTTTAAAAGTACGTTTAATCTGTTCTTCAGCTCTCTGTTCTCCACTTTCAGCCTGTTCGCTTGCTCTGTCAGGTTCTCTAATTGTCTCTTCTTTCGCCACCGGGACCTCCTAGCCGACTCCCGGTTAGATATCATGCGCCTTTGCTTCCTCTCATCAACTGTGTAAACCGCTCGGTTGGACCCTTCCGAACCAGAGTTCTGCCCAACGGAATCTTCAGAGTGTAAGATAGATAATAGTTCTTGGATTTCATTCGGCGTGAATCCAGTTTCAGGAACAGGAAACTGAAATTGAACGTTTTCTTCAGTTAAAAACATTTGTAAGAAAGAATGAATGCCAAAAGAAAGAGAGTGAACCAGCCGAAGGAATTCTTGTTTGTAGATGGAAAGGAGGGGAAAAGGGAAGAAAGCAGTGTAAGAGATGAGTATTTATAGAAAAAAAAAAGGAGATGTGGGTCCCATTGAACAAAAGCCTTTGGAGGAGTGATGGTATTTTGGTCAAAAAAATATAAAAATGTAACCTCATTCGTAAGGTAGTGGAGGAGTTATAAATTTTGCTTAGCCTTCTCCTCACGTGGGGTCCTTTCAGTAGAAGAGTTAAGTTAGCTTAATCACGAAGAATCAAACAAAAATTGCAATTACACACATATATAATGTAATAGTTATTTATGAGATCGATTGCGACAAAGACGTATGGTGTACGGAACTGAAAAAGTTAATTTTTAATAAAAGGATCCATGAAAATGCAGTGGTTTTATTTTGTACTCAGTTATCTTTAATAAAGAAAAAAAAAAACAAAAAAAAACTAAAAGGCCGCAAATCAATTTAATGCACGTGTAGGTTGTCGGTGAAGTGTTAGTTGGTCGATTCGGGGAACGAAAATGACGAGGGTTTAAATTTGGAATGGGTTTCTTTTTTCCCTAAATTGACACGCATAGTTGAATTGTAATGATCTCGTCACTATAGTTATATGTTACTGATTAGATTGTTGTAAGCATGCATGGCCATGGTTAAATGGCACGTAAACATTTCATTTCCACGTTCTACGACGTACGCATTTGGTTGATGCCTAAATTTTCTTCTTGAATCGAAAAACTAAATGTACTCGTAAATTTTATCGTTGATACTATTAAAACGGATAAATAAAATAATATTTTATTTTAATTTAAAATTTATTGAGTCTTATTTAAAATTAAAGTAAAATACTATAAATAAAATTAACTTGTCGAAGTATAAATTTTGATGCTTAAATTAGTAAACGACTTAATATTTATAAATAATAATAGAGAAGATTGAAAAAAAATATTTATATTATTTATTGATCTAGATAATTGGGTTCAAGAATGAGCTCGTATTGATAGTGAAAAGTTTTCTATATGCAAGAGTTTTGACAACGGTTTCAAAGATCCTTTTTAATGCAGCGAGTCCAATATTTATAAAAACCTTTATACGTGTGAGCATCGGATAACGAAAACTTGATTAAATAATATATGATAATTATGACCGAAAGACAGACGATCACATCATTTCTTTGTAAAAGGCTAGGGTGGCACAATAAATGTTCGCAATCTATAAGATATAGTGTCTCAAGCCTTAAATACGATGGGACATTTTGGCAATTCTTAAAAAATGTACCAAATTCTATCAGTCAGTTCTCCCATTTTTGGTTATTTAGACCGAGTTGCTTCGATAATTTAGCGATAAGCATAGGGATCGAGTCGGACTAGTCTAAGTCAGGTCCTCTAAATAAGGATATGGATGGGGCCAAAAAAATATGGTCAAGAAAATTCTCAATATAAACCTTTTAAGTTTCTACTGTCACAGAGTGAAAGTGAAAACTTGAGTAGTTTCGATTATTAGGTGTGATCTTAGGGTTGACTTGGATTTTTGAGCATCCAAAACTGTTAACAACTTTTAGTAAATGCAAGTGCTTAGATTTTTAATTCCATTTCTTAAAAGATGTAATAGTAGCCAGGCGCTCTTTTGTAATTCGTAACTTCATCACGTGTAAACATATAAAGGGTAGTTTTTGAACAGGCGTGCTGCTTTAGAGGGCTTTATCATTATTTTTAGCCATTAATTGGGTGACTTTAGGGATACACTGTATCGCCTGGTTGTCTTTTAGCTTGTTATAAATATCTTCTGCTTGCCTCTTTTTTTCTATTTTGGATACTCACTGGTATTAGTGTTGACGTCGTCTAAAATTTGACGTAAAAAAAAATTTTAAAATGGAGTCGCCATTTATCCAAATAATAGTAGGATAGATCACTTAAAAAAAATTTTAGATTTTAAGTTCGGGGGGTTGATTAAGTGTAGGGACGGTGTTAGGCACTCTACAACTTTCGTA
>JAWDEX010000003.1:5493338-5508116 GCA_035221805.1 Trichilia hirta | reverse complement strand
AATATCTGGGTAGGCAGGCATTGTCTTTACTTCCTAAATACATGTCAGCACCAAAGTCAGAAATTGAAGAGGATTATAAAAATTGCATTTTAATGAAAATAATTAAACTTGCCTTCTTTGCATCCAAATGAAAATTTACACGACTAGGAGATGTATAAACAGTCTTTACAACGTGCAGGAAATTCACAGGCCAACCAGAAATTACTAAACTTACCAAAAAAATCTAGTGATACTATTTAAACTCTATCAACATCCGTAATTAACTAAGGAGCAGTTAAAATTTCAGTAACAATGAATAAAATCCGTCTTTCACACGGACAGTAGGTCACTGATCTCATTTGACTAAACCAGGAGCTAAGAAAACAGAGAGGATTCCCCAAATATTTCAAGTGATTGATTATCTTAATTCTTAATTAGTTCATGCTTAAGCATCAATGCCATATTCTCCTTTTCCTTCTCAGCTTTATATTCAAGCAGACCTCCTTTTCTTTTTCTTTTTAGAAGAAAATGAAACACAATATATTTTATGATTTATCATGAACAGCTCTGAAATTGTAATAGAAGATTCAAAGAATTACTAGAGAAATCCAAGTTGCCTAAAATGTCTTTTGGTACATGACATTTATACTAAATGAAGTTATAGTTACCTTGTATATGGGAGACAACATAGTATCATTCCCAGCTTGATGATTTCTAAATACCTGATGACTAAAAAATTAATGCAGCAAAAGATATATCCTAATCATTTCGTATTCTGACAGAGAAACAAAGCAAATAAGAATTTTTAAATAAAATGTTCTATTAAATACAGCTGAAAAAAGTTATCCATTTTCTACGAATAGCTCAAGGACATCGAACAGGATTTGAAAAGGTTAGTTGAGCAAGGAACAAAAAATAAATAATGAAAAGGAATATCAGTGTAATTGTGAAAGTATTAGCTACATTAAGAAATCAGAATTGATTTACTGCCTCCAGAGATCAAACAAATTTTGCAAATAATTACAATGACAGTTATTAATTCTAGTTTAACCTAATGAAATTTTGGAGCTGAGTGGACTGCAACACGAGGACGAGGAAAAAAAATTACCAGCAAACTGCCACTGTTACAGAAAATGTAGTGTGTACAATCATGTTCAAGTAACACGAACGCCTGCAATCCACTTCTGTTTTTGCCAAGTAAACCATCCAACTGTTTGCAAAGGGAAAGATTTATTTAATTTACACTGTAGGAAAATCAATACACCAAAGTTAAAGAAGTAACATTATTGACTGGTATTTTTACTTTAGGTGCCCACCTGCGCACAAAGTAAGGAGTAATAACTTCTGCATTATCACTGAAACCATATCCATACAAACCCTACATCAGCAAAATTTGACAACATCAATAACAACACGGTGTTTAAAGGTAGCGTATGGATTTCTACCAATCAATGGCATACCTTTTTCCTAGCAAAAAACGGGAGATCATCATCCTGTAGTCCTCTAGATTCTATACCACCGGATAAAGTACAAATCAAAAACATCGTGCCAAAATCCAGAATCCATTTTCACATCCGCGGCATTTTGTTCTTCTACCAATGTTTTTCCTACCAAATTCGAGTGTTTTTTCACCGTAGCAGCAATTCATTCCGCCCATACAGAAATTTCATCAGTCCATTTCCAAAAGGATGCGTTTATTAACTAATCAAACACCAAATCAAAATTTAAGTAAACCTGCTGTCACTAATTAAACTAGTATGAATAATTAATTAATTAATTGATCATTGTTGAACCTTATTTAATTAATTCGGTTAAAGTTGATTCATTGTGACGTTAATTTTTCCAACATTGGCTTGAAAAATCAAAAGCCAAGATATATTGGCTATTCTCGCGATAATATTTACCTTTTTTCTTTAAAGACTTAATATTTACCAGTTGATTTAGAAGAGGAAAAAAAAAACTCCTATGAAAGCTCTGGTTTAAATGAAACTATTAGACCATTTTAAAAGGAAAAAAAAGAGTCAAAGTATTGGGTAGAACTATTCAATCAAAATATAGTAATGTATTAAATTATTGTTATTTTAATTATTATTATTATTGATTAAATTTAATTTATATATGTGTAATAAAATTTAATTAAATTTGTGTACGAGTAACCCATACCCTTTTTTAATTTAAATTTGAACGAATATGGATCACAAAATTTTAGGATGTCATGTGACAGTGATATTTAACTACAATTTTATTTAATTTTAAATTCTTTTAAATGTTCATTTTACTTTTAATAAATAAATAAATTTTCATAATTTATTTTTTAAGAAACTATTTTTATTCTACGGCTCTCTCATAATTGTGATATTACACGTCAAATCTTAATTATTTTATTCTCGATTTGTAATTTACTTTTAACCTTCGGTAAGAAATTTATTAAATTGATGAACTTGAAATTAATTCTTAAAATTCATATTTACGATTTTGCAAGACAGCACCTTGGATTGGATACAAATCAACTGCAACGAAGAATGTTAGGGTTATTCTATATGAGCATTTTTATCTTTTCAATCTAATTAGGGAAGAGTTTTTAATTAAGTAAAATTGTTGTAGACTTATGATAGCATATAAAAAAATTCCACACCATCCAATTTTCTGAAAAGTTTCCTACCATTTTGCATGACTTTGCTTTGGTCTATACGTATCATGTTGTTGAAGAAAATTCAACCGTATTTTGTTCGGACAATTCTCTCATGTACATTGTTAATGGGATCCAAAACCTTTTACATGGAACAATCATGGCTTAGTTAATTAACATGGGTTACATTTATTTGGAAGGCATACATGCATATATAGATACATATGAAATACATATGAAATAATAGTATGTGTGATAATAAATAATTATGTTGCGTCTTTCGAAGTATTTGCAATCATGGCAAGCATGCGGAGCTTAGGATTCCTTGACATGATGGTGATAAGGAGAAAAAGGATAAAACAAAAGTAAAACAAAACTTTGGTCACCAACCGACATCATGGTAACCCATACGAGTATGGACGACAACGACAACAAAAAGAAAACAAAATCATTCAAAATCATAACCAAAAGCATGCATGTTTTGAAATTTTTTTTAAAGACGACTCTTATCAGTGCTTCTGCTTTACTTTTCCTATACATTTTTAACGTTAAATTATACTAAGGATACCAGCTGTTTTCGAAAGCAATGGAAAAAAAGGGGACACACATCAAGATAAAGATTAGATTAGTAGAGTGAATAGCCAACTTTATTGTGATAAGACAGAAATATAATAATAAAATCTAAAATTCATTATGCAATATCCATCCTCAATTTGTCAAGAAATTAACGTTTAATTTTGGAATATTGTTTTATTAAATCAAAATTATGATCATATTGATTCCATTTTCATTCTTACAATCCCTATAGAATCAAGATATTTTGTCTGAGTTGATTCATTGATAAGAAGGAAGAAGAAAGAAAGAAAAATGGAATTACCCCAGAAAATTGGAATCAAAATCTTTACCCATTAAGAGAGTTGCAGAATTATTTCCATGATCAAAATGCATGTAATTCAATCTCAAATATAAAACTCAAAACCATAAGCAAAAAGGACATATTAATAACATAGATTGTAAGACTAAACATGGAAATAAAATTTAATTATTTAATTTTTTTCATTAATTTTGATTTCATATTTAACACCATATCCATTCAACAAAGATAGCTCTTCTTTGTTACTTTTCTTTTTCTCAATAATATTCGTCCATCAAACTTCACAAACTCAAGAACTCCCCACCGTAATATATTCACTTACCCAAAGGAAAATAGTAATTAATCCTGATAGGCAAATGCATCTCCCTTATTCTTTCCTTTCACTGTTCTTCTTGTGCTGCTGGCAGTAACGCTTCCGTCATACCTCATATTCCCGTCGTTATGAATCAACGGTGCGTCGTTATCCTCTCCGTCATCTTCTGTGGCAATACGGATGCAAGAACATCGTTCTAGAGATGCAAAAAATGCAGATGCAACACCATTGATAAACCACATAGCCATCCCGTCGAGTTTTCCGCACGCAGGTGAACCATGACTCGATGAGGTTCGAATTTTAGGCTCTAAGGAACTCGATCGAAAGCTAAATAAGCCAGAACAATTAGTGGAAGTAGAGGTGGCAGCCATGGAAGTGAGACGCGGTGCCACTGAAAGATAAGGGTTAAGGAACTTGAAGCTGTTGTTAGGGTGTTTTATTCTCACAAGGCTGTAGTTCGTAATTGTTGCAAGTTTAGTTAATTTCAAAAAATGCCCTCGAAAATTCGTGGAATTACAATTATATCTTGATGAACAAGACATTTACAATTGATTCGTATTATTTTCTCTGCCGTGAGATATATTATGGGGAGGCCACCTAATGATCCATTTCTTAGTCGTTTTTTTAATCATTTCATATTTATTTTTCAATAAAATTATCAACAATAAGGTAGCATACTGTTATAATTCTTTATATGTGTAAGACAATCTTAATTTCATGAAATCAAATATTGAATTTTTTATTATATGATTCGTCACCAAAGTTTAGCCGAAAACCATTTTTAATAAGATACATATGTGAATTAAAATACTATTTACTTTTGACTGCTAACATTACATTTTATAATTTGAAGATGGTAAGGACACAATGGTCAGTATAGTGGATCAATGGGGGTTTCGTTTGTTGTGGCCTAAGAAAATTATATGATTATATAATTAAACAAAAGAATTAATGATGCTATGCTACGGTGAAAGTGCGTGTCATCATTCTTCAGTTACCCACTTGGGTGACCCATCATAATTCATAATTCCGACTACTCGAACGAGCCCGTTGTAGACTAGAGTATATAATTATTAGAGAGAGATCTAATCATAATGAGCATATAAATTAAAAAAATATATAAAAATAAAAATTATTTTAATGTAAAAAATTAAAAATAAGTGTTATTAAAAAATTTTTAAATCTTTTATTTTTAAAATTAAATAAAAATTAACAATATAATCGGGTCAATTCTGTAATTTAATTGCTGACCGTTTTATGGGTAGGATATTTAGTATTAGAGTTAAGCTTGCTGGAGATGAGAGAGAATTTAATTTGTTAATTAAGATGATCCATGCTTTTGTTTTTGGTCTGAATACCGATTAAGAGAGAGATCTGGAACGAAAGAGAAAGACAGTGAGATGTCTTGAGATTTTAAATTTGATTGGGATTTTAAAGGCTTGAACTAATAATTCTATACGCTCTATTCACGAAAAAAGAAATATTATTTTTCTGTGAAATCTCCAAACAATCCCCATTCCATTCACAACGTATTATTCTCTTTCTCTGATTTGGGTAAAATTTAATTCAAAATAATGAAACATTTATTCTGTGACATCCATATTTTGTCTTTTATTTCCATGTATTGGGCTTTCTCCAAATAATGAATTATTTACTTGGGCTTTCGTGAATGAACCCTATGTAACCAAATAATTTACTTTGATTCAAACCGAATATAAGTTTTATGAATGGGTAAAAATTCAACTACGCTCGTAATAGATATTCAATTTCATTATCCAGATCATATAATTTAAAATAAATAACTTAAAATGGCATCAAGAATGTAGATCAAGGCTATAACTATGAACTGCTATGCCTTATGATCAAATCATATAATTATATCATTTTTATTGCAACGCGTAATTTATGATGAAATAAATACTACACTTTTCATTACACTAAATGACTTTATTATTTATCATTTAAATTTTTTTTATTATTTATCACTTAAAAATTGTAAAAGTTCACCTTTTAATTGATAAAATAAAATAACAATTAAGGTGACAAAATTTTGGGATGACATATGGAAAGTCTATTACTCTTTAGGATACGTTTAAAGTCAAAGAATAAGATTTTAGATAAGATGGTGATAAAATATGTATGATATTTTATTGCCAGATATTTTATCGGCAGAGTTTTATCTAAATCTTTACATGATCCACAACGACCACTGCTATCGTGATTTTGAGATATCAAACTAATAGTTACATTAATTCACGAATTAAACGAGAAAATAATAAATTATTAACAATAATATATATAATTACCGTATAATAAGTAAATACTTAAAAAATTAAAAAAAATATATAATAATAAAATAATTTTATTCCGTTTATTTGTTTTAAAAATTTTTTATAAAAATTTTTATCTTATATAATAATAATAATAATAATTATTATTATTATTATTATTATTATTATTACCCGAGGAATGCTAGCATAATTTGCCTAAATCTCTACTCATAAATTAAACATTTGTCCAGGTTTTTTATAAAAATTTGTTATATTTAAAATGTTTAAAAAATAAATAATAATATTAAAAATATAAATTCAATGTAAAAATTATTTATACAAATTGATGTAAAAATTTTTGTATGTCGTTTATTTTTTATTTTTTTATCAATGTGATTTCATAAACACGTAATAATCATAAAGAATTGTTATATTAGTTTGTATAATTAGTTTATATAGAAAATTTGTATCATAACATTACTCAAAAATAAAAACTAAGTGTATATATTATAAATAAAAAATTTATATCCTAACACGAACACTAGTTAAAAATAAAAACAGGAAAGGATAAAAAAATTTCCCGGTAGTCTAGGGCCATATAGGAATCCACACTAAACGATAATAATTTACGAAAAATGGGAAGAAATTTATCCCGAATTTCTTAATGGGATGGAGATTGGTTCAGTGACCTCTGCTATTTCCATTATAATACACACGCGTCCACTATCTTACTCAGGTCCGGGATGGGGATTGGTGCCCAAATTTGTTGTGGCTCTTTTGCAATTGACCATTTTCAGAAACTATTAAAACTCAATCAGAATCTCCATATGCTATCTATCGTGGAAATGGGTGTCTTATTTTTAGTTTTTTATTTGCAATGTTGCTATTTTATTGGATACAACTTCGTTGACAGTCAATATTATTGAAACTGATCAGAACTTCAATGGCTCTTTAGTAACCCATGTCCTCAACCAATTTCAAGAATAGTATTTGACGAGTATCCATAACCTAAATAATGGTAAAAAATAAACTTGATAAAATGGTAAAGCCAATTCACATCAAAGGAATGTCGGTATAATTTTGATGGAAGATATGGCACTTGCGATGCAATACTAGTTCAATTTTTAAATCTTCTCCAGAGCTCTCTCTCTAAAGATACATGCCAAAGTAGAGAAGAAGGCATAGCCACAGCGACACCATGCAGATACGTCAAAGAGAATTGGAGACGGACGAGCCTTTTCAATTTATGAAAATTACACAACCTTTACCGTGTTCCGGACTCCCATACTCTGCAAGATTTACGCGCACACACTATTGGACCTCCATTTACTTAAATTTTTTTACTTAATTTAGATATAAATTTTTAACTATTAATCTATACAATTTAATAATAAATATGAGTACTTAATACAATTTTATAACTTTAAATCTTAATTACTTGAATGCAATAGTTCAAAATTTGTATCTAGTCAAAATATTAAGTTAAATATTTTGTGTCTAAACTTAAAGTGTGTGTGTGTATATACAATGACAAATACCCTATGATTTTGTAATAATGATAAAATTCTATTTTATTTTTTGTGACCTCTCGGCTAACATATCATTAAATTTATTGGAAAATAACAAAACACGGAGTCAGAAACAGGATAAGCCTTCCCCTCCCACACGCCACATTGCCATCCCCGTAAATAGCAAGTGTTCAAGTCGCTCTAGCGTATCTCTTTACGACAGGTTTTCGGTTTTGATATCATCGGCCAACGAAGGTGGAAAACTACTAAATACAATTTACGTGTCTGATTCATCATTCCTTCTCTCCTCTTCGGACTTCAATCTTCCCCGTATGTATTGCTAAACATTTCCTTTCATCCCCGCGTTCATTTAATGAATCAGTCCTTTCAAACTATTCTACCCGTGTCCTAATCCAACTGGTTAAGAGAAAGCAGATATATATTCCATCTAATCATCGACGTCCTGGGATCACTGTCATGTACTACTGTCATGCGAGAATTGCATCTATAAATAAATGCCATTCGGTCCTCTGTATTTCTACATCTTCTTTCCTTCCTTTCTGTCGTGGGTGAACTCAGAAATCCGAAAGAACTGAAGGTCTGCAACCAAACATGTTGTCGAAATTCAGGGTCACCTTTTTCACAATGGCTTTTCTTGTCTTCTTCATGTTAAACTATGCTATCGCTCGCCCAGAACCCACTTTTCCGAGAACTCAACTCCAGGTATGTACAATTATTGATAGCCATAATAATTTGTTAATAAATTATTCTTTTAACAAATTATGATATATTCATGGTATTTAACTGTATGTAGGAGGAGGTTGAGGGAGAATTGAGCTGCGAAGGAGTAGGAAAAGAGGAGTGCTTGACCAGAAGGACTCTCGCGGCTCATGTGGATTATATATATACTCAGAACCACAAACCATGATTGGTGAGAGGAGGACAGGTCTTTAGTCTTTTAGATAAATAAAGGAGAAAATTATCGAATGGAATTCAATGGCATCTGGATGATATGATTACAATAAAGAATATATATGTCTATCTATTGGTTTATAGTATGTTTTATTAGAGTTGTGTTCTTGTTCTGATTCCATTTGAGTGTCGTTGTGTGGTTTGGCCATGGTGTGAGGGATCGATTCGGTCTTTGTATTGAATATTTAATTCACTTTCTGTTACTTAAAATGACACAAATTAAAACAATTGTGCAGATAAAAAAAATGAAAATTAAACTCAGGTCTTGCAAATAATACAGGAGGAGTTATCTTCTTCATGAATTGAAAGGGATGGAATGAAAATGCGTTTAAGGATGTAAGGAAGAAATTTCAGCCTTTTCACTGCTGAATTATACGAATCATCTGTTCATTTTTAATCACAAGTCTACAGCTTGCGTTCACATTAATGATCTTGAAAAACCAAGCTGCATCGAAGGCAATAGAAAACAAGTTTGAACAAACAAAAATGGCAGTCAGTATCACCCGCCTGCCATTGAATATTCCTTGTACTGGAGAAATCAAACGCTCTAGGCATAGGAAAATTGACAACACTTTCTCTGCGAATCCAGGTTAGGGAAATTAACAATGAAAACCCTGATAACTGTTTTTACTACATTTACTCCATGATTTACTCGCATAGCTGAGTTGGAAAATTTGCCATTCCATGCACCCAAATCGTATCATCTCATTCGTTCCTGAGGAACTATTTTTCAATGTCTATTATTTATTTGATAGCTGAAAGCAGACAAGAGTGTCAAACACGGCAGTGAGAATGTGAGACTTATCATCATACACAGGTGTCATTGAAATTTCCAATAATAGAAAAACAAAAAAGAGTGTCATTTCCACGAGTATGCGAATTCTGCTTTTGTCTGACTGCTTTTACTGGAAACCGAAAGAAAGATGATGAATGCATATTTAACAAACATTTTTGACGTGTTCTCAGACTTGCAACTTGCAACAGAATAATCGGAGATGTTCCCATTAAATTCTGCCTTAGCCTTCTACCCCAAGGTGAGCGGTTGTTCTTACACCTTCCTTCACCAAAGGCAAAAACATCTACATGAAAAAAAGAAGATGTGTCATTTCACTAGTTCAAGAATCATATAAATGCTAAGTCAGCCGTAGTGGATTCGAGTAGTGGGAATAGCAAGTGTCACCAACTGGACGCACCAAAAGATTCAATTCAGTCAAAACTTTGCCACTCAGATTCCACAGCAACAGCACAATTCCAATCCCCCACTCACTTCTAAAACCCGTACTGGTAGTTTTGAAATCCTACTCTTCCATCAGCAAGGGAACAGAAATTAGATAGCAAAGGCCATTTCTCATATAATGTGTGTGTTTAAGAATGACCTGCAGTCGTTAGCAGCCACCACAAACAAACTCTAAAACTACATAAAAATAGATGCAAAAACATAGGAGAGACCAAAAGCTTCCATGCTGGCAATTGGAAGTATCTTGTCAACAATTTTCACTGGAAAATAACAGCATGTAGTAAATTACTAGCTCCACTGAAAATGGTCTCAACTTTCATCTAATAGTGCATTCCAAATCGAAAATCATGTACAATTTCACCCGGTGCAAAACTAAAAGTGGATCATTCATTCAGTCCCTGCCCATCCTCCAACCCAATTTCAGTTCTCAAGAATTCACAGCATTAGTATTTTAAAATGATTACTGATTGAAAATTTTATATTCCACAATCTGAATAACACATTTTAAGCAAGATTCAATCCGCACTTTTGCTTTCAAATTCAAGAAACAAAGACAATAACCTTAATAGGAAATCTTTAAGTAAATCAAAAATTTTTGTCCCCACTTCTGATTTCAGCCCAAACACATACAGCCTTCAGCCGCTTTGTTGACACTGAATTAATGCACAAAGCAAAGAGAAACATGTGCAAATGAAATCAATAACGTTTGTAAATTTAATGTTTAACCATTAGCAGACATAAGTCCCCCCAACCAAGTTCACCTAAATTAACCCCAATTCATGACCTCCCCTTTTCTCAAGGGAGAGGAGATGTCTTTAAGCCTTAGAACAATTGGCCTGGTTACACTCAATTATAGATTTTTTGTAAAATGGCTTCAACTCTGTTGTCTCAACAAGAACTTATTGTTAGTTCCAATTATTTTATCAGATCATATAAATTGATTCCATTGGTTACTCTTCATTGCTAAATGAATATTGTCAAATTTTACATTTCCTAATCTTTATAAAGAGCAAGAAATTCTACATATAATGAAGCTATCACTCGTACAGATAAAATGAGCAGGCGCTAAAAATTTCCTATAGCTAATATCAACCATCAAAACAAATTAGATGGCATCAATTTTACATTTCCATTCAGAGGGACAACAAAATACAAAGTTTTACCTGAGGAAGCTACAATAGTAAATCTCCATCGTGTCACCTTGATGAAAATTCTCTAGAAAAATTAAGTAGGCAAGAGAACTCTAGTACCATCCAGGACATGTAGATATAAAGCCATACATATGGTAACAATTACTGAAGACTTTGCACCTACATATCTGATAACTTCCAATCCCCGGTCCACAACCTCATCATGAACTGTATGAAAACTTCTTTTCAGACCATCCAACAGCTTCCAAAACAAGAACTCCACGATAGATCTAATAGTCTCAAATGTTACTCGGCCGGTTACATCAAGCACAAACCTCCTATTGTTGGGGACAGCCAGCGTAGATGACACCTTGCTCACCCATCCGCTATGTTGAATCCCATTATATGAGCTTTCCCCTTTGGGATGCTTGGAAGTCGCTTCTTTTTCAAAACAATCATCTCGAATTTCGCTAGTTCCCTCAGTATGATCAACAATTGAACATGTGGAGCTAGAAGTTGAATTCAAATTCTTGTTCGAACTTGTCAGAACCTGGTGAGATGTTTTCACAAGTGTTTCCACGGCACCATTACAAATAGAAACCAAAATATCCCTCACTTTGTTTTGATGCTTGGGATTGGTCAACCCAGAGAAGATCTCGTCGTAAGTATTGATATCCATCGTCTTGTCAAGATACACGGCAATAGCTGTGCTCACAAACTTCTGCATACAATCAGCTATAAGCTCCCTACACCTATCATTGCAAACCACATTTACCCATCCGGGCACATCTGATGATTCCTCCCCAAATCGAACCACATTAACCCGATCACTTCCACTTAACCCATTACCCAATTCACTATTCGAGTAAAACCCTAAAACCAAGTTCCTTGCAAAGCTACCAACCACAACTGAAACAAAGCCAGTGCCAGCCGTAGACAGAATTCTATCCATAATCCTATCACTAAAACTCGAATTTGTAGTCCCAGTTCCTAGTTCATTGTCATTTACCGATTTTATTTGGTACCCGCGCAAAATCCCCACTGTCAAAGCCTCAGAAACCCTAATCAAGGACTGAGAAAACTCCTCTGATCTTGCAATCTTCGAAATTTGCTTTAAACTATTAGGAATTTTGTCGGAATCGGATTCCAGAAACTCCTTTAAATCTTTAGAGACGACACTCATCATCCCCGCAGAATCCGAAAGCAATTCAGCTATAGAAACCATAGCTCCTAAGAATTTGATCAATCTCTTTCTCTTCTTCACCACAGAAGGTAAATTATAGACCTTGTAAGCTCCATAACTAGAGACACCGAACACAGCTAACAAAATCAGCCCTTTCTTTCTTCTCTGAGAGAACGTCAACGTTTTCTTGACCAATTCGAAAGCCATTGAACCAACCTACAGCTACAAGAACTGATACGACAGGGTATTCAAATGTAAAATTGGAACTGGATTGAAAATTAAGCTATAGACAGGTTTTATTTATAGGGTCGAGAAATTTAGGGTTTTCTTTGTTCTTTCTAAATAATTTTGATGCGTCAGAGCGATTGAAATTGATGAAATGGATAAGCCAATATAATGGTTTTAACTTGTACGCATGAGTAATTGCGAATAGAATTGTGAAGAAACAAGTAAAGGAAATACAGACGATTGGGAACAAACGAACCTGTTCGATAAAGAGGAGAGACAGAGTTTGTCAAGTTGACGACGAAGATGGCGATCTGTCATATTTACGTCCATATAAGCAAAACGACGAATGATCATTGGTCGAAAGCCCTGGACCTGGTGGCTGTGCATTTTTTTTTTTCCAAAAATGCGGGGAATACTAAATTTCAAAACGACATATCGTTTAATTCTGTTCCTATTTACTGCTTGTGAACGGAAGCCGGCACGATGTCCGCGGGTGGAAAAAGCACAACTTTTGTGCGTTACTGACTTATATTATTAGCAATTTATAGAGTCAAATTATGGATGCTATTTGTTGATGTAAATTTTAACAAACCCCCTCGCTGACGTGGAATCATTGTCAATATGTCCTGCTATCAGATTTTCTTTCGTATAAAATAAGGTGTAGTTAAAGTGCATCAATAATTTCTTTTGACAAAAAAATTTGACATCATTAAGTAAATTAAGGTAAAATATAAAATTTTAGATACAAAAATATTAAGTTTAAAAAAATTATAGCAAAAATAATCTAAGAGGTATTTTTAACTATTTTTTTAATTTTTTATATTAACTTTTATGAATTGACTGTTATATTTCGATATTACACGATATTTATAATTTTTTTTTTGATAATGTGATAAGTGTTTATTTATGTTTGAGATTTATTATAATTTTTAGTTTTTCCCTTTATTTTTTTTTTTTGAACGGTAAAATTCTTAATTTTTACAGGAGATTTTTGTGTTTGAGCTCTTATTCTTAAAAGATATCAAGAGTAACCGGATAACCATCAAAATACTAAATATGCTCTAACTTTAGTCTATGACATTAATTGGTACAAAATTGCAAAAAATTTTCAAGAATTTTAAAATCAAATCTAAAGTTAAAATAATGTTAAGTCTTGAAAGAATCCTATAATTATAAATTATAATTTAAAGAAAAAATTTAGGGTACACAACATACGAAATCAAATGGCCAAAACCGAGCACGTCATCAAATTTGATAATGTGACGTATTTTCAACCGTCAGTCGCATATATGTCAAATGTGCCAATACATAAGATTTTCTCTAATTTAAAATATAAAATCATAAAATTATAAATCAAACTATTCCACTAATAAAAATTTAATATAAAAATTTCAACATCTAAAAAGACTATGAAATTCTAAAACAAACAGTTCTACAGTACAGAAGTTATAACTCATTTCAAAATTCATTTCCTCAATCTCCTAATATTAGGTCCAATTAATAATTTTGAATTCTAATTTTAATTATTACAAAGCAGCTAAAGATATTTGTATTTAAGACTCGTTAATATGGATATCTTATACAAAAAGAATTCTATAGTCTGCGCCACTGAACACACTAGCACACTATATAATCGTCGTCATGTACAAAGGCATAAAATAATGTGGAATCAAAACCAGGATGTTTGGCGAGTATCACATTTCCATTTTGATCAGCAGAGCTTACGCCACTAAAGCTTAGCAATGGATATTGTGTTCTCATAATTTGGTGCCTATTCAGAAATCTTTGATTTTAGGGGCAAGTTAACATCCTCCTCAAGATCACTGAACGAAAAGTAATCTTCGTTCCCCACGTAAGTCGCAGTCTCGTTATGTCCACCTATATCTGAATCTTCCTCTGGCCAGTCATCATCATCATCATCTTCATGATTTGGAATCTGTATTTTAGAGGACAGACCAACAAATACATTCCCATCTTCTGTCACCACCTGCTTTTCCTCAATAACTCCTTTATCAATAAATTGAATCTCTGTACTTTCAATTGGGTGTTTTTCAGTCTCATAATCCGTTGTCATTGCGGAAGCGGATGGTTCAGAAGCATATGTTCTGGGTGACACAATATCAGAGGAAGCATAATAAGCGATGTGAGAACAAGGTCTTCATGCAGTCCATTTTCACTGTCTTTCATATAGGAAATTCTTCTTACAAACCGGTCAGTTTCCGGCTTTGTTTGCTTTTGTAGCTTCTGCATCCACATTGCTCTGGCTTGCATTACCTGCAAACAGTAGTCGAAGAATTGTAAGACTCATCAACGATCTTTTTTTCACAGATGTGTTGACTATGAGTTTTTTATGATGACCTAATTTTTATGTTGTATACAGTTGCTGTTAGTTTTTGATGTTGATAAATGATATATATGCTTGCTAACAGCCTTGGTTGACAAAGGTATCTTTTGC
>JAWDEX010000003.1:5473591-5493238 GCA_035221805.1 Trichilia hirta | reverse complement strand
AGTAGTTTGCTCCGAGTTGCCCCAAGTTAATATCGAAAAGACGAGTTGTTATGATGGGGTCACTGTAAATTCAATTTTCTGTCCCGCTAGGTAAAAAGTTGAACCTATGGAAATCACTCAATAATAATTTATTTTAACCAGCAATTTATTAAATTGATGAATTTGAAATTAATATTTAAAATTCCTATTCACGATTTTGCAAGACAACATCTTGGATACAAAATAAGTTGCAGCACAAGAATGCTAGTGTTATTTATACGAATATTTTTATCTTTCAGTCTAATTTGAGAGGAGTTTTAAGTGTGAAAGTCAAAGACTCGTTACAAATTTCTGAAAAGTTTCCTACTGTGCATGACTTTGCATATCATGTTTAACACAACCATATTTTGTCCATACTGGGTTGTTTTCTACATTATTTTTTTTTTCTTTTTGGCTACCTGATGGGATCAAAAACCTTTCACATGGAGCAACCATGGCTTAATTAATTATGTTGTGAAGCTTCTCCTTCTTCTTTCGGACAGAACAAATTCATAGTAATTAATTAAAAACAACAATTCTAATTGAGGTTTCATTACAAGGAATTAAATAAAACAGTATACGTAAAATTAAAATCTAACGCTAATTTAAATTTATCACATAACTACAGATTTATTTTTTAATTATATTTTTATTTATTACTTATCAATTACATCTTTAAATTTGCCCAATAAAAATTTAGATCCATATGCGTGATGATTATTCTCTTAATTTGAATTGTTCTAATATATAAATGTTGTGTGTTTCGAAATATTTGAAATTATGGTAAACGCGCGGAGCTTATGTTACTTGGCCTGATGAACAAAAAATAAGACAAAACTTTGACCACCAAACGGCGTAATGGTAACCCATAAGAGTATGCCCACAACAATTTAAAAAAAAAAAATGTAAACAGCATCATTCAAAATCATACCCAAAAGCATGCATGTTTTGAATTCTGTTTTTAAAAGCCGACTCTAATCTAATCGGCGCTTCTGCTTTACTTTTCCCAAAAAATTTTAAACGTTAAATTATATCATGGCCGCCAGCTATTTTCAAGAGCAATGGAAAAAAGTGTCACGCGTCGAGATGACTATTAAGTGAATTGCCAATCTCATTGAGATAAGACAGAAATATTAAAATATAATCTAAAACCCTTTATTATAAAACGACATATCTATATTATTATAGCAATATCCGTTCCGAGTTTCTAAAGAAATTTACATTGGAATATTGTTTTATTATATCCAAGTTAGGACCATATTGACTCCATTTTCATGCTTACAATCCCCATAGAATCAAGAAATTTTGTTTAAGTTCATACAATCATAACAAGGAAGAAAGAAGAGAGGAAGGAATTGCAAATCTCTTACAAGGTGAGACAAGTAAACCCCAGAAAATTAGAATCAAAGTCTTTACCAATTAAGATAGTTGTCCGAGTATTTCGTGATCAAAGTGCATGTAATTCAATCTCAAATACAAAAACTTAAGAACAATGAGCAAAAAGGCTACATTAATAACTTGAATTTATCAAAACATTATAAACAATTTTTTTTATTTAATTTTCATTTCACATCTAACAACATATAAATTCAAATGACAATAACTCTTCTTTGTTACCTTTTATTTTTTTCAATAATATTCGTCGAACAACAAAAACCATTAGATTTCACAAACTCAATAACTCACCACCGTAATATTTTCACTTGCCAAAATGAAAATAGTAATCAGTCCTGATTGCCAAATGCATCCCCCTTATTCTTTCCTTTCCCTGTTCTTCTCCTGCTACTGGCAGTAACGACGCCATCGTAATTTAGATTCCCGTCGTTATGAATCAACGGCACGTCGTTATCCTCTCCGTCATCTTCTGTGACAATACGGATGCAAGAACATCGCTCTAGAGATGCAAAAAACGCTGATGCAACCCCATTGACGAACCACGTAGCCACCCCGTCGAGTTTTCCGCACCCGGGTGAACCATGTCTCGTTGAGTTTCGGATTTTAGGCTCGACAGAACTAGATCGAAAGCTGAATAAGCCAGAACAATTGGTGGAAGTAGTGGTGGCAGCCATGGAAAGGAGATGTGGTGGTGGTGGTGGTGGTTGCCACAGAAAGAGAAGGGTTGAGAAACTTGAAGCTGTTGTTATGGGAGTTTTATTATTATAAAGCTGTAGTTGTTAATTGTAACAAGTTTAATTAGTTTGAATAAATGCCCTTGAGAATTTGTAGAATTATAATTATATCTTGGTGAATAGAACATTTGTAATTGATTCGTATTATTGTCTCTGCTGTAGCATATATGATGGGGACGCCACCCAATGATCCATTTTAGAGTCCTTTTTTTTCTTTTTTTCTTTTTTTATGATGTTACATTTTTTTTTTATTTTCACAAAATAATTAACAATAAGTTAACATACTATTATAATTCTTAATGTGTGTAAGACAATCTTCATTTCATGAAATTAAATAATAAATGATACTAGGCGAAGGTGAAAGTGCGTGTCATCATCCTTCGGTTAACCCACTAGGGTGACCCATCATAATTCATAATCCCTTTTCATCTAACAAGACTACTGTAGAATAGATCCTATTATTAATTAGAGAGAGATTTTATCGTCATGAGTACATAGATTTTCTTCAAATTTTTTTTTTTTTATTTTATTTTAACAGAAAAAATATTGAGGTACTTCCTTTAATTAAGAAAATGTTTTCATGATCCATGAATAGGGTTAGACTGCTGTTCAAGAGATTTGGAACGAAAGACAGACAGTAAGGAATTAAAATTAAATTTGATTTGAATTTGAAAGGCTATAGTAATAGCTTTTACAAAACAAGAAATATCAATTTTTCGTGAAGCTAGTCTCTTTCTCGATTAATATTTCACGTTAACATTTATTAATTTGATGTCTCAAATTCAATACCCTCAATCGCAATCACAACATATATTCTCTTCCCCTCATTCCGCTACAATTTAGTTCAAAATAATGAAACATCTTTTTATTTTCCGTGGTCTCCAATTTTTCTTCCCTTATATTGTGCTTTCACTTGAGCTTTCGTGAAGGAAACCCATCTAGATCATTGATAACCCTTTCAGTTTGCACATGAGAACTCTTGTAAGTTGGTCCCTTTATGAAAACTGAAACGATCAATCTGTTGCCATCTCTTAAAATTTTATCTATTGATTCATAATCATGATCTACAGCATATAATTTAAAAGAAATAAATTAAAACGGTATCAAGATTAATTACATAATCAAATATTTAATGGCTATAAATACCACCCCAGACATATGTATTATGATCAAATCATACATTTATATCATTTATCTCAAAATTGTTGTAATAATTTTTGAAAATATTTTATTCAGTTGTTTATATTACCATCCATAATTTATGATAAAATAATACAACACTCAACTTATATCTCAAATTTTTTAGTATACTATATAATTTATTATTTATCATTTAAAATTTTTAAATATTAACCTTCTAAATTGATTTATTATTTATCACTTAAAAATTATAAAAATCTATCATCTAATTGATAAATAATTATTATATATAATTACAATATAATAAATAATATTTTGCAAAAATAAAAAATTTATGTTAAATATATAAAAAGTATGATTTTATATTATTTATTTAAAATTTTTATATAATAATAATAAACCACTGTGCAAATGATATATGATACATATATAATAAGTTTTTTTTTATTGTATATAATAAATTTTATTTATACTTCTTAAATTTTTTTACATTGTAATTTTTTATTTTTAGATTCTAATTCTAATTTGTTAAATATAATGAAATTTATAATGCAAGAGTTAGAAAGGGCAGCAAAAAAATTATAATGCGAATCACACATGATTTGTACAGTAACATAACTTACTGTATTAATATTAACGGCAAATCTTCCGTTTGGATATCGCCAGTTAACCAAGATGGAAAACTACTTATTACAATATCTGTTTCCCGATTTCATCGTTCCTTCCCTCCCTCCCTACTCTTTCGGACTTCTGTCTTCTCCGCGCGTAATTGCTAGACGTTTCCTTTTATCCGCGTCTCCAATTAATAAAATTAATCCTTTCAAATATTCTCCACGTGTTCTCATCCAACTGGTTCAGAAAAACATATCAAATCAGTTTCAGAGTTGTACAAAGTTAACATGAAATCGACCTCACACGATCCTCGCATTGCACTACTGGCATGTGAGACTTCCACGCTTCTATAAATAATGCCTGATTCGGTCTTCTGTAGTACTGCGTCTTTCGTCCTTCCTTTCAGTTGTGTGTGAACTCTGAAATCCGAAATAAGCAAACATGTCGAAATTCCTTGTCACCTTTTTCATTGTGTCTCTTCTAGTCTCCTCCATATTAAGCTATGCTATCGCTTGCCCAGAGCCAACTCTGCCGAAAACTCAACTCCAGGTACGGACAATTTGATTCACCAAAATAATTTATTAATAAATCATTCTTTTAATAAATTACGATATATAATAGATTCTTGGTACTTCACTAGTAGGTTGAGGAAGAATTGAGCTGCGAAGGAGCAGGGAAAGAGGAGTGCTTGACGAGAAGGACTCTTGCGGCTCATGTGGATTATATCTATACTCAGAACCATAAACCATGATCGATGAGATGAGGAAAAGTCTTTTAGTCTTTTAAATAAATAAAGGAGAAAATTATTGACTTGTATTCGATGGCCTCTGGATTCTGGTGATATCATTGGAATAAAAGATACGTATGTCCATCTGTTGTTTCTCTGTATATTTCATTTGAGTATTATCACGTGGTTTGGATGTGGTGCGAGGGATCAAGTGGGTCTTTGTATTGAATATTTAATTTACTTTCTATCAAGAACAAATTGAAACAATTATGCAGAAAAAAAAGAAAAAGAAAAAGAAAAGAAAATTTGACCTCAGATTTTGCAAATAATACTGGAGTAATTATTTTCTTTATCCAATTGAATAATATGGTATGGAATGTACATTAAACAAGTCTACAGCTTAACAAAAATCTATTGGTCAATTGGTCATTTTTAATCGCATGATGATAAACAAACCGCTTGAATTCAATTCAATACTTTTCTCCTTTATTTTGGAAACTGAGTGGTAGGATCATCATATTGTTTGAAGTATACGAATCAATTGGTCATTTTTAATTACAAGTCTACAGCTTAAAAAAATGTCGCTTTGTCACATTATTGATCTTGCCAAACGAAGCTGCATTGAAGGCAATGGAAAACGAGTTTTAAGAAACAAAAATGGCAGTCAGTATCACCCGTCTGCCAGTGAATATTTCTAAAATTAAAAGCGCTAGCAAAAATGACAACAATTTCTTCATGAACCCAGGTGAAGGAAATCAACAATCAAAATCCTCTTAAATGCTTTTACTACATTTACTTCACGATTAACTTACATAATTGGAATTTCCATTCCACGCAGCCAAATCGTATCATCTTATTCGTTCCTAAGGAACGATTTTTCAAGGTCTATGATCTCTATAATCTATTTGATGTCTGAAAGCAGAAGAGTGTCAAACACGCTGTGAGAAAGTGTGAGACTTGTCATCATACACAGGTGTTGCTGAAAGGCTTTTTTCAATAAGAGGAAAAAAAAAAGGTTCATTTTCATGAGTACAAGAACTCTGCTTTTGTCTGACTGCTTTTACTCCAAATTGGAAACTGGAAGAAATATGATGAATGCATATTTAACAAACATTTTTGACAAACGTACTCTGACTTGCAACTAGCAAGAGAATAATCGGAGATGTTCCCATTAAAATCTGTCCTTGTTTTCTAGCCCAAGGTGAGCAATTTTCTTAACATCCTCCTTCACCGGAGGCAAAAGCATCTACATGAACAAAAGAAGATGCATCATCATTCATCAATTCAAGAATTATATAATCCTAAGTCATCCAGAGTTGATTCGAGTATTGGGAATGGTAATGTCACCAACTGATCGCACCAAACGATTCAATTCAGTCAAAACTTGCCACTCAAATTCCACAACAGCACAATTCAATCCACCACTCAATTCTAAAACGCAAACTAGCAGTTTTGAAATCTTACTCTTCCATCAGCAAGAGTCTCTGAAAACAGAAGTAATAAGACACCAGAAGCCATTTCTCATATAGGGACAACCCACTTGGTAAACACTAGGCCACAAATCAGCACATATAATGTGTGTTAAAGAATACCTGCGTCTGTTAGCAGCCACAGCAGGCAACTCTAAACTACATAAAAACAGATGCACAAACAAAGGAAACACCAAAAGCTTCCATACTGGCAATTGGAAGTATCTGGTACAACAATTTTCACAGCATAAGAACAGCATGTAGTAAATTACTAGCTCCACTAAAAATGGTCTCCACTTTCATATAACAGTGCGTTCCACATCAAAAATCATGCACAATTTCACTCAATGCAAAACTGAAAGTGGATCATCTAGTCAGCAACTGCCCATGCCCACCTCAGTTAGGCTACACAATGAACAGTTACTTTCATCTCTCGAGATTCCACAGTGTATTGTAAAATGACTACTGATTGAAAAATTTATATTCCACAATCCAACTAACACATTTGCACAATCCACATTTTTGCTTACAAATTCAATAAACAAAACAATAATCTTAATGGAAAATATTTGAGTAAACCAACAATTGTTGTCCTGACGTCCTATTTCAGCAAAAACACATACAGCCTTCAGCTGCTATAACCACTAAAGCCTTCAGCTGCTATAACCACTAAAGAATTTACTGACACTTTATTAATGGACAAAGCAAATAGAAACATGTGAAAATGAAATCAATAACAATTGTATATGTAAATGATTAACCACAAGCAGACATAAGTCACCCGTATAAAGTTTAACTAAATTAAGCGCAACCCATGACCTCCCCTTTTCTCAAGGAAGAGGAGATGCCTTTAAGCCTAGGACCATTGATGCCGTTAGACTAATAAATTTTTCATATGAAGATTTCAACTCTGCTGTGTCAAAAAGAACTTATTGTCAGTTCCAATTATTTTAGCAGATGAAATAAATCAGTTTCAATGGTTTCTCCTCATTGCGGCCAGGAATTTGACAGAGACCATATATCTCATGGACTAAAAGCAAGTTTAAATGGTTGTTGCTTGATTTCAGAAACACTAAGAATGGAGTACAGATTTGCTAAACAATATATACTAGGAATATTGTCAAATTTTACATTTCCTAATCTATATAGAGGACAAAGAAATTCTAAATATAATGAAGCTATCATTCAAACTGATAAAATAAGCAGGTGATAAGAATTTTCTATCGCTAATATCAACCATCACAATGAAGTAGATGGCATCAATTTTACATTTCCATTCAGAGCGACAACAACATACAAAGGTCTACCCAAGGTAGCTACAATGGAAAATCTCCACCATATCGCCTTGATGAAAATTCTTTAGAAAAGTTACGTGGGCATGAGAACCCTAGTACCATCCAGGACATGAAGATATAAAACCAGGCATATAGTAAATATTACTGAGGACTTGGCACCAACATATCTGATAACTTCCAATCCCTTGTCCAGAACCTCGTCATGAAGTGTATGAACACTTCTTTTCAGACCATCAGACAGCTTCCAAAACAAGAACTCCACAATATAATTTATAGTCTCCAATGTCACTCTGCCAGTCACATCAAGCACAAACTTCCTATTGCTGGGGACAGCCAGGGTAGATGACACCTTGCTGACCCATCCGCTACTCTGAATCCCGTTGTACGAGCTTTCCCCTTTTGTATGCTTCAAAGTCGCTTCTTTTTCAAAATAATCATCTCTAATTTCACAAGTGCCCTCAGTATGTTCAACAACTGAACATGTCGAGCCAGAAGTTGAATTCAAATTCTTGTTCGAACTTGTCAGAACCTGGTGAGATGTTTTCAAAAGTGTTTCCACGGCGCCATTAGAAATAGAAACCAAAATGTCCCTCACTTCGTTTTGATGCTCGGGATTGGTCAACCCAGAGAAAATCTCATCATAAGTATTGATATCCATCGTCTTGTCAAGATACACAGCAATAGCTGTGCTCACAAACTTCTGGATGCAATCAGCTATAAGCTCCTTACACTTATCATTGCAAAGCACATTTAACCATCCGGGCACATCCGATGATCCCTCCCCAAATGGAACCACATTAGCCCGATCACTTCCACCCGACCCATTAACCAATTCATTATTATATAAAAACCCTAAAACCAGGTTCCTTGCAAAACTACCAACCATAACTGAAACAAAGCCAGTGCCAGCCGTAGATAAAATCCTATCCATTACCGTATCAATGAAACTGGAATTTGTAGTCCCTGTTCCTAGTTCATTGTCATTTATCGATTTTATTTGGTGCCCACGCAAAATTCCCAATGTCAAAGCCTCGGAAACCCTAATCAAAGACTGAGAAAACTCCTCTGATCTTGTAATCTTCGAAATTTGCTTTAAACTATTAGGAATTCTGTCGGAATCGGATTTCAAAAACTCCTTTAAATCTTTTGAGATGATATTCATCATCTCCGCAGAATCAGAAACCAATTCGGCCATAGAAACCATAGCTCCCAAGAGTTTGATCAATCTATTCCTCTTCTTCACCACAGAAGGTAAATTATAGACCTTGTAAGCCCCATAACTAGAGACGCCAAACACTGCTACCAAAATCAGCCACTTCTTTCTTCTCTGAGATAACGTCAATGTTTTCGTGACCAATTCGAAATTCATTGAACCACCCCAGAGCTACGAGAATTGAAACTCTAGGGTATTGAAATGTAAAATTGAAACCGTAGAAAATTAGGCTACAGAGAGCTTTTATTTATAAGATCAAGAAATTTATGGCTTTCTCTTTTTTTTTTCTAAATAATTTTGATGTGTCAGAGTAATTGAAATTGATGAAATGGATAAGCCAATAAGACGCTTTTAACTCGTACGTACGAGTAATTGAGAATAGAATTGTTAAGAAACAAGTAAAGAAAATGCAGACGATGGTGGGAAGACGAACCTTTTCGTTGCAGAGGAGAGAGAGAGTAGGCCAAGTTGACGATGATGACGACAATCTGCTGTATTTAGGTCCAGATAAGCAAAACGAAGAATGATGATTGGTCGAAAAGCCTAGACCTGGGAAACTTGGAGGCTGTACATTTTTTTTTTCCGAAAACGCGGGGAATATTAAATTTCAAAACGACATGTCGTTTAGTTCTGTGACTATATAGCGCTTGCGGATGGAAGCCGGGCCCATGTGCTACATACTGCTCTCGGTTAACAAATTGTAAATACAGTAACCGTGGATAAAGCATAACCACCGTGTGTATCTGACATACGGCTCGCAATTCATATAGTCAAATTATGAATGCTATTGGTCGATGCAATTTTTACCCCCCACTTGCTGACGTGGTATCTTTGTCCATTTGTCCCGACTCCTTGCATCAGATTTTCTTTCTTGTAAAATAAGGTGGAGTCAAAGGGCATCGATAATTTCTTTTGACAAAAAATTTTGCGTGATGAAGCCAATTATGGTAAAACATAAAATTTTACAGACAAAAAATTTAGATTTAAAAAAAATAAAATTTTCTTAGTAAAAATAATCGAAAAGTCACTTTCAAACTAAATTTTTGTGGATTGAATGTTATTTAAGCAATTTCTTTAAGAAGTGTCGATGTTACATTATATTTATAATTTCTTTTTATATCATGTCACGAGTCGTTATTTGTGTATGAAATTAATTCTAATTTTTAATTGTTACATTTTTTTTGAGTCATATTCTTATTTCTAAAGGAGAATTTTGTGGTTGAGCTCTTATTCTCAAGGAAATTTCGTCATTTATAGTTCATCAAAATTTAAGGCCTTGGCAAAAATTCATACACCATGGGCTTAAGAGTCCTCCCTTTTTCTCATAAATATTTGCACATATAACGTAATATTTTGTTACACAACAATAGTATACTTTATAACTGAGAAAGCATCTTTAAGCTTGCGAGTATTCTCATGCCCTTGACCATAAAACGCCCTTAATTGTCTATTGTAGATGTTCTTATTCCTTCGAATGTATAGTCTATGTAGAATGGTAAATGGATATAAGTGGGAAAGCATTGTACCCAGTTGGGATAGTTCGATTACCACCTTTATACTCACGCTTTTACGATCTTGGGTCCCTTCGACGTCTCGTTGGTAGGTTTAACCCGGATAGTAGTGAAGCTTTTTATATCACATAAATTGGTACAAAATTTTAAAAACTTAAAATCAAATTTAAAGTTTAAAAAAATTAAATCTTAATTGAACCCGATAAATATAAATAATAATTTAAAAGAAATGTTCTAAATACGAACGAATCGTGTCATCAAATTATAGAAATGAACCGTTCATCTCATATACGTAAAGTGCATCTACGATTTTCTCAAGTTTAAATTATAAAAAAAGTTAGTAAATTCTAAAATCGAACAATTCGACTAATAAAAATTCAACATGCAAAAAACCTAGTAAATTCTAAACCAAAAAAATTGAGTACAAAGGCTTAACTCATTTCAAAATTCATTTCCTTAAATCTCCTAATATTAGGTCTAATTAATAATGTTTGAATTCTATTAAATTTAATTATTACAAAGCAGTTACAGATACCCGTATTTAAGATGCTTTAATATGTATATCTTTTACAAAAAGAATTCTATAGTTGGGTCACTGAACACACGCCATCACATTATACACACTTGATAATCATCATGTACAAAAGGCATAAAACAATGTGGAATCAAAACCTCGGCGTTCGGCAAGTATCACATTTCCATTCTGATCATGAGCTTCCGTTTTACTAAAGCTTAGCAATGGATATTTTGTTCTCATAAATTCGGTGCCTTTTCAGAAATCTTTGATTTTAGGGGCAAGCTAACATCCTCCTCAAGATCACTGAAAGAAAAGTCATCTTCGTTTCCCATGTATGTGGCAGTCTCATTGTGTCCACCTAAATCTGAATCTTCCTCTGGCCAGTAGTCATCATCATCATCTTCATAATTTGGAATCCGTATTTTGGAGGACCGACTAACAAATAAATTCTTATCTTCTGTTACCACCTGCTTTTCCTCGATAACTGCCTTATCAATAAATTGAATCTCTGTATTTTCAATCGGGTGTTTTTCTGTCTCATAATCTGTTATCATGGCAGAAGTGGATGGTTCAGAAGCATATGTGCTGGGTGACACAACGTCAGTGGTAGCATAATGAGGCAATGTGGGAACAAGGTCTTCATGCAGTCCATTTTCACTGTCTTTCATATAGAAAATGCTTCTTCCAAACCAGTCAGTTTCCTGCTTTGTTTGCTTTTGTAGCTCCTGCATCCACATTGCTCTTGCTTGCATTACCTGCAAACAATAATTAAAGAATTGTAACAACTCACCAACCATCTTTTTGCCTCAGATGAATGTTTAAAGTCAAGGTTGTAATATGTTGTAAAAATTATGTCAGTCTGAAGCATTTAGAATCAAACTCACAAAGCACCAAACTAATCAGAAATCAGATGTACAATCAGATTGTAAAATTCATAAAAGATGAAGGGTACGTTTTGGAGTAGGGTGCTATCACTTTATGTTCATAACTGCTGTGCGATAGAATCACTAGATCTCAAAAGTAAAAGTTACCAAACATTTAGATGTTGTTCTTTCAAAATTAAGTAGAAGCACATCAGTCACAAACATACCCACTGCTACTGACTCAAACAAAGTTTTAACTTAATTATTACGTTTATCTTTAATAAACATAATATATCCTACAGATCAGTAACAAAAGCAATCAGGCACTTGCAAAAAGTTTTAACTTACTCGGGATGTAGACAAAGTCTCCGCATCATGTTTGTTGAGCCTGGAATGCAGCAGAACAAAATAAACTTTCCAAAAGTAATTCTCACTCATGTGACAGGGGCAAAGTTCAATTCTCAGAGCAGCTAATCTGGGAGCAAGATGTTGAATAGCCAAAGCATGCTCCTTCTGAGCATCAGACATATCAAAATCTGAAAAAGGGGAAGGCATATGAATATAGCATAAATCAAGAAAGCTCAAAATTTGAAGCATGTGTGTACAATAAGGGCCAAATACAGGCAATCAATCAGAACCACTGCAAGTAAATAAATAGTCACTCCTGCTTGAACTTCAATGGAAACAAAAGAAAAGGATGATAAGCCAATGCTATACATACACTGGTCTCCCGCTAAATCATGTAATACATTTACAAGTTTATAAGGAGAACACATAAACAGGTCTCAAAATGGACTGGAAAAAACTCATATTTTATCATACGAATAAGAAACAGTTCATACCACACTCAATGTTGGAACGAGCAATATGAAGGTAATACACATTTTTTATCAGAAACTAACACGATCATCGTTTTGTGTCAACTGGCACCATAAGTCCTTGTCCAATTTTCGAATATTATCAGTACATAGAACACTTAGGTAACAAGTAGAGGTGTTCGGACTAGAACCTACAAGATACAATCACACTTCAGTAAAATCAAAATGGTAATGCATTTGCCAGATAGTAACTTCACAGAAAAAGCAATCAAAACGTAGGACATTTCTTCATTTCTCAATTCTTTGATCGAGCAATTATAGTATGCTTAGAATTGTAACTGTATAATATGATAGACGGTGAGTTCGTCTATTATTTGCAGAAATCGTTTTTTCAAACTAGAAATAAATAAAACAATGCGGGGATTCAGCACAACATACCATCCAAGTCTTCTTCCTCGTCTAAAGGAAAATCCAACCAGGTCTCAGGATGATGCGCAATATTCCTTGCAAAAGCCAGCACCTCATCCGTTATCCCAACCGCACTCAATTCCTCCTCCTCATTCTCCTGATTTTCCCCTCTATGTTCTCCTTCATTTTCCTGCGATCCAAAAGGAATATGATTCGAAGTCATCCTTGATATTTCGTTCTTAAACTTATCACCGATCCCCGAATCTACCGGGTCTTCTTCGTCAGAATGATCCGACAGCCCTGATTCACCAAAATTTACGCTGGAAACCTGTTGATTATCATTCGCTGTCGGACGTGAGGCGAGAAATGACGCGACCCCCCAGAATTGTCGAGTTAGGGTTTGTCTGAATTCCGTCAAGTCTTCTTTAACGCCACGCGATTGTACCTCATTTTCTTCTATTTCGGATGAAGCTTGAGTTTGCTCATCGTTTGGTGGGATTTCGTGACGATTGGTAGATGAAGAGTCGAGGTGGGTTCTGTTGGGTACGACGTTGTTTTCTTTGTCTCCATCGTCGTCGTCGAGATGGAGAGAGTTCGCAATTGAGCGAGCCAGCCATGACATACTTTTTCCTTTTTGTCTTTTCTTCTGAGATCGTTGATGGGCTAGAAAAGCGATAGGTGAAAAGCTTCGGGTTTAAAAATGGTAGCCTTGCCGCTGTGCGGGTGATGGAATCAGGTGGTTTTGTACCAACATGATCAAATAATAACCCTATGGGATGGTCCCACGAAAGCAAATTTGAATCAAAAATTTAAAATGTTTTCATCTGATGGATTGTGGTCTGTCGATCTGATCTATGTCTTGCGTATTTCCGAATTACACTCGCGAGTAGGACGTCAATGAACCATCCTCATTTATCCACTTTTCTTTTCCAAACACTTGAACCATCGCTATTTACTTGGTTTTTTTACCGTTAAATTATTATTATTATTATTTTTGGCTTTATTGTAATATGCTAATCAGTCAGGATTTCGGAGCAAAAGGCGCGTGAGTTATCATATAATAACTATACAAACCACCACGAGACATTTCCCTTTAGGCGTACTTCCTTAAGGTTCAGACGGGCTTTCTCCCGTCTTTCATCCATGGATGTGTATCGCTTACTTTCCTCATTTCCTTTCAATGGCTAAGGCTAACTATGAATGTGCTTCTGCCCTTTGGCTACATCTTCTAGGACGTATGATACGATATCGAAAGTTTACTGGAGTAACATTACTGGGATCATTAACATTATTATTTCTTTTAAATATCAAATTATAATATCATTATGAGGCAACAACAAAGAATCAATTGGACAAAACAACACGAGTTGACATCCACGACTATTGGTTACGCTAGAAAGACAACATGGACAGACAATCGTACACCCTCAAAGGGTACTACTGCAGACTTCAAGCTCTAATTCAAGCAGCTCCCCTTCTTCACTTTCCGGTAATCTTCGACCACCCTACAGAAGCAAGAAAGAGAAACTACAAGAAACTAGTAGGCGTTGCGCTCTTCCCTAGCATCCAGATAGATTTAATGGGTTCCTTCCTGTCTTTATAACCCTACAGGGTTAGCACATTCCTCCGCCATCTGTACTGACAGGTAAGAAGGGGCCAGAAGCCTGGGAAGAGAACCAATGCCCCATCTCATTGAGTCAAGCGCGGCTCTTCTTCCATTCAAGGCGGGCCCTGAAAAATCTCTCCCAACTCATGTTTGACATTACGTAGGTATCTCAACGCGCATTCTTCTATAGAAAAGACGGGCGCCACGTGGGTTCTACTCTGTCCTTGCCCCATTACCTTTTTATTCTTAATGGGTCTTTATTTATTATATTCAAATACAAACTACAATACAGATAACCAAACTTGAAAAAATGAATCCTTTGGTTTGATGATGTTGTCCAATTCAGTAGGCATCATTGCGCAAATATATTCTGTATGCAACTTTACACTTTACTAGAGAAACAAATACAGAAATTTCTTCAATTATTTCCTCAAGGGCAATATCATTCTTGAGTATTGATGTATGTGAAATGTCATTAAGTTTAATTAAGGGTCTGATTTTTCTTATCAGCCCACAGAGATTCAAGTGTCAACAAGCTAACTATGTTCACTGTCCCATCTCCATCTCCATAAATGACGTCTGGTTGCTCATCAAAACCATTTCCACCGTAGACCAGTGTCTCCGGCGTCTTCACACCCTTCCTATAATGCAGGTAACGGGCACCTGGGGAACAGCTAACTGTTCCACCAAAGGTAAAATTTGAGTGACATAAGGATAAACTCCAGAAGAAAATCCAGTGCCATCGAGAAATTCTGAGATATCATTTGCGGAATAAGTAGCCTTTGGGGCGATAACGAGCGGTTTTTGCCTCCTGAATATTTTGGCATTCGACAAAAGCCGAAGATTACTTTCAGAGCTCCTCTATCATTGTCGCACTATCCGTGGATCCACAAGGGGAACTCTTAGTTTATTCCCGGAAGCAAAAGTGACCATTTCTTCGACAGTGCCAACCCATGGAGCTGATAAAGCCACAAAGTGTTTAATAAATTTTTTACGCCATTACGATTCAGAAGCTGCAACACAAAACAGTCCTCCTAAGCTGTAGGAGATAAGTATCACTGGCTTTCCACCATTTGAATTGCTTGCTTTTTTATCAAGTATTTCAGGTCCTGCAAAAATTTGAAGCCAACATGGGATGGACGACCTTCTGCTGCTAATCAATATCGAAAATCTTACGGAGCTCCGCGGAGATTTTCACCGGAGACATAACCAATTTGCTCTAGAGACTCCACAAGAGGTGCCATGTGCCCAGTAATATACCTGTACGTGTAACAATTTTTATTTGATTTCAAATAAGAGCATCCTATTATATTGTTCACGGTCATTTGGTTCAGGACACCGGCCAATTGATACAACAGTTAATTAGAATTAAGGCTACAAAATTACTGGCCTAAGAGCTATCTCTATTAACAATAGCAGGAGAAGAGGTGAGAATAACTCAGTAAGCATACGAGTCTAGAACCATATGAGACACAGCACAAAGCCAATTTATTACATCAAGACAAAAGATCACAGGAGCTTACTCAAGATTGGGATTGAGACGGAGAAGGGATTCAGTGGAACCAAAGTGAGGGACGCTGGTTTCAACACCAGGGCGTTACAGAAATCATCCGAATCAGGATCATAACAAAGCCTCATGCTTTCAGCAAAGCGTTTGGTAAATAGAACAAGCAGAACACTGCTATCGAACCACAATCTGAACCACCCTACTTTGTCAATCACAATCGGGTACCAACGGTTGCACAACAGCCAGGAAGGCTTGTAATCACTTGTTAGCCGCGCTTCTAGCTGGTTTCCGCCATTTCCTGGTACCAGAATCAGAAGATGGAGGCTGCTGGTTGCTTGACATGTGCACAGCATCATTGCTGTTGCTGTAATCGTTGCTAGCATGAAATCCAAACCTTTCATCTCTTTGTTTCACTTATCTGTTGATCCACAAACAGAGACAGAGAAACAACAGGCTCTACATGTGCTTTCATTGTGTTGAACCTCTCAACCTCTGCAGTACGAGCGCAGGGTGGCGGAGAACAGATAACGTGGTCAGTTGCCAGTCACAGAAATTGGTTTGCTTCGTGTCTTTGTATTATGTAGATAGAAGCAGAAAAACCCAAAAGCCCAGTTGTCCAGAATTGAGTTTGGGCTGATGCAGTATATTTGTGCGCCTTTTCACCTTTTTTTTATTGATTGATGGATCATATTAAGATAGATAAACGGAATAAACAATGAGAATTAGAGAATTTTAATTTTATCTGAAGCTGATTCTATTCATTTTATCTAACAAATAAGTTTAGTATTAAAATTGTCTCTCAATATTATAATTTTTTTTTTTATCATTGAATTCTTAAATATAAACTACCATAAAAATTGATATGATACAGGTGGATTATTGTTATATTTTATATAATTTATTTTTTTATTTTTATAAAAAAATAAAATATATAATAATAATACAACACTATTACATCAATTTTTATGATTGAATTTAGATAAATATTTATATTGTCATGCTCCGGTTCATGAACCACGCACGTGACAGCTTCTACAAACTTTTTATATGTATTTTAAATCATTTGAATATTAAAATATATATAAAGAGTCTATAATACTTCTCAATATCTAAAAATAAATCAAAATACTTTCAAATAATTTTTCAAAAAATATTCATAATTTCTTCCTAACTCAATTCACCATTAACTATTATCACATCTATTTTTTTTTAAATATAAACCAAATGTTCAACAAATTTAAATTAAACATGCTATCTCGAATAGTAAAATAACATATATAAAAGGACTTAAATTCAACAATTTCAATCTTTCAAAACTTATAATATTTTTCTTATTTAAAATAAAATTAAATAAAAAATATCAAATATGTACTAGTGAATAAATTTTAAAAATTTGTAAGTTGAGTAAAAGTGTATACTTGAATACACAAGTCTGTATACAAGCACCATCGACCAGCAAACGTAACTAAATTCCCAAAATCTCTAAAATTAAGAAAAACGAAAGATGAGTATATTAAAATATACTCCGTGAGTAGATAATAATAAAAATAGTTATAAATATATATAATAACATTAAATAATTACGATTAATAAAAGATTTTTAAATAATTAAAAATATAACATTAAATCATAGAAAAATAATTTATGAATTATTTTAAAGCCATGACTTATTTATTTCAAAATCATTACGTTAGCCAACATTCTCAACAATTACTTTTATCAAGAGTAATCTCGAGTTTGTCAGTGAATTTTATGTAATCAAAATAATAAAATAAACTTTTATAAAAATTTATTTTATACAACAAAAATGAAAGAATGCATGAATTTAATTTGAAACTTACCCCTTCCGTGACTGCCCTCAACAAGATTTATGGGTGGGCATAAATCAATCACCCAAATCATCTATACTTCTATCTCACTTATGATCTTCACTCATTTACACGCTTTCTCTGAGTTTGTCTTAGAGCATTATCTTACAATTACATTAAATAAATAACCCCAATTCTTAGGGGCAAAATTACCATATATTCAAATCGATAACCAACTCATCAATCATATATTATATCAAATCACATCAAATCAATATATATGTGAAATCATCATTAAGTATATATATCCATTTGCCTCCATATATTAAATTCTAAATATAAATTAAATTCTAAAAGATTTTCATATAAATCAACCGATAAAAATTATCAACAACAAATTCACATCAGAACATATAGTCTTCTCTTGGCCTTAACTTCAAATAATCCATCAATACTTTTCAAATTAATATATATAAATCAATAAAAATTTAAGGAATAAAATAATATGTAAATAAAAGTTAGGTTTCTAACATCTCAATATATTTTTAAAATACTTAAATCACAAATATTTAAATAAAACACAAATAAGTGAGACTTTTTTTTTAATTTTTATCACAATAACATTTTCATCATGTAACGCACTATTTTCAATTATTTGTTCTTCATACAAAATATACCATAATTTACTTACAGTAATCACTATTTTCTTAATTATAACAATATTTCATACAAAACTACAACTACAACACTTTTATTAATACAAAAATTTTTGAGATGTTACTATTATTAGATAACTATACACAACAAAATTCTTCATTACCATCGAACGTTTCCCACTTCTAAACCTTATCCACTATAAAAATAATTTATCAATAAAAAGTGAGTCTTCCACTCAGTAAATAAATCATACAAGTTTTTCAAGGTCGATGTGACTCAAAACCATTTTTATTTATAACAAATTAAAACAAATATACTCAAATTAAAATAACAAATTCTTAAAGATAATTTTATAAATATATAAATTTATCAATATATCAAATAGTGGTAAAGGGCTCAATTAAGTAGTATTACATGCAACCAGCAGTAACTCAAATCAAAACGTAATTACGTATCTCTTATTATCATGAGAATTGTTAACAATGAGGAACAACAAAAACACGCAAAGCGCATTAGCAAAATTCTAACTAGCTCATAAGTCGCATAGTTATCAAAGGACTCATCCAATTTAGAATGAATTGCAAATGCTATCAAGAGCCCAAAATATTCATTCATAACCATAAATATACACATCAACCACATTTTCTAATAATTTCACATAATATTATACATTTAATAATTAATTCACTCACACTTTGTAAATAACATTTAGTAAGAAATCGTTTGAAATCTTTTAAGTATAATTAATTTAAAATTTATTCATATAGCAAAAAAAAAATTTCTAAATATAATTCTAAAATTTATTAAATAAAATCATGTATAATTTACTTACCTCTTTTTCGAATTCCGTAAATAAAATACCCTTTTTTTTCGCTTGTACGATTCAAATCTAAAATCAAAGAAATAATAATTATTTAGACTAAAATGTCCACATTCAATAATCTTTATAAATCTTATCTACATACTCTAAATTTATCACTTTAATATAAATAAACCTTTATTTTTAGCACCTATTTATCATTAATTTTTCCTACTTTATTTATCCATTTACAAAATTCCATCACCAAGTTAACCAATTCTCCCATTTCATAAATATAACAAATTCACATTCTAAATATTCCACCAACTCATATACTCCCACCAATATTCAAAACATAGCCTTAATTTCATAAATCATATATCAATATTAAATCAATTTATACAATATACAACTTATCCACTTACAAAATTCCATCACCAAGTTAACCAATTCTCCCATTTCATAAACATAATAAATCCACCTTCTAAATATTCCACCAACTCATATACTCCCACCAATATTCAAAACATAGCCTTAATTTCATAAATCA
>JAWDEX010000003.1:5461837-5473491 GCA_035221805.1 Trichilia hirta | reverse complement strand
TTTTTCCAAAACTATCCAAACTTTTATTTTATTTTATTATTATTTTTTTTTCAGTTCACTCATCCTATTCTCAACTTCACTGTTGAAAGCTGTTTCATGTGTTTTTCAGTTTGACAAGTGTCTCATACTGTCCAAGTCATTGGGTATCAATTTATTTAGTTGGTTATGATATTACAGCTGTGATTCGTTTTTACTTAGTCAATTGGGTCCGTTAGAAGTGGCTGTAGTGTAGTAGCGGTAAAACGTGATTTTAGTTGTCTAATTTATATGAGTTAGCTGTGGTATAATCAGATTAGTGATCCTGATCTATTGCTATTTCTTTGTTCTTTATCATCGTGTAAGTGCGTATTTAAAGGCTGATTTGTTTAATGAAAATATGTTGTAAAACAAGGGGTTTTATTCATTCTCTTTTGTCCTTTCTTCTCTGCTTTTGTAACAGTGGTATCAGATGTAGGTTAAAGGAAGTGAAAGAATGTAAATAAACCAGAAAAGGGAAACACAGGGGAGGGAAAGAGGGCAGTAGCAGTAGGCTTTCTTTTACTTTACCTCTTTCTTTTGTAGTACCAAATGACATCTGAAACAACACTTTTGCAGCCAGCAATTCCCCGCTTTGATGGTCACTATGATCATTGGAGCATGTTGATAGAAAGCTTGTTGAGGTCAAAGAGTATTGGCAAGTTGTCGAATCTCTAGTAAGAGAGCCGACAGTCGAAGTACTGTTGTCAGAGACACAAAAGGTGGCGTTGGAATAGTTGAAGCTAAAGGACCTTGAGGCCAAGAACTATCTTTTCCAAGCTATTGATCGAGCAACCTTGGAGACTATTCTTAGCAAAGATACCTTCAAGCAGATTTGAGAATTCATGAAGAAGCATCATCAAGGGAATGCAAAGGTAAAACAGGTGCAGCTTCAAGGACTTGGGACCAAATTTATGACTTTATGCATGAAGTCGGGAGAGTCAGTTACGGATTTCTTCACTAGAATGATGACAATCGCTAACAAGATGTAAATCCATGGCAAGAAAATAGAGGATGTCACTATTGTGGAGAAAATTTTTCGACTAAGGACACCGAAATTTAATTTCATTGTTTGTTCAATAGAATAATCTAAAGACGTTGACGTACATTCACTTGATGAATTACAGAGTTCTTTATTGGTTCATGAGCCAAAAGTCGTTCAATAGGAGAAAGAAGAACAAGCTTTAAAGGCCGCAGCCATGCTAAAAGGTCCTAGATGTGGAAAAGGAAAATGAAAGGACAAGAATACATATCATAAAGCAGAAAGGGATCATGTAGCTGACTCCAAGACTAAAAGAAAAGGTCATGATAAGTCAAATGTAGAATGCTTATGATGTCACGAGTATGGCCATTACCAGTTTGAGAGTAGGACTAATCTCAACAAAGATCATTGTGCAAAATCAAATTTTGTTGAGAAAGAAGAAGAAATTTCTCTCTTGATCACATGTCATGCCAAAGAAGCCGTTTATCAACACTATTGGTATTGGAAATGAAGCACTAAAATAATGCAAGATCGAGTAACAAAACGAAATAAAAATTCAACCTAAACTTTCCTCTTTATTTGAATATGTTAGGAGTATGCAAACTCTAGCACAATAATGATGTGAGGCAGCAAGTATAATGGCAGAAAAATATAAATCAATCAACACAAACCAATTAAGAGACACTAAAATTTTTACGTGAAAAATCCCTTTCAATCAAGAGTAAAAATCATGGGACTTTAAGTCCATCAAAGAAGCTCTACTATATCAAGAGAGTCTTATAAAATATTCTCCCAAATAACTAAAAATCAAGTACCAAATAAGGAGAAATAACTAATAACAAAAGGAGTAACAAATTGAGAAAGTATGAAGAGAATTCACCTAAAATTGAGATTCTGTTCTCTGTCCCAAAAGTGAAGTTATAGTTGACAAAATATCATTTTCACTGTTCAGATTGTAGAACTATATCTTTAGAAGATTTTGTTCAAATTTTGTGACAAACTAACAGTTATCAAGTTCAATTCGAAAATTTGATAAAGACTGTGTAGTAAAACAAAATCTGCACGTAATCAGCTACTATTTATAACTCAAAACTGATGCTATAAAACACAGAAACTCATCTTTACCGTTCAGATCATAAAATACAATCTTAAAAACTCTTAGATCAAATTTTAGCTTGATTCAATCATTATATTTTCTGAAAAGATGTTTTATTAAAATCGCACAATGAGAAGAAAATAAAAATTTTTCTCTCTTTTTTTATACGTTTTTTTTCTCTCAAATTTTCACTCTCTCTCCTTTTTTTTTTACATTTTTTTATATTTTTTTAAATAATATTACAATATTAAAAAAATAAAAAAAAATTAAATAAAATAATAAAAGTGTAAAAAAAAAAATACAATTATTAAATAACTTTTTATTCGCATAGGAAGAAAAAAGTCTATCCCACGCGTCGTCGAGATGGAAAGAGTTCGCGACCGAGCGAGCGAGCCATGAGATATTTTTTTTTTTTTGTGCTTTTCGTATTTTCTCATGGGATCGTCGAGGGGCAAGAAAGTTGACTGGTAAAATTGCTTCGGGTTTAAAAAAGGTAGTCTTGCCTCTGTGCAAGTAACAAAATCAGGTGGTATTGGATCAACGTGATCAAATTATAATCCTATGGGACGGTGCCACGAAAGCAAAATTTGAATTGATCTGTTGGATTGTAGTCCATAGATCTGATTTACGTTATCGCATTTCCGAATGTCGCTTGCGAGTCGCATGTGCGTCAATCATCCATATTTCATTTTTAAACCCTTGAACCATCGTTAATTACTTCTTACTTGACTGTTAAATTCAATTATAGTTTTATTGCTAACAGGGCAGAATTTCAAAGCAAAATGCGCACAAGTTATATTATAAGAATGACAACAGTTTAGTCCCTAAGGTTCCAACCTTTTAAGCACATACCAGACAGATTTTAATAATTTAGTCCCTGCTGAGTGGAAAAGAAAGTAGTTATTGGGAAGTACACATTATCCACGGTTACTATCTTTGTGACTATTGTTTTTGTCTCAATTTAAGGATGCGTTTGTTTGCACTACTTCCACAATATACGATAAAAAAACCAAATTCATAGCAATTTTGGATAAAATTGGATTATAGGAATTCATTTATTAAAATCTGCCACTTCGAATGTCAAAACCTCAAAGACTAAATAGTAGTTATCCTTAACATATATAACAAAGCGAGACATTTTGCCCTCTAGGCGCGCGTCCTTCAAGGTACGGATAGGAATTCTATTGCCTTCATATCCACCGATGTTGTTTCTCGTTTTCGCTGATTATGAATCTGCTTGAGCCATTTGTCTACATCTTCTTCGATGTAGAAAAGATATGAGAAAAGTGTACTGGAGTAAAATAATTGGGACAATTAACATTATTGTTTTTTTTTTTTTTTTTTTAAATATCAAATCATAATATCATTAATAATAAAAAATGACTGGGTCTTGACATATTATATTCAAATACAAACTAAAATAAAAGATAATCAAAATTGAAAATACGAGTCCTTCGCTTTGATGATGTTGTCCAACTAAATATGCATTATTGGCCAAATACATTCTCTATGCGACTTTACAGTTTACTAGAGAATTAATATTAGAAATTTCTCCCATTATTTCCTCAAGGGCAATATTATTTTTGAGTATCGATGTATGTGAAATGTCATTAAGCTTAATGATCTTAAGGGTCTGATTTTTCTTATCAGCCCATAGAGATTCAAGTGCCAACAAGCTAATCATATTCACCGTACCATCTCCATCTCCGTAAATGATATCTGGTTGCTCGTCAAAACAATTTTCTCCGTAGAACAGTGTCTCCGGGGTCTTCACACCGCTTCCTATAATGCAGGTAACAGGTACCTCAGGCGCAGCTAACTGTTCCAACAAGGGCAAAATTCGAGTAACATAAGGATAAACTCCGTCAGAAAATCCAATGCCATTGAGAAATTCCGGGATATCATGAGCTGAATAAGTAGCCTTTGGGGTGATAACGAGCGGTTTTTGCCTCCCAAATATTTTGGCATTCGGCAAAAGCCATAGATTACTTTCAGAGCTCCTCTGCTCTTGTCTAACAATCAATGGATCAACAAGGGGAACTCCTAGTGTATTCCCGGAAGCAAAAGTGACCATTTCTTCGACAGTGCCACCCCATGGAGCTGATAAAGCTACAAAGTGTTTGATAAATTTCCTACGCCAGACGAAGGGGTTTCGATTCAGAAGCTGCAACACAAACAGCCCTCCTAAGCTGTGGGAGATAAGTATCACTGGCTTTCCACCATTTGAATTGCTTGCTTTTTCTATCAAGTCCTTCAGGTCATGCAAAAATTTGGAGCCAACATGGGATGGATGACCTTCTGCTGCTAATCCATATCGAAAATCATATGGAGCTCCGTAGAGATTTTCACCTGAGACATAACCAATTTTCTCCAGAGACTCCACTAGAGGTGCCATGTACCCCGTAATGTGCCTGTACATATAACAATTTTTTACTTGAATTCGAACAAGTTTCCAAATAGATTGTTCACGGCCATTTGGTTAAGGACACTGATCAATTTAATTTGACAGTCAATTAGAAATTAAGGCCACAACATTGCCAGCTAAAATCTATCTTTATTAACAAAAGCAGGGGAAAACTTAAAAATAACTCGGTAAGCATACAAGTCTAGAACCGTATAAGACATAAAGCCAATTTATTACATTAAGATAAAGGATCACAAGGATCACACAAACTTACTCGAGATTGGGATTGAGATAAAGAAGGGATTGAGTCGAACCAAAGTGAGGGACCCTACTTTCAACACCAGGGGCGTTATAAAAATCATCCAAAACAGGATCATAGTGAAGCCTCATACGGTCAGCAAAGCATTTGGTAAATGGAGCAAGCAGAACACTGCTATCGAACCACAGTCTGAACCACCCTTCCTTGTCCTTCACAATCGGGTACCAACGGTTACACAACAGCCCGGAAGGCTTGTAATCACTTGTTAGCCGCGCTTCTAGCTGGTTTCCGCCATTTCCTGGTACCAGAATTACAGGGTGGAGGCTGCTGGTTGCTTGAGACGTGCACAACATCATAGCCGTTGCTGTAATCGTTGCTAGCAAGAAATCCAAACCTGTCATCCCTTTGCTTCTCTTATCTCTTGATCTACAAACGGAGATAAGGGAACAAAAGGGTCTATATATGTTTCATTGTGTTGAACCTCTCGAACTCCGAAGTACGAGCGTTTTGTGGCTGAGAACAGAGAATGTGTTCAGTTGCCAGTTTACAGCCGTTTGCCTCGTGTCTTTGTAAAAGCCAGAAGCATAACTGCACTCGAACATGGCCCGATAAGCCCACTGGGTAGTTGTCAAGGATCGAGTTTGGACCTGATTTGCGTGTCCATAAATTTTATTTAAAAAAAAGAAAAAGAAATATGTTAAATGACTTCATATTTTATATTTTATGATAAAATTTTCTTTAAAGTTTAAAATTATGATCGATACCTTTCATTAAATTAATTTTTTTAATTTTTCAGTTTTTTATAATATAATAATTATTATATCTCTAATTTTTATAAAATATAAAAATTTAGAAATATATAAAATTTATATTTTAAAAATATAAAAAATTATAAATTATATTTTTAATTTTTTTAAAATTTTTATAATTTTATAAAAATTAAGAGTATAATAGTTGTTTCACTAAAAAAACAAAAATATAAGAGAATTAATTTATTAAAAAAATATTTATCACAATATACAAATTTCAAAAAAGATTTTTTTGATAAAATATATAAAAAAAAATTATTATTTAATAAATCTATAGGATATTTGTCATTCGTTGTCTGTTTTCCTTCGTCTTTGAAATGTTGATTGTAGCCACCATTTATATTTTTTTAATATAAATTTCTGCAGACAAACTGATGTAAAGGAAATTTTTAATTTATTTTTGCGTACCGGTCTTAAAGACAAAAAGTCATCTTTCTTCTAAATGATAGCAAGACAATGGGAGATAAATACTGAATTTTCATTCTTTTAATTGTTTCAAAATATAATAATAAAACAAATATTATATATTTTTATACGCGAATGACTAATCTTAAGTATTAAATAAAATATTAAAAAATAATTTAAAATACTTATAACTGGTTTATTTGATGTAAATAATTAAAATAATTAATGATAAATTTAAGGATTTTTTGACTGCAATATAATAATAATAATGTGAAATTATTGAAGCATTTTCTACAACAATTTTTGTTCGCCAGCCACATGGTACAGGGTCGTTGGAACAAAATAATGTTCAAAACGGGCGGCGGCAGATTCATGCTATTCGGTTTCGTCGCATCTTAGCTTATGCCCACAGAAACTTCCTCTTTTCTTCCAATAGAAGAACAAAGACATTTGGTCACATCACTGGGCGTACCAAATAACTTCAATTCCTTCATTTCATAAACGAGTAAAAAAATGAAATGTAAAAGCTTCTTCCTTGGTCGAATAACAATGAAGCAACGCATATAATTGAGACGTTGAACTATTTCAATAATGTCTGTTAGAATATTTTAATTTTCAACTGATTACTTCAGTTGAAGATCGTTATCGTTCCTTGATCTATGCTTAGGCTATGTTGATTAAAAAAATATTGATAATTTGTTCGAATTAATCTTTAAATTCATTAATTATTGTCATATAGTAATTTATGCGTCTGTGACCAAACCCAATAACGTCCAAGTGGCACCCGAAGAAGAGAGTTTCGTACTCGTGTTGACCCAAGCATCAAAATCTGGGCACACAACAAAGCGAGTAATGTTTCAGTTGTGTTTTCCTCCTCACAGCAATGCAATTTCCATATGCAGTTTGCAATCTAACCGTTTTTCTTACTATACTTCTACTACTGGTAAATGATTATTGTGGAAGTTTCCATTGGAAAGATACAGATGGTTTGAAAAATTAAGATGTGATCGGGAACTGACTCAGCAATTACGATAAGAATAATCTGAAAATCATTGTACAGAAAAGTCACGTGATGAAAAATTGTCTCCATCAACTCAATCAAAGCTTTTAAGTTAGACCAAACTCCCTACTTTTTATTTATTTTATTTCATTGCGTAAGACTCAATTTGTTCTTTTCTCAGGTTTGTCCAATTCAGTGGGCTAGCTATTTCAAAATCAAAACTCACCTTCATTCGTTCTTATAGTGATAGAACAAACCAGTAGCTAGCTGCCAACGACTTTTCCCAACAATCGCCTTGACAAATTGCCAACCTTTTACACCTACTTCGAATTCGGCTCCTTTTAACACCCCCCTCTCTCTCACAAGTCATCCTGTTTTTCAATCTTTTCTTCAAAATATTCAATCCTATTCGTAGCTTTACTTTTTAAGACGTGAAAGAGGGCAAAATGAAAGGCAAACACAACCAAAACAAGTTCATTCGTTTCATTACACTACCCATGAGATTTTTGTGCAAAGCAAGGGATACTTACGTTCGTAGCTTGACAAATTGTGCACAAGGGATCAATTACGGGCACGGAATGGGTGGCGTGCCTGCAGGAAAATTCACTTCGTTGCCAAAGAGCTTTAGTGCTCGATCATCAGGGTCCAACGAAAGCGAAGATTACAGGGAGCTGATTAGAGCAGCATCTGTGAGAAGCAGCGGACACGTAAATGAAGTGGACATGTTCTTGCAGGAAAACCTGAGACAGCGAATAGCAACGATGGGATCGAAGGGTTTCCCCAAGAGTACGAGTGTCGGGATGGGATTCATGGGAAGAATTGAAGAGGAAAGGCCGGGGGATGTCGGAGATCAAGATTCTGTTCATGCCAAATCACAATCGTATCCGAGAAGCAGAAGTGTTGCGGTTTAAAATTTAACTACTACTGTTGGCTTCTGAGATATATAATCATCATATCTTGGAGAATTTTTATTTATTAATTTGTGCGAGCAAGCAAATTGGAGAGAGGTAATCATTGAAACCCTCTCGCATTATTTAGCTTTCATTTTTCTCGATCTCGTTCGAAATGTTTGTACAAAAAATTTTCAATTGTAGAATTGATAATTAATAATGAGAACATTTCCAATATTATTTCTTTTGATACACAGGATAGGAGGATCAATTCAAACAGCATAATTCAAATCAATAAATAAACAGGTTTATCTATAGCCTCCACAATTTCTGTAACTAAATATGAGTGGTTGCCAAAACTAATTTGCTTCAGAGTCTGATAATTACATTATGGTCTTGAATTTTTTGTTGCTATCTTCACACGATTCTGGGTAGTGTTATAAAAGTATAGGTAGACATAAACATGAATACAAGCAAAAGGTTAAGAAGATTATTAATAACTATTAACCGAAATAAAATAGTAATAAACCATTCATTTTGCGGGCAATGAAAGAGAAAAGAAAACGAAATATTTAATTTCGATGACGTGTCATTGCAAATGTGAACACTGCAGCACTGCTAGAGCGTAACCGGCCAATTTATATTTAATTTCGATGGCGTGTGATTTCAAATAGTTAAACCCCTTGACTTGACATTATCCTAACTGATGAATTTATCTTTAAAAATTAAAATTTGAATAAAAACTAATTTTCATTTTCAAAATGAAATGGGTTAAACATACAAGACTTATGATGGGCTGGATGGGCCAAGAACCCATATCCATCTGTACATAACGGGCTATCTTCCCACTCTAATCTAATGAACTGTCCAGAAGTTACTCGCGTCACCTTCCCGCTACATCACAGCACCATCTCACTCAGATAATCTCAGCAGTTGCATTAATCAAAATTAGCAAGGATTTCATCTGCCCTATCGAATCAACTATTGAGTGACCATGAGGTTGGACAAAGGGACAGACGTGACAGACATCGTGGATGAAGACGACCTGGACGAGGAACCAGGGGATGTGATCGAATCAGCTCCGCCTCTCAAAGTTGGTGAAGAGAGAGAACTTGGTAATTCTGGTATCAAAAAGAAGCTCCTCAAACGCGGCATCGGATGGGAAACCCCTGCATTCGGCGACGAAGTCACAAGTACACACTGCTTAATCTTACACATATCACGTTTATTTAAGGTGTTTCTGTGAATTTAAATTGTTCGAAGATTGTATTCGATCAAATTTTTATCTCGCAATATTATTACATTTATATTGCAGTTCATTATGTGGGTACTTTGCTTGACGGGACGAAGTTTGACTCTACGCGAGATAGAGATGAGCCATTGACTTTTAAGCTTGGTAGTGGTGAGTTGCGAGTGTTTCGTTTTCTTGAACTTGCTTAAAATTTTGTTTAATTTTAATTTTAATTCAACTTTAATGGATATGTCAATGCGATTATTGATAGCTCAAGTTGTAACTGGCTTGGATAATGGCGTAATCACTATGAAAAAAGGGGAACCTGCGGTATTCACATTGCCTTCCGAGTTAGGATTTGGAGTTGAAGGTCGTGATGGGGTGCCACCAGATTCAGTGGTTCAGTTTGAAGTTGAACTTGTTTCGTGGATGACAGTGGTGGATTTGAGTAAAGATGGTGGGATAATTAAGAAAATTATGAAACAGGGAGAGAGGAATGGGTCCCCTTCTGACTTGGATGAAGTTCATGGTACTTTTAATGCAGCTTATTATGTAAATTCTTGTTTTCTTTCATATTTATTTTTCTAAATATATTCATATGATGTTGTTTTGTGGAATGCGAATGTTTAAATGTTTTCTGCTAAGAAGATTGCTATTTATCACTGCAGTGAAGTATCAAGTGATGCTTGGCAGTGGTACCGTGGTGGCAAAAACGCCCGAGGGAGGAATTTATTTCTGTGTCAAAGATGGTAATCAATTGTTTCGAGATGGGGATTTATAGCGTTTGTTAATGAGCACAATCATTATTTCATAATACTGGATTCTGATTGTTGATCACTGCAATCATTTCAGGTAATTTTTGTCCTGCTTTTATGAAAGCAATTTTAACCATGAATAAAGGGGAGAAAGCCAAATTAGTCATTCAGCCTCAGTGTATGTCTTCTTGTCACTCTTACTGCAGGATTGCCATGTTTCAGTTGATGACCTTTTATTCCTCTGGTATAGGGGTAATTGTCAAAAAAGGAATGCATATGCAACTTCAATATAAAAATACAATTCAAGTATGTTGAGAAAGAGATTGAATTTTTATTTAATATTTATGGATTTAAGTGGTTTTCAATTATGGAATGACAATTGTACCAAAATTGTGGAGCGTGAAGGATGTAACTAAAATTTCCTTTTACCTCTTCACTGTCATGCTGTTTCTGATCTTTCATCTGGTTGCTTACTAACACAGAAGTGCTAGCTTAATGCATCCAAGCATTTGTAGTGTTAAGCTAAGTAGTTCTTTTGAGTATTCTGTTAATCTAGTGGATGTTACTGATTTTGATTGTGGGTACTGATATGTTTTTACTACCTTGAAAGAATAGCGGAAAAAGTGTTTGGTATGCACAATTTTTGTTTGGGACCAAATATTCTCCACTACTATTTGGCATTTGTGATTCCATCCTATAGCAGCTGTAATTTTAGAGCTACAACACCTTAATGCCACAAATTCCCTTAGTAGGCAATGGTTTTATCATTTTTGCCTAAGAAATGAAATTTTACAGGGGCTTTTGGAGAGCTGGGGAAAGCGAAAAGTGATGGATTCTGTACAATCCCACCCAATTCTGTGCTGGATGTTGATATTGAATTGGTATCCTTCAAGCCTGTCATTGATGTTTCTGGTGATTCCAAGGTATTCAAAAAGATCTTGAAAGAGGGGGAGGGCTCTATAATTGCAAATGAAGGTGCTACTGTCTCCAGTAAGTAAATTGACGCATCTATTGTAGTTTTGAGGAACTTCCTGAAAATAATGATGAAAGGGAAGGGTTTTATGTGAGATTATGTTGTTAATATGCTGTTTGAACCTTGAGATCTCTATATTACTTTAATCAAATTATAGGACTTTGTCTCATCTTTTCATTGATTTGTTGCAGTCAGCTATACAGCTACGCTAGAAGATGGTACTGTATTTGAGAAGAAGGGAATTGATGGAGAGAAACCTTTGGAATTTATCACAGATGAAGGTAGTTTTTTCCTTTTAGTTTTTTGCTATTTCTTGTTATTTTATTGCACTACTTCTTCCTTCAAGTGTATTTCCCAGAATACTTAATTCTTTTGTAGAATAAAAATCTGTTTGAATCTATTTTACGCTCTCTTACTGTTTGTTGGTGCAAGTGTACTAGAATTCATATGAATAGTCAATTATTTTGGTGGCTATTTAATAAATAAAATGTGTACCATTACTGCTTAATTATATTATATAGATTTCTCAAATCATCATAAAAAATCATGGCTATTTTTTTCGGCTCGCTGAAGTGACTTATAGCATGTGGATTCTCAAATCATCATAAAACCTAATCAACTCCACTGTGGTTGCAATTTTCTGTATCTAGAACAAGTTATTACTGGTTTGGACCGAGCTGGAGCAACCATGAAGAAGGGGGAACGAGCAATATTAACTATAAATCATGAATATGGTTTTGGAAATGTTGAAGTGAAGAGGGATCTTGCTACAGTTCCACCATGCTCAGTGTTATTTTATGAAGTGGAAATGTTGGATTTTATCAAGGTAAAGAAT
>JAWDEX010000003.1:5370908-5461737 GCA_035221805.1 Trichilia hirta | reverse complement strand
TATGAACCATGTGCATCTATATCGATTAACAATCATGACGTCTAAGGTCTGAAGAGTAGTTGACACGTCTTTATAATTTAATGATAAATCATTGATATTATACATTCGTATGATTCACCATATTTTGATCATGTTTAAATAATAGTTCTCTAACTATTATTTCACACTAATGTTTTAATGATATAACTATCATATTACTCGCACTAATATCATCTCATGATATTCAATGTGCCTATTATGCAATATCAATATCTGGTCAATATTACGTCTGTAGGGAATAATTTAGATAATCTAATTATCTTAGACAATTCATATGTATATTCTATTATTAGTATGATTTGATAGAAGAAGCAGTATATACATATGAATTGAAACACTTTCTTTATTAATAAATATGTATAATACATATTCTATAGTAACTCAATATAATATGCCCAAAATTACCAACACGAATAATTTTAGGATATATAACATTAACAATAACTATAATAAACAAATAACCGTAGCCTTCATAGCCGAAATCACTATATATCCAAATCAATAACAACTCATCGATCACATATCATATCAAATTAAATAAAATTAATTCCAAATCAATATGTGTGTGTGTGTGTGTGTGTGTGAAACTATCATTGAGTATGTATATCCATATGCCTCCAAAATTTAAATTCCAAAAATAAATCAAAATTATAAAGGTTATCATGTAAATCAACCAATAAAAATCATAAATAATCAATCCATTTCAAAACAAATGGTCTCCTACTAGCTTCAATTTCAATAACCCATCAACACTTTTCAAATCAATATATATAAATTAATAAAAATTTAACACATAAAATAATATATAAATAAATGTTAGATTTCTAACATCTTAATATATTTTTAAAATACTTAAATTACAAATATATAAATAAACCACAAATATAAGAAACCTACTCTCAGTATCTATTACAATAATATTTTCATTATCTCCTAAAATATCTCAAATTATGTAAATTGATTTTACCATCCTAGTGTATAAAATATATTTAAGTCTTTATAACAGATTAATGAAACAAAAAAATATAATAAATCTCACTCACACTTGGAGAGGGTACGCACTCCTTATAATCCCTCGTTCAGGTCGGCGACTCACTCAATTTTTCAGTACCTAATTTATACATATATACAATCACGTTAATTTTTTAATATATAAGTACCATGAATGCATTTTATGCGAGATAATTTTACTTATTCAGATTATATTCCTAAATTAAGCCCTAAATTTCGAGAATTAATATAAATATTAGTCATTTAATCGATTTTTATTAACAAAGCCCTTTAAATATTTTTATAACTTCACAAAATTTATTTTTAACTTGAATTAATGATTAAAATTGACTTTCAAATTCGTACGATCTCGAATAAATAGTATTTATAAATAGTAATTATTACTTAATTTTTCATCGAAATATCAAATTAATCGATTTTAGCCCCCAAATTACTATAATGTAGCATAATCTTTCAAATTCACTCTAAATTCATCAATAATTATATAAATTTAAATAAAAATATTAATTTTTTCCTTTTTTCCTTTTCTTTGAATTTTTTAACCGTTCAACTTCTCGTAATTTTATTTTATCACTAGTTTCAATCATTTTAAATCAATTTCATGAATTATGTTCAAATTATATAAAATTCCTAATTGTATAGTTCAAACTTATTTATTTTAAATTTCTTAAATTTCACAATTTCATCAAATTGACTACATATAATATTTTTATATGTCCTAATTAACACAAATATAAGTTTAATTTTATTAATTGGAGTCAATTCAATTCAAATAAACAGTAATTCTAAATTTTACGAAATTAATGAGTTATACGTGTAAAAAAGTTTACCGATCAATGTATAGTAATCTTAAAAAGCTTAAATTTGTTCTAAATTCTAAGAACTCTTAATTTTAAATTCAAGGTTATTATTTAACCAACTTTAATTCTTTTTCAAATTGCAAAAATATTATTCTTATGTTGAAGAGGGTGTTGAAATTAGTCAGATGGTAAGAAATCAGACGTGAAATGGCGAAATTGGAAACAAAAATAAGAAGAAAGGAAATAAATGCAAGCAAGGGGGAGGAAAACTGGACTCCCGGGTTCAGGGAGCCAAAATGACAAAGAAAAACAATAATCCCCTCTTGGAGTATGCATAATTTTTAAAATAATCAAATCGCCCTTGAATAATTTTAAAATTTTGAAAAATAATGGAAAAAAATAAAATGTGCATTTAAACTCCAATTTTATTTTCGACTTTTTTTTCTAATTAATTGTCTATATATCTAGTTTAATTTATAAATAGAATGTTCTAATCAACAAGCATTTAAATTCAAAGTTCTAGTGCTCATTTAAAATTTTCATAGAATTTTTTTCTAAATTCATTCAAAATTAATAAATTTTTGTCTAAACTCTCTCAAAATACACGATAGATAATAATACTAAATTAATAAATAATTTTTATATCTCAACAAATATTTTTTAAAAATAACAAAAATTACTCTAAAAGATAAAATGACTAAACTACTCCTATTTAGTAAATCATGGTATTTCATATATAAGTATTGAATAATTATATATAAGTAGTAAAGATAAAATGACTAAAAATGCACCCAAGCGGTGTAACTTGATGGTTCCATCACGATGTGACAGTTGTTCTCGTGTACGCCTGTTCCGTGTTTGAATCTCTAGAAGTGCATTCTTTGTAAGAGTCTGGTGCAATCATAGTTTTATTCCATGCTTAGTATCACTGCAGTGTAATTCTTGTACATACGTCTTAGTTGACTCAGGATAGGTACTGTGTGATCTGCGAATACATACCCTAAAAGGATAGATGCGTAGTCTCGTGTATGGCCGGACGTCGCAGTGATAGCTAAGTACAGAATTTTTCTCGTTTAAAAAAATATATATTAAATAATTTATAATATTAAAATTTATTATTATTTGCGATTTTTTTAGCATATTCATTTATAATTTTTTAAATATAAAATATAACAAAAATTATAATTATAATTTTGTGTATGCGAATAAAACATTCATCTTTTACTCTCTTTATATTTCACAAATGAAGATATCTTTTCATTTAATCATGACTGGTGTTAGACTCTCAGTCATTAAATAAAATATTAAAAAATAATTTACGAAATTATAATTTGTATGTTAAATTTAAATAATTAATAATATTAATGATGAATTTTAAAATTTTATGACTATCATATAATATAAGAGTGAATTAGAGGTATAATTTATTCGAACTCATTTATAAAAGTTAATGTAATCGAGTGGTATTTGTTATTATATAATTTATATTATTTTTAATTGATTATATTAATTTTATATTTTTATTAATTAATAATATTATATTAATTTATATAGAATTATTTGCATAAGAAAATTATCTCATTTAACACCACTTGCCATAAAATATAACCTGTGAAATTATTAAAATATTTTCAACAATAACTTTCGCTTGCCAGCCGCCTCGTTCAGTGTATTGGGGGACAAAATAATGCTCAAGGATCAAGCCGGGCTCCAACGCGCACGTGTTTTTCGATTTCGGTCGCACCTGGCTTACCCACAAAGAAATTTCCTCTTTTTTCCCGAAAAATAACAAAGGCAAATGATTACGTCACTGGGTAATGCCAAAATCATCAATAATGCAATTGAAGCTGCAATTTCTTCGTTTCCGAGAACGCCTTAAAGCTAAAACGTAAAGGCATTTTCTCGGTCGAATAACACGTGATTGAGCCTTTGAACTGTTTCACTGATGTTTGCTCGAGAATTTTCATTTAGGAACTTATTACTTGGTTGAAGATCGTCGTCCTTCTCCCTGATCTAGTCCTTGGCTAAGTTGATTAAAAAAAAAATAAAACAAAATTGATATTTGGTTTGAATTTCTCTTTAAATTCATTAATTATTGTCGTATAGTAAATCAATGCGTCCGTGACCAAACACAGCGTCCAAGTTGCACACAAAGTAGAGAGTTGCGTACTCCTGTTGACCTAGCCATCAAATTTGTTCACACAAAACAACCGGTAAGGTTCACCGAATTTCTGTCGTGGATTTCTCCTCACAGCAATACAATTTCCATATGCGAAGAAAATGAAGCTTGGATTTGCAATCTAACCCATTTTCCTTACCATATCTCTGCTATTGGTAATTGATTATTGTAGAGGTTTCCACTGGAAAGATAACGATGGTTTGAAAACTTAAGCTGTGACCGAGAAATGACTAGGCAATTAACGATAAGAATAATCTGAAAATCATTGCATGGAAAAGTCAATGCGACGAAAATTACCTCCATCTACTCAATCAAAGCTTTTAAGTTAGACCAAACTTTTACTTTTTATTTATTATTTTTTTTCATTGCTCAAAGCTCGATTTGTTCTTATCTCAGGTTTGTCCAATTCATTGGGCTAGCCATTTCAAAATCAGAACTCTACTTCATTCTTTCATATAGAAGCCTAGCTGCCAACTACTTTTCCTCTCAGTCGCCTTTATAGATTATCAACCTTTCACACCTGCTTGGATTTCGGCCCCAATTAACAACCTCTTCTGTTTCACAAGTCATCCTGTTTTTCAATCTTTTCTTCAAAATCTCTAACATATTCCTGGCTTTTCTTTGTAAGACGTGAAAGAGAGCAAAAATGAAAGGCAAACACAACCAAAACAAGTTCATTCGTATCATTACACTACCCATAAGATTTTTAGGCAAAGCAAGGGATTCTTACGTTCGTAGCTTGACAAATTGTGCACAAGGGATCAATTACGGGCTGGGAATGGGCATTCCTGACGGAAAATTCACTTCGTTGCCAAAGAGCTTTAGTACTCGATCATCAAGGTCCAACGAAAGCGAAGATTACAGTGAGCTGATTAGAGCAGCATCTGTGAGAAGCATGGGACACGTAAATGAAGTGGACATGTTTTTGCGGGAAAATCTGAGACGGCGAATAACGACTATGGGATCGCAGGGTTTCCCCAGGAGTACTAGTGTTGGGATGGGCTTCATGGGAAGAATTGAAGAGGAAAGACCTGGAGATATAGGAGATCAAGATTCTGTTCATGCCAAGTCAGAATTGTATCCGAGAAGTAGAAGTGTGGCGGTTTAAAAATCCACTGCTGCTGTTGGCTTCTGAAATACATAATCATCATGTCTTGGAGTATTTTTATATATTAGTTCGTGTGAGAAAGGAAATTGGAGAGAGTTAATCAATGGTACTCTCTTGCTTTATTTAGCTTTCATTTTTTCTTGATACAGTTCGAAATGTCTGTAAAAAAAAATTTCAATTGTAGAATTGATCATTAATAATGTGGTTTGTTTTATTTCTTTTGATACATAGAATATGAGGATCAATTCAAATCAAATGGCCTCCACAATTCTGCACCTAAATTTGAGTGGTCACCAAAACTACTTTGCTTCAGAGGCTGACAATTACGTCATGGTTTTGAAGTTTTTGTTGCATCTATATCAGATTCTGGATGGTGATATAAAATGCCTTTATCGAAAGTATAGACAGACAAACACGAAGACAAGCTAAAAAGGCAAGAAGGTTATTAATTAACTATTAAACCCCAAATAAAATAGTAATTAAGCATTAATTTTACGGGCAATGAGAGAGAAAAGAAACCCAAATATTCAATTTCGATGGCGTGTCATTTCAAATGTGTACACTGTTTGAGTGAAACAGGCCAACTAAACCCCTTGACTTGACATTAGTCCTAACCCATCTATTTATCTTTAAAAATTAAAATTTGACATTGGAAATGAAATGGGCTAAAAATAGAAGACTTACCATGGGCTAGATGGGCTAAAAACCCATTTCCATCTGTACATAATGGGCCATCTTCTTCCAACTCAAAGAAATAATACAGAAGTAACCTGCGTCACCTTCCTACCAGATCACCACACTATCGCGCTAATTACATTAATCAAAATCAGTACCATATTCGTCTGCGCAATCGAATCAATGATTATGTGACCATGAGGTTGGAGAAAGGGACACACGTATCAGACATCGTGGACGAAGACGACCTTGACGAGGAACCAGGGGAGGTGATCGAATCAGCTCGGCCTCTCAAAGTTGGTGAAGAGGGAGAACTCGTTAATTCTGGTATCAAAAAGAAGCTCCTCAAACGCGGCGTCGAATGGGAAACCCCCGAATTCGGCGAGTGCATAATCTTCAATCTTAAACATATCACGTTTATTTCAGGTGTTTCTCTTGATTTAAATTATTAGAAAATTGTGTCCGATCAACTCACAATACAGTTACATTTACGTTGCAGTTCATTATGTGGGTAGTTTGCTTGACGGGACGAATTTTGACTCTACGCGAGATAGAGATGAGCCAATGACTTTTAAGCTTGGTAGTGGTGAGTTGCAATTGTTTTATTTTCTTGAACTTGCTTAAGTTTTTGTTTAATTTTAACTTTAATTCAACTTTAATTGACGTGTTAATGAGATTATTGGTAGGTCAAGTTCTAACTGGTTTGGACTAATGGGTTAATTACTATGAAAAGGGGGGCATGTGGGGTGTTCACATTGCCGTCTGAGTTAGGATTTGGAGTTGAAGGTCGTGATGGTGTGCCACCAGTTCAGTTGTTCAAGTTTGAAGTTGAACTTGTTTCGTGGATCACGGTGGTGGATTTGAGTACAGATGGTGGGATTATTAAGAAAATTATGGAGCAGGGAGAGAGGAATGGATAACTTTATGACTTGGATGAAGTTCATGGTACTTTTAATGCGGCTTATTATGTAAAATTTTTGTTTCGTTTCGTGTTTATTTTTCTAGATATATTCACATGATGTCGTTCAGTCGAATGTCAATGTTTTAATGTTTTCTGCTAAGAAGATTGCTACTCATTACTCCAGTGAAGTATCAAGTGATGCTTGGCAATGGTACCTTGGTGGCAAAAACACCCGAAAGAGGAATTGAATTTTGTGTGAAAGATGGTAATCGGTTGTTTTGGGATGTGGCTTTATAGCATTTATTAGTGAGCACAATTATTATTATTCTTAATTCTGAATTCTGATTATTGACCATCCCAGTCATTTCAGGTAATTTTTGTCCTGCATTTACTGAAGCAATTTTAACCATGAATGAGGGGGAGACAGCCAAACTAGTCATTCGACCTAAGTGTACGTCTTCTCATCGCTCTTGCTGCAGGATTGCCATGTTTCAGTTGATACCTTATATCCCTCTGATATACGGTTAATTGTCAAAAGAGGAATGCACATGCGACTAAAATATAGAAATACAATTCAATGATGTTGAGAAAGATATTCAATTTTTATTTAATATTTATGTATTCGAAAGGCTTTCAACTATGGGATGACAATTTTGTACCAAACTTGTGGAGCATGGAGCATGTAATAAAAATTTTGTTTTACCTATTCACTGGATTGCAGTTTCTGATCTTTCATCTGGTTGCTTACTATTGAGAAGCTCTTATAAGTATTTTCTTAATCTGGTGGATGTACTGATTTTGATTGTGGGCACTGATAGTCTTAAGGTATGCTTGGCATTGACATGTTTTTACGTAACTTTGAAAGAATAGTAGAAAAAGTGTATGGGAAACACAATTTTTGGTTGGGACCACTTGTTTCTCCACTAATATGTGCTTCCATCCTTAAGCAGCTATGGCTTTGGAGCCACAACACCTTAATCCCACAAATACCCTTAGTAGATTGTGGTTATCTTTCTTGCCTAAGAAATGAAATATTGCAGATGCTTATGCTTCTGGGGAGCTGGGGAAGGACAGTAATGATGATTCCGTACAATTCGACCCGATTCTGTGCTGGATTTTGACATGGAGTTGGTATCCTTGAAGCATGTCGTTGATGTTACTGGTGAATCAAAGGTATTCGAAAAAATCTTGAAAGAGAGGGAGGGCTCTACGAAGAAATCCAATACCTAGTGAAGCAAACAGAGAGTATAAACAATCAATATAAGAAAGCTTCCATTACTGTTATCTACAAAGAGACTAGCTCGTTTCCACTCTATTAACAAGAAATACCCATCCTCCGTGTAATTGTTTGTGTTTACTGTGAATATATAACTTAGAACCTCGGGATGTTATGGATTGGTTTAGTTTGGTTTGGTTTGGACCTGGATGTTTCCTTTAAGCAATGTCGCGTTGGGTTCCATTTGGGTCTCAAATGCGGTTGACGTAACGCACAATCACGTGCCCTCAGACATATTGTTTTATGGGTTAGCTTGCCCTTCAAGCAATGGGTGATTTGTAAATTTGGGTTGGTCTGGGCCAATGGGCCCATTTCGTGAAAATAACTAGAACTGAAGGTTTTATTTAAAAATTATATATCTAAGAAAAAATATGTAATTAAATATAAAACATTTCTTGCAATGGTATTCTCGAATATGTATATTTTATTACAAATCAAATTGTTCAAAGTGCAAAAAAATAATTAAACATGTATATAAATTATTACTAAAACCTATTAAATATTATAGTTCATTTTTAATGACAAATGAACCGTGTTTTCTTTATAACAAAAAAAGGGGCGATAGCGACTAGTGTTCAATGCCCCTCGTGCAAAATGTACCTACAACTTTTCCTGCCAGTATATTTAGAATACAATTAACGACATTTAATATAATTGTTTTCTAAGTGATTGTGACTTTATTAGCAAACTATAACACTCGATCTACTACAATGTTGTGAGCACCATCGTGTTTACAATATAATTACCTCTTGCACTTTGGATTCCCCATGGCCCCAAGCTTGATAGTTGTATGTGGCCAATAGCTACACCTATCTGTCAGTGACTCAGTGTTCATTCCATCCCTGCATCATTATTATCATTAATATTGTTTTTTATCTTTAAACTAAAATTTGAAGATTGGAGATTAATTGACCGGAAATAGATTGACCGTTACTATTAATTCCCTCCACGCAGACATTGTAATACTCGTTCTTGTTTTAACAATGAGAGAAATACGTAATTGCAATTATTTTTAACTGTTATTACTGGCAACTAACATTAATGATCTACTTGATAAAATAAATAAATTCCATTTTGAATGTTGCCATATCCAATTGGAATATTATTTAGATTTTTCCTTTGAATTTTTATTTTTTATCCAATTTTATCATCAAAATACGTGTTTTAGTTTGGACCTTCAATTAAAGTCCAAATCTGGACTCAGAAAGCCCAGATGGACAAACTAAAGTTCAGGCCGTTGTCTAATTCAGGCAGGACTGGGCTCCCATATATCCACCTCTCTAATGTTTATCTGCGTGTCAACGGCCATCCCTAGAATCTGGATACAAAGTTAACGGCACCGTCATTTTGCACGACCGTATCGAACGGTTCACAACCCGGTTCGATACAAAGTGACCCATACCGGTCCACTGTACATCCGGTTCATATATAATATCGCACTTCAATCGGTAGCCGCGCTTGAAAGTTAAACCCCCAAAAACCTAAGAGGCGCATTCTCTCTTGCTTCCTGTCACACGCTCCTCAACCTCTAGCTAAATCATCTTGTAGATTATCACAAAAAGTTATTTGCGTCGTTGAGATTTTAATCCGGCTTTGCGTTTAGCAGTTGAAATGCCCATCTACCGGAACAGCTCAATAGACTGGAATCCGTCTCCGGTAGTAGCCCTAACCACCAGCGCCGACGACTCGCAGGTAGCCGCCGCCCGACAAGACGGCTCGCTTGAGATTTGGCTGGTATCTCCGGGCACTTCCGGCTGGCACTGTCAGTTGGTAATAACTACGAATTATTTTTCCTTGATTACTTGTTGTTTGAAGGTTGACATATGATTTATTTATTTATTTATTCTTTTTGGTTTAGACGGTTCATGGAGATCCCCAGTCAAGAGTTTCATCACTTATTTGGTGTCATGCCGGTAAAAAGGGATTGCCTTGTGGACGGTTGTTTTCTTCAAGTATTGATGGGTCAATTTCGGAGTGGGATATTTTCGACTTGAAACAGAAGGTCAATGCTGTCTTTTCTGATGCTATTTTGCCCTTGCATTATTAGCATTGAGTAATATATTGCACGTTTGAGCTTCAGTAGAGTGAAATCGTGGTCCAGTTCTCATAATGAATATTAGCTGTGCTACTAGTTGAATGTATGCTTAATGATGAGTTGTTGCTTACCATGTGGGCTAAATTACGTTTAAGTTTTGAACTTACCTCTTTTTGATTGATGTGGTTTGATATGCATTTCAGATGCCAGTACGTTACTGGAACTACAAATGAATTCTCAATGGAGTTTAGGATGCATCATAAAGTTTTGATCCAGTTTTGATAATAGTTGCCCTAAATAAGAAATGGAATAAGAATACAATTGTCTTTTGTGTTAGATTTTTTAGGAATGGTGTATATTCTTTAGGCACCTTAAATAAAGCAGAACACACACAAATTTCAAAGGAAATTGGGTTACTCATTTGCTGACATCTTTACTTGATTAAGACACTTTTAATATCATACAAATTCTATGAACTAGTAACATGACTTCCTTTGTGTGCACTCTGCAGATTGTTCTACAGTCAATTGATTTCTCTATCTGGCAGATGGCTGTTGCACCCTCTAATAATTCGCTAATTCATACAGTGCCTAAGTCACAACATATTGAAAACGGATATTTAAGTGATGATTCTTGTGATAGTGGTGATCACGAAACGAGTGAAAGTGAAAATGACTCTGACTTGGATGAGCCACATGAGCAATTAGTTGTTGAGGATAGAGATGTTGCCCTTGCTTGCGACGATGGTTCTGTAAGGATATACAGGATATCTGACTCGGATGAGTTGATATATCATAGATCATTGCCTCGGGTCAGTGGTAAGGCCTCTGCCCCCAAGTGACTATTCTTTCTTTTCACTTTTGTTATTTTTATTTAGCTTCTTGGCCATATTTTGATTTGCAGGCCGTGTTTTAAGTGTGACATGGAGTGCTGATGCTAATATTTTATACTCAGGGAGCAGTGATGGGTAAGTTTGTTGTAAAGAATGGCATACATGGATTAGTCTGTGCACCCTATTGTTTGTCTTCCAATGCAAGTTTTTCTCTGTATTATTACCAGCTCACATTTTCATTCGATGTGGATATATTTGTAAAAGCTACAGCATTGCCATTTTCTTATCTTTCCTTTAATTTTAAACTGTGCTGAACTATGCATAATGGATTTTATACAGGTTTATAAGAAGTTGGGATGCTAAATTGGGCCATGAGATATACAGGATTACAGTTGGGCTTGGAGGATTGGGCAGTGGACCTGAACTGTGTATATGGTCGTTACTTTCGTTAAGGTGAAGGTTCTTTATGCATTTTCTATTAAAAAACCATTGTAATGTAAGTGGTTTGGTAGGACATTAGTTTAGGTAGATGACATTTGGCCTTCCACTGATGATTGAGTTGTTATCAAATTTAGGTGCGGGACCCTTGTTAGTGCAGACAGTACTGGCAGTGTTCAGTTTTGGGACAGCCGTCATGGAACTCTTCTGCAGGCTCATTCTTTCCACAAAGGTGATGTGAATGCTCTGGCAGCAGCTCCTAGTCACAACAGGGTGTTCTCTGTGGGTTCTGATGGTCAGGTATGGGCTAACAGTCTTGTTTGTTTATTGTTGTTCAGAGTTTTACTATTAATTTCTATTTTTTTAATAGTTTCCACTCTTATTTCACTGTCAAATCATAACAAAGAAGTAAAAAACAGTAGATTGCTATTTAATACCTCAGCAGCTGTTTTGGTCCAGTGGTACTGTCCAAATGCCTGCCTCTTCTAATGGATGCTGAATCCTTTAGATAGAGGAAAAGTAGTTATCATGTATTTATACTCCATCCTCTTCTTTCCTGACAGATTGTTGTTACAAGAGAAAAAATAATTTATTATAGTGTTAAAGCACATCTGGCTACAATTATTTGATTGGCCTGGGCCATCATAATAATGTTGCATAAGTTGCTTCTTCTTGTAGGTTATTCTGTATAAGGTTTCAAGTGAGACAATTGAGTCGAGTGATGACCTGTCTTCTTCTGCAGTAATGAAGAAATGGGTGTATGTTAGCTCTGTAAGAGCTCATACACATGATGTCAGGGCTTTGACAGTGGCAGTGCCAATCAGTCGTGAAGGTGAGTCAGATTTTTTATGTTTATTTTCTTTCAACTTTCATCTAGCTTTCATTGATGCATTATTATTTACAAAAGTCATGATGCTAGTTTCAATCTACGTACAGATTATTTATTTATTTTTTTTGCTGATAGATCTTAAGCTGTTTGCAGTTACTTAATTGTGTTCTTTTAACTTGCAGATCCTTTACCAGAAGAGAAGGTAAAAAGAAGCCGTGGTCGGGAGAAGCCCATTGATTTTAGTTACCATAAATGGGCTCATTTGGGGGTTCCCATGCTTATCTCAGGTGGTGATGACACTAAGCTATTTGCCTACTGTGTTAATGAGTTTACCAAGTTCTCTCCACATGAAATCTGCCCTGCCCCCCAGAGAGTACCCGTCCAACTGGTGCATAATACAACATTGAATCATACTTCTTTGCTTTTAGTCCAATATTCTTACTGGTTAGATATTCTGTCTGTTCGCCTTGAGAGCAATGCAGCATCTCTCTCTTCTGGGGGCCATGCAACTACGGGATTGTTGGTCCAAATGAAGAGTAAGGCATCCCGGAAGATTATATGCAGCACCATTTCTAATTCTGGGATGCTTTTTGGGTACTCAGACCATGTCAAACCCAACCTTTTTGAATTGAAGGGGCCTGGAATTGGCAAAAGTGGATGGGCTATAAACAAAAGACAACTTCCTCGGAAATTACCGTTTGCTCATTCCATGATTTTTAGTTGTGACTGTTCAAGGTTCATTATAGCAGGGCATGATAGAAGGATATATGTAAGCCTTTTCTCTTTATACACACACACACACACCTTTTTATGTCTTTCAATATATTTATGTATTTTTTTTTTTCTTTCTGTTACATATTGCATGAGTTTCATCTTCGGGTGAGTCTTGATTAAAGCTATTTAGCTTTAGTGGCTGAAACTATCCCTCGTGTCAGTATTGCTTAGTAAGAACTTGAGCTTTTTGCCTAGAAATGCAACGTAAAATGTGGTTGCTCATTTGAAGTTAATTTGACTTTGGAATGGTTCTGTGGTTGAAAAAGTTACAAATCATTGATGTAATATGTTTATGACTTTCGTCTATTCTACTTGTCTTCGGGATTCTAAGCATAATGTTTCATTTTAATCATGTATGTGCACACACAAAAGAGTACTGATTTACTCGTTGTTTGAGTGCACGATGCAGGAATTTGTTTTTATATGTTTTAAATATAACATTTGAAAGTTAATTGATAGATGTGGAGTCAGGGTGTATGCTCGTGATGTATTGATTTTGTAAAACTTTATCTTCCTTTACTTCCTACAGTATTTTCTTGACACATTTGTGTTGATACTTTCTTCATTTTGTTGAGGTGATGGGTATTTTGGGAAAGAGAAGTCTACTTTTCTCATGGGATTTGGGGAATGAGGAAACAACAGGGAATTGCTTCCCCAGGGAATTGCTTCCCCAAGTATTATGGTATAATAGTTGGATGCTAGTTGCTAGGTCTATCATGGAAACAATCTCTTGGACGGTTGGAACACCAGTTTTGTGTTTTAGTATATAACCAGTTGTCCAAATTTGAGGGACAGTTCAATGGTTACTCTGTCCATATGGCTCCCATAACATCCTCTGACGTGGCATTTAAATTGAGGTGACTTATGGGATTTTTCTGGTTTGTTCCAAGAAAGTGGGAGAGGCTTAAGGGAGTTGAAGTTTTGTCTCTTTCAGGGCATGAACGGTGGCTACTTTCTGTTGCAGTCAACTTCTGGAATTGAAAATGACAAAGTTGATTGTGGGCTGCGGCTCTTATTTTCTCTATCAACTTTAGTGCATTTTGCAATAATGTTACCTCTTTTCTTATTTTTCTTGATGAATTGTGTGCTCAGATGCGGCTTTTAGATTCAGTTAATGTACTTATTTATAGAAAATTAATTTTGTATTATTTTTCTGTGTTGAGCTTTCCATTCCAAATGATGAAAAATATTATAACTGGATTTTACTGGTAAAGTGGTGTGTGAAATATGCATTTATAATTTGAAATGCCATGTCATCTTGCTTTGGCCTCAAGCATGAGACAAGACTATGAGAAACTCACATCCAAAATGTAGTCCCAGTTGAACACTGTTATTTATTTATTTATTTTTTGATGCTACAGGTGGTGGACGTGAGTAGCTCAGCTCTAGTACATACCTTCACACCTTGTTCTGAGGTGCGTGACAAGGAATTACCACCTAGTGAGCCTCCCGTAACAAAAATGTTTACTAGCTCTGATGGACAATGGCTAGCTGCCATCAACTGTTTTGGGGATGTATATATATTCAATCTGGAGATTCAAAGGTGTTCCTAGGAGTCTCTTTAATGTTGCTATTATTTTTTTAATAATGATGCTAATTGTATTATTGTAGTTAATCTTGCTGGCTGTTAACTATAATGATCTATTGATAAGACAATTTTCTAGCTTGAGGGGTGTATGTGTGGGTGCATAACTTGACCGTACTGTACTGGTAACACATAGTAATTTATGCTTAGTTTGAGACATCAGTTAAAGTTACAGCTAAATATGTTCAAATGTTAATTTTTGTTTATAATGTGTAATGTTGATTGTGTTTCAGTTACTCCAAATTGATGGTTCCCAGTTGATAACTGACATGCAAACATGTAACATCTATTACAACTCATAAGTGGCTTGTATACAGATCTCACAGTTGTATGATTTTTTCAATTTTTAGTTTTTGATACAGCACAAGTATAGGCATGCTTCTTGTTTTTGTTAATTACTTTATCTGAAACCTGTTTGTAATTTTTTAGAAAAACCAAGTTTGGGTTCGCATGAGTGGATACTGTAGAGGAATATTTTGAAATTGCCACTTCAATTATGCTCTGTTCTATTCCCTCACTGGATATAACTTATTTTGGTTTGTTAGAACAGGCAACACTGGTTCATATCAAGATTGGAAGGTGCTTCTGTCACAGCTGCTGGTTTTCCTCCTCAGAATAACAACGTGCTTGTAATCACCACCTCTTCAAACCAGGTCTATGTGTTTGATGTGGAGACTAAACAGTTGGGAGAATGGTCAATACAACATACATTTGTTCTTCCAAGAAGATATCAAGAATTTCCTGGGGAGGTTATTGGCCTGTCTTTCTCGCCCTCTCCTAGTTCATCCTCAGTAATCATTTATAGTGCCAGGTACTAGTCTTTTTTTATTTTTTTTAACTCAGACAGATGTGTTTAGTCTGAGGCTTTGAATTTGAATATTTCAATACATCAAAGTTTTAAGTATGAAATTTTAATCAGCTTAAGTTGAAGCAAATAAATACTTTGGTGATGCAGATAGGTCATTCTGTATTTTTGCATATGGGTATGGATGTAGATTTTGGTTGCTGCTTATTTTAAGGCTTTTGCCTACTCACAAATGATACCAGGAAATTCTATGGTTGTTAGTGCCAGCTTGATAACTCTAGGGCTGATTGCTAAGATACTTCTTTAATTGCGTACTATTGAATTATGGCATGAATGTCCTAAGTCAAGCTCTGTTTTCTACAATACTAATGCTTCTTAGGTGAATTTCATCAATCAATTTGTAACACTAACTTTGCTATATATTTTAAATATGTGAGAATATACTAACTGGCAAAGAGGCTAGTGGAATGTATGATGTTTTGCTGTGTTGACGGCATTCTGAGGTTTTGTTTTGATGGTGTTCTAATATTTGAATTTGTTTTGTTGTAGGGCAATGTGTGTGATTGACTTTGGGAGGCCAGTGGAGCAAGACGAGGACACTGACTTGGTAAATGTTCAGGGTTCTGCGTTGAGGAAGATAGCTAATACTCCCATCAATGGGAGACTGAAACGCAAGTTGAAAGACTGTCAGACAGAGGCTAAACTTCATGGCAGAAAGAATTTTGAATTTTTTGCTTTCAGAGATCCTGTTTTATTTATTGGACACCTTTCAAAAAGTTCCATGTTGATCTTAGACAAACCGTGGTTGGAAGTGGTTAAATCTTTTGATGCCCCTGTTCACAGACATATTTATGGAACATAACTATTTTATGGCCATGGAGAGTTGAAGCGTGGCATTTGATTCCTTTTGTTTAACCACATTTTTTTTTTCTCATTGGTAATTTGTGGAGTGAGAGAGATGAAGAAAGATTACAAAGAGAAGAAAAAAGAGGTACAAATGTGGGGAGGCTGGGCAGTAGAGGGGTTTCTGCAGCAATGCAGTATGTTGTGTATTGTATTCCTCTGATAAATTTTGTTAACATGTTAAATTTGTATTTTCGATGGGCATGGCATACGATTAATTTTCTGTTGGTTTTTTAGTAAGGTAACCTGATCAGGCTTTCCAACCTCAGCTGATGTTTACTAGAAATCATGGTAAAGTTGTTAGTCTTAATGGGTGGTTTAAGGTCTATCAAAAATTGTCAATTATTTTACTTGTCAAAGCCGGCAAAATCGGTATATCACAAGTCATGATAAAGTTGTTGGTCTTCATCGGCTGTTTAAGGCCTATCAAAAATTGTCAATTACTTAACTTGTAAAACCCAGCAAAATCGGCGGCCATGTCGGTATTTACAAATTTGCTTTAGATCATTGATAGAATGATGCAAAGAAAGAGTTGTATAAGCTTTGATCTGTCCAATTTCTTGTTCTTCCTAAGCAATTATATGATGATTAACAATGTAAAATACTTGCGCAGCCATTTGCCATAAACAATGCAATTACATAATCATACTGTATTTGACGTCAGTCTACAAATGTTTAATAAATACTGATGTCAAGATACCTAATTCGGAGGAGGATAAGAACGAAGAAGCTTTTGATAGGACACAGATGGAGCTGTCGTCGTTTTCCTGAAATCCAAGTCCTTGTCCAAGATGTGGGTGTTACTTTGAGAATGGGAACCCTTTGGGTGTTACTTCGAAGATTTTGAAGCAAAAGCGAACCAAAACAAAACTCAATAATTGCACCAGAATTATGTATGGATCGCATTCTTAGTAGGTAGTAATCAGAAAGTAGTGGGGTGCCACTTTTGGGGGAAAATGAAGCCTACCTTTTGGTTCCATCCACTTGGAAAGTTGTCTGTTTTGATTCTATCAAGTCCCATGGATTACTAAATTACCCACCCTACCTGTTTCAAGATACGCTAACAATTACAGATGTAAATAATTAGTGAGTCATTGGTTTGATGCTCATTTCTCTGTTCTGTGTGGTTTCCGTGGGCACAGAGACCTCGTCTCTTATCAGTGAAAAACGTTGCCGACTCTCAGACACTCTGTTTTTCAAAGGACCACAACTCGGCTGTTATAGCATTAAGCTTTCTTGTTTTCTTTTTCCACCCTTCTTCTATCTACCTCAGTTTTCATACTTGCCTGTTAGATCTTCTCTTAAATCTTTAACGCCATCGAAAGGGGCATTATGGTTGGTTTTCTGATTCATGACATGCAATACAACATTTGTTGTGAGTTTTGAGCATGATAATGCTGTGCACATGAGATATAGCATGATGCCTGCTGACTAGTATTGGCGGGAAAAGAGAAAAAAACAAATAGTTTTCATGCAAAAGACAGGAAAGATAATTTATTTTTGTGTTCTCAGCTTGTTTCCCACAGCATTGGCAGGAACACATCAGGAGTAGAACTTGAAAAAACAAAAATAAAAGGAAAGGAACGAGATTTGAGATCTAATGCTTTTGTCTATTTTACATGCCATCCAATTCTCTATCCAGAGCAATTGTAGCAGTAGAGACAAAACATGTTACAATTGCCATTTATCAATCCCACTCTCCCCCTTTGAATCCACCTGCCAATAAGATGATACACTTCAAATTCAGGAAATGGAATCATTATATTGTGAAAATCATTTCTGCAATATAAATAAAAGGCTAACCCTTTTTTCCTGAAGTTGGTTTTCCTACCAAAGAGGATTGCAAGAAATCAAAATGCCTATTCATTGTTGATTTTTTCTGCAATAGGAGTGGCATCCCTTTTACGATTAGAGTAGTGAAATTTAGATTTTATAAGAAGCATGTAAAATAGCAGTACCTGCATATGTGTTGACGAGAATCCTTGTGAAAAATCCAAAACATGCTCTACTGAATCTTCATTCTTGGAGAAACTAATATTTTTCTTTACATATATCAAGAATCGATTAAGTATAATATGCTTCCCATAAAATATCAAGATGAATAATTAGCAATATTTATGGAACTTGCCTTGGAAAGGCCTAGCACAGGAGAGCTGGCTGTGTCATCGAGATATGAATTATGCTGTCGGTTTCTAACACGTCCTTTAATCTTTTTTTTCGTCTTGCTCTTCAGGGCCAATTCGAAAGCCAAATGAGGAGAATAGAAACAACCATTTACACCAAAGCAGTCTCCATCATCTTCGCAGTGATGACGAGGGCCAGAAGACGCATCAGACACCATGGACAAATCATCTTCTTCTTCTTCATTTCCCACTTTTGCTCCTCTTCCTGCATACTCTTCACCATCAAAACTACAGCTTTGATATTTTGGAAGAGAGGATTGATCTAAGTACGAAGTCCAGCCAGACTCACACCCACTACTACGACGTTGTGAAGCTGATAGATTCATTGTCAAAAACTCTAGCCTACCAAACCAAAATGGTTCAATTTTCTCAAAAAAGAACTGCTTAAAACAAAGGTAGATAATGAAAATGAGAAAGCGCGCACACGCTCGCATACATGTTCTTGTCTATTTAAGTAGAAAAGGAGTAGAGCAAGAGAAAACCAAACGAATCACACTCAAATCCTAGACTAGTTTTGTCCTTTGCTATATCTCATAGCCCTCTTATTTTATCTGTATGCGAATCAACCAAAATTGCCAGTTGGCTTCGTATATGATTGCGAAGAGAGAGAGAGAAAGAGGGAGAAAAAGAGCAAACAGTAGAAATTGTTGACAATGAAGCAAGTTTCAAGTGACATTGTAGTAATCTTCAGCTTGTACTACAAAGGGTTGTTGTCCTTTCAGTGAAAAAAATTGAATGTATTTTCACTTCTCCCACTCACATCATATCTATTGTTCTTCGTTTTCCAGTTAGCATGGTGTTGTCAAAACAAATATGTTTTACGGTTAACGATTATCCTTTAAACAAACATAACAAGCTGAATGCAAATTCAGAAAAACAAAATTTACAGCTTGTATTTCTTCTATTTCCAGTTCTGTTTTTCTACCTTCTCTCCATTTACCGTAATGTAAGTACAAGTTGATAAGTCGGGAATGGAAAACAAGTTGAATGGACAAATCTTGGTTGATTTCCGCAAATAGGTTGGACAGTACAACTATAACCGTTGGTGCTGGATCATGGGTCCTGAATTAAACAAATGGGACAGTATTAATCGAAGGGCCCTGCACCACCCCATATAAACTAGAATTCAATCGCTACGTACAACAAAATATCCGTAGAATTTGAGGCAATTTCTCTTGGTGTTACCAAACTATTTTGTTCTCTAAGATTCTATTCTATCGATTTTCTGGAAATAAATGCTCAATTTTTTTACTTTGTTGTTGATTGGCCTCATCCCTAGACTCATTCGTCCTTGTCGTTCTTAATGTAGAATTAGTCGCTTGACTGATTGACTGATTATGTTGACTACAATTATCAAACTCTCCAATTTGATTCATTATTCTATAATCCACACAGGATTATTGACGTGATACGATGTGATTGAAACTGCTAAAAAAAAAAGAAAGTAATGTTGAAAGTATACAAGTTTGGCAAAAAACAGTATTATCTCACATGCCAAATGGCAAAACAACGAAAAAAGGATTTCCCAATTTAAGGTAGAAAATTCCATCCTAGTACATTCAATATAGCTGTTCTTGGGCCCTACTAATAATGCTGAATTCTTGCAGTGCCAATAGATAATCTTCAAACCAGATCAATATCGTACACTACTGCAGGTGCAGGTTGTTATTATAATTACTGGTGATAAATTTGGAATCAAATAACTCCATCACTGTTAAATTAACAAGGCTATGAATACTTGGAAGTGTGAATAGAATAGATATGAACAGAGGAAAATTGCTGCACCCATAGGGGAATGGCCCTACAGAATTTGCTTAAGGGTTGCATTTGATTATTATTATAAAATTGAAAGAATGACGTCTATGTATGTATGAAATGACCTTAAAAAACTGTGAAAAGCTGGAGTCTGATTTGTCATACAATGATTATCTCCATGTAAAAGAAACCATGAAGAGGGTCAACGAATCAGATATGGTCCCGGACAGACACTGAACTCATATGCACATGCTCTTCCTATCTTATGGCCCTTTGCCAGTCCATGGTCCCGTAATCTCTGTGCAAGGACTCGGAATTGGTCAATTGCTCTTCTGATATGATTTAATTATCACTTTTCCAAAATTTGCTCTTGTTAAACTGACAGATCCTGTAACATGAGAACCAAAACCAAGGATTCATTCTTTGGTATCTTTTTCTTCTTGTTATCAGTTATCAATCCCAAGTCCATAATAACCACGACAGTAAGGTTGAGGTTATTTTCTCCCATGGTCCCCTGCCTACAATGCAAAGGTCAAAGCTAGCCAGTTGCCATTCTTTGATCTTGGAAACACAATAAACTTCCAAGCTTCTCGAAGAACTCTTTCACTTCATTTCTCTTTCATGGCTAAAACAAACAAATCCAAGTCCCTCTTATTCTAATAAAAGTCAAATCCCCATCTTTGCTTCTGTCTTCCAAAGAAAATTCAATTAAAACAGGATGAATGCATTCACAACTGGACGCAGTATAATTAAATGTGATTTGGACGAGCGATTGCGAAATCAACAAATGAACTTTTCTATACCATTTTTTTTTATGTTAAAAGTCATAGGAGTGGACCAAACTTTTGACAATTTGATGTCATTTTCAGAACGACTGTCCATACTGAGAAGAAGAAGAAGAAGCATTGGTTGCTTGGTCGGTTCATTCAATTTAAAATAATGGTTTACACTCTACAGTTTTCCATTTGTGATAAACGACGGACACAATTCAACATGCTGTTCTCTTGATCACCATCATATTCACAAAATAAATAAATAAATAAATAAATATTTTCTAAAAAGATAATAATAATGACAAAAGATTCTGTATGAGGATAAATAGCGGGCCCACTGTTTCGGACATTGGAAATGCGATAGCCTTCTTCCGGCACCTGGGATGCGTAACCAATCTTTACTCCGGGGGTGATTTTTAAAATACCCGATAATCTTGACGTTAACGGGCTTGTCTCATCCCTGTCAGAGTGGATCCGGGTTACCAAAAACAGGCTGTGCAGACTCCAATATAAATGCGGAGGGGGCGAAGGGGGACCATATATTAATTTGGAGATGATTGCAAAATTATGACTTAGTATTTAATGTTAAATATTGGCCACAGCTTAATTAATTATCGTATCGACTTAAATTTCTAAATAATAATTAAGTAAATATTTAAGTTCTAACACATAATTTTTCTGACAAACGCCAATTTTTTACTTTTTAATAATTGCATGCGTGAAAATTTGAAAAAATTTACCATCTACTACTATTATAGATACTTACACCCCTTTATTATAAAAAAGGTTAAGCGCAATAATCAGTTACAGATTTGTACCATATCAATATTTATATAATTTCTTTTTTTTAGTTATACTTTTTTTTTTTTCCCCTCAAATCTCGTGTTTTACTTAAGTACTGCAATCAGACAAATTTTAGACATCAATATTGGCTAGAATAATTTCACCACTTGATAGCACCATTTGCTTTCGGTAACCAATAATACATGTCAGTTTTTATTTGTTTACTGCTTTGGTTTGAGTTAGGTACACGAAAGTTCGTATGCATTACACTAACAGAAGAGAAAACGCGGACCTCAACAGGTGATGTTAAATGGAAAATGCCATCCGGATACAACTCGCCATGTTTTAGGTTTACAACGGAATGGATGCATGATTTTGCCACTAGCTGGCTATGTATACAAACAGATGATCAGCACAAAGACAAGATTTTGGTGCCATCGTCATTCATCATTCATTATTCATTATAACGTGACCTTTTAGGCTGTCTACAGTTTTGATCTGCTGACGATCCTTGATTTTGCTTACTGCGGATGGTGTTGATCCACATCCTAAATGTATCGAAATGCAATCTCATCGATTCGCAAGGATTTCCCCTACTGCTACTGCTACCACTACCACTAACATTAGCTAGTTCTATGTTATTGGCTGATGACGGATGACGGAGGCCCCGTTCATATTTGAATGCAGTAAATTTTAGCTTAATATTGAAAGGAAAAAAAACATTCAGGCCACGGTAAAACGAAATAACTGGAAAATGGTTAAGCAAGCGCTCACCAGTCAAATTATTGTTAGCCCAATTTGGTTTGGAATCGAGAACCCATGTGTATGAATGCAAGTGGGGCTTAAACTCAACCTAAAACAATCAAATTATCTTTTATTTCAAAGCCCAAATCACTATTACTATAAATTAATATTAAAAAATATTAAGATCTGCTTTATTTAAGTATATTATACTCATTTATTTTAGTTATCACCTTGTAAAAGAATTTTGTTAAATTATTATACGAGTAACATTATACATTTAAAAAAAAAAAATACAACAAAAATATTATAGAATAAAAAAATGTTAAGTCGGGAAATTTTAATATAATCATCTAATTAAAATATGACACGTCTAATAAATTTCTTTCGTTATTATTATCACCAAGGTGATTGAAAATATTAATTTAACTAAAAAATCCTAAGTATGATGGGCATATTATACTCGTATATTCATTTAATAAAATTTTATTATTCGTAAATTTAATTTAAAATTATTAATTATCAAAGTAATTATATAATACTCATTAAAACTATGACTTTTACATATTAGTGCCAAAATATGACGTTCATACTGATATACTTTGACTTCGTTAATGAAGTCTAGTTAACAAAGGTAATGTGTGCAAAAATAATATAAATTAGGGTGAGTTTATTTACACTTAAATTTTTACTCGCACACCACTTATTAAAAAAATAATTTTTATTTTGCACTTTTTGTGTAAATAGTCAAAGCACTTTTAATTATTTTTTTATCATTTATGTTAACCTTTTTTTTTACGCCCATAAAAATATTTAACCTATTATTTTAATTATATGATATATATGGCGACTGTAAACAACAATAGAATATGGTAAAAAAATTAAAAAACTAAGAAAAAAAGATGATAGAATCAAGTTCTATATAAAAAGTTGAATAGAACTTGAATATAAAATATTAAAAAAATCAAGAGTTGCTAAAGTATAATTTATTAAAATATAATATACTTACATCCGAAAATGATATTTTATGAACTCCATCAATTTTTTCATAAATTGATTATCAAAAAGTTATGATTAATTATTTAAATATTAAAAAGAAAAAATTAGAATTTGAAATAAAAAATTATAAGTGGATATATTTTAATAAGTTTCAAAGAGTACTATTATTTTATATATTAAAATTATGTTGTTTTTAATAATATTTATAATAAAAATATTTTCATAATAATTTTTTTATTAAAAAATGAGTGCTCAAAATAAAAACTAGTGTACAAATAAATTCGTTCTATAAAATTATAGTGATTTCTTTATATCTGGGAAAATTAATTCCTATTAAATATGTGTAACTCAGGATTTTTATGATCGTGAGTTGGTATCACTTCAAAATGTCAATGGCATACATGATGACCTACGATCCTATCAATGTGTTTTCACAAGCTCAATCGAAATACACACAGGCATGACGCATAGCCAATCGCTTCTAATAGAAATGCTGAAAATCCTCCGCTCCCCCAATATATAAGCCTATGCAGTTATCTCCGTCATCCTCCTCATCTGTTCACTCACTCTACTCAACACCCATGCTGACAACAACGCCGTTTTCTTCAGTCCCATCCTTAAAGACGAAGTAGAGCAGACAAGACGGTCAATATATCATCACCACAGCAAGCTTTCTCCATCTGGTTACTCCTTTGACCACGTCAGTGGGGTAATATGACTGGCAATTCACAAACGCTCAATCCTAGAAGACGATCGATCCAAGAATTAGAAAGAGACGTTAAAGAAAATGATTACGTGGACCTGAGGACAGAGGAACGTAGTAAGGCAGTGTTTGCCTCGGACGACTTGCCGGTGGATAATGACTGAAGGAATGAAGCGAGCCAAGTGAAAAGGATAGAGGACGAAAGTTAAAACGTTAAAAGAAGAATGGGATGGTTGGTTTCATTTTCATAAGAAGAAGCAATTCTCAAAGGGGAATAAAATGTTAGCTCCGGTTGGTATCATATCAGCAATCCAATGCAACAGGATTTGATTATGACGTTGCCCATTGCACAATCAGATTGACTAAAAATTTGGTCAGCCTTGAATTGCACTAATGAAATATTCTTAATCCTCCTGTTTTATGTGTTACTTCAAATGTAATAACAGAACAATGTTAATACAAGAAGAATATTAAAATGAAGAGGCCTACATCATAAATGTGCTATATATATTACTTAATTTGTGTGCACACATTGCTTTTAATTAATGTAAACCTCTTGCAAGTTGCAAGGTAGATGATTCCGAATGGACAGTTTCTAAAGCATTGCTACCTTACGATGACATAAAATATTGCAATGGGACCAGCTAACCATGACAGCATTGTACAATGAATAATGGGGCCAAAGTTAATAGCCACGAGTTATATAAGAGTTGTACCGTTGCTGGGATACTTTTAGAAAATCGGGAATCGGAGACCGCATCAAAATTTTGGGGCCCTGGATATCGGATCATATCAATATTTATGTCTTCTTTTGTTATGGTGCCTCACGGTCGAACTTTGCATAATTTGGTCCAGCCATCTTTTGTGGCTTCACTATGGTCCACTCATTTTCAATTTTAATGCATTATGCGGTATATGTGTGCCGGAAAGCACGCCATTACTGAATTTTGATGAAATTTTAACTATATATCAGTTTTCACTACAGTGAGTCAAAGCTTTCAGTAAAGCTGCAATAAAAACTTTTGGTTTTCTTGTGTTGCCTTCAGAAATTTACTGCTACTCATCCAGGCAGTATCTGGGCTGGAACCCCTCAAGCATAATAGAGTATCTCAGTCTCCCCAAGTGCCAGAGCCCGCAGAATTTTGCTCGCCAAGCCGTTCAATACGTTAGTTCCAGGAAAAAGAAATGAACTAATTTACAAATTCGCAAATGATCCAAGCTACTTTAAATAAGGATTCCTTGATATATATACGTATACATATACGTCTTGAAGTTCAAGTGTCCAACAGGACATCTCTTTCTCGGTACATCCAGAGTTCAAAAGAACATCTCATTCAAACCTACTGCAGTTCTACAAGCTGATAAAGAGACTCTAGGTTCGACTATAAATTTAGCTACATTTGATTTTCAGGCTATGGTTCATCAAGTAAAGTCTTTAACTAGATAAGGTCGAGATGATATATAGAACAGATGTGAATAATCTCTAACAGCCTTCTAAATCCCGCCACCTGAGATAGACTAGCCCAGCAAGATAATGTGTATAAGCCCCTGCCACAACCAACACATGAAAAAGTTGGTGACTATGCCCAGCAATATCAAATTTTCCAGGCTTCCATCTTTCTGGAATCCTTGTGGCATAGATCAAGGCTCCAAACCCATAGAACATCCCCATTAATATCTCATAACCAGTTGTTTGAACAGCCTCTGATTTACCCCTGAACAATATTAGCTTATGAAGTACGGGTGCAATCCCTGACACACCCATCCCAAAGAAGAGGGAAGCTCGAAAGTTCCGAAACTTGGGTTTCTGGAAAACTGGAAGGAGAGAGATGACGATAGTGGTTATACCTAACGCTGTAATGAATCCCAGATAAAGGTTGCGGAAGAATGGGTAGCACATAAAGGAGTAGTAGATAGGGGGGTAGAAAGAGGTTGAGATGAGAGCAGCAATTCCTGCATAGTCAAGTCTGAGCATTATGTAGGAAAGGCGTTCTGAGTGACAAAAAAGGAGGTGACAAGAGCTGCTGGCTAGCAAGCAGAACATGGCTCCACCTAAGAAGGTGAAAAATGGCCATCTTGTGATTGCCTGAACTGTAAGCGGAGCTACCGCGTTCATCACATCAACTTTTAAACATGCTGCATTCAGTTAAAAGTAAAATCAAAACATTAGGCTTTATACGACACAAAAATATCAAACAAGGGAAATATTTTCAATTCAAAGCACATCTCTAGGGACGTAAATAAAAAGCAGATTTGTGATTTATAACATCCAAGCAGATTTAAATTACGTTTAATTTTCCTGGATGATACCAAGCATCAAATCCACATTACCCATCTTTAGTTCAGGAACAGAATTCTCTACTGAAACAAAGAAAAAAGAGTGAGCTTACCTAAAGTTTCATAATTAAGCAACACAAGTAAACAAATTTATTGTAGCAATTATTGAGAATACAATCTTCTTTAGGTAAATGTGAGAGAAATTTTTAGCCAAGCAATTGGTGTGTATCCAACCTGAAAGTGATGTGAGAAAATCCATTGAAGGCAAAGACATCTTTAAGACATCCTTTAATCTACGAGGATCGGGCATGTTGGGCATTGAAGGAAAGCAACTCAAGAGTTCTTCTTGAATCTTGTGCCAATCAGCTCCCCGGAGCATGTCACGCAAGTGCTGAAGGGAATTTAGATCCACAACCCCTGGAACCCTCATTGCTGTGTATATTGTAAGAAAGAGGAAAAGAAAGAACCCTACCAAATGCCTGGAGAAAAAGTAGTTATTCTAAGAATCATAAATATGACAAGCTTGGTTACATCTATTGTTCCTTTCTTTAAAACAGAATGGATCAAAAGATAATCCGACAACATGAATTACACAAATGTAGACAGAACACACCTATATTACATATAGAGGCAACATAATATTTCACAAAGCCTTTTTATGCTGAGAAAAGAAGTAACAAATGCATAAGAAAACTACTACTGGTTTTTCAATTTTGGAACTTATCTCTGCTTCATGACCAACTGAAAACTAAATACTAAAAACAAACAAAATACTTGTTAAGTTGGTGACAGAATACTTATTCCGTTGGTGTCTTCAAGAATGATTCATGAAACAAAGAGTGAGTTTTAGATTGAGTTTTACTGTATTTGTTGTATTTGAAAAACACCTCAAAAACTACTGTTTAGAGTTTATTGCTACTATAATTCAATTATCAAGTAAATGTAATCATTAAACATTAGAGTTGCATAGAAATTAAATAGTATAAATCTAAAATGATATTGAGGATGATATATTCTAATGTTTTATTTTCTCTTATTTGGTATATTTGAGAATATAACAACTAAGGAATTTTTTAATTAGAAAGACAACCATATTTAATATTTTTTTTTTCTAAAAATGTTCAGTTTAAAAATATTAATTAATGCACTCAAAATATTAACTCTGTATGATATTAGCAAATGAAATTGTTGAAATTTCATTCTTCAAAATATTTCTGTTGAACATAACAGTTCTTATTTCAAGAATATGGCCTTTAGGAAATGTTACCAAGTACATTCTTGACTTTGAAAACAATATATAGAAAACACCATTTTCATTTTCATTTTTGTTTTGTGAAAACAATAGTTGAAATACAATACCAAAGGTGCCCTTAAGTAACCTAATTAAGCCGATTCATTATACTCTAATGTCAAACCCTACAATTTCTTACAATGGCAGAATTTCACAGAAATCGATGCCAAGGGGAAAATGTAGAGCACAAAACTGACCGTGTACCTTTATTCTAGGAAAATGCATCCCATGGAATCGTCATTACTGTTATACTTCGAAGATAGAATACATTTGCTCCTAAGGCAAATCTTTCTTCAAAATTATAATCAAAACATGTAATCAAGTAGAAACAATATCTGCACATATATATAAGCGATTAAGATAAAATTCTTACGTCCAAACATTGAGAGTTTCATTGTGAAGGGAGAACATGCTGAGAAGGATCTGCTTCAATGGCCATTCTGATCTATAATAACCGACAATGTACTCATTGTCCCTCAAATACCCGGGCAATTTCTGATAATCAACAAGGTGACATTTCATTTTTTTCCTGTCTTTTCTCTTCCCTTCCTTTGAACAAACTACGCTTCCATCTTCGCAGTCCAAATCACAAGTTTCTGATGAATCTGTTGCAGTCTCACGATGACTCTTGATCATCTCCTTAAAACAACAAAAAAATAAAGGCAAGAAGATTGTAAAATAATTAGACAAATAATGTTACAGAGATAACACGAAAGAAAAAGACCCCTCTTCTGCACACTCTATATCCAGATGATATGTCTCTTTTTCTGACATAAACAAGTTGATACAAGAATCCTCAAACGCCAACACAAATGTAAACAACAGATTCTTCAATGATAACCGTTTATGCTAATAATTTATGAGCTAAACTAACAGTATATTATTGTTATTAATGTGCATTCATAAGAGACTTATCAATGTCCCTCCCATCATTGTTATCAACTTGCGATTATCCAACAGAACAGGCTGTTTATGTAAAAATTAGTTCACAGAATATTAACTATATTGATGCAAAGGTGATGGTTGAAACGAAATTAAGTTAAAACAAGATTTGCACCTGAGGTTTCTAAACCACCGATTTAGAGCAATAACCCAGAACTGGATTTCGATTGATCGGCGAGTCTCCTCAAAGAAGCCTCAATATGATGACGGTCTGAATTTTCACGGTATATTCTCTCCAGAAAACTAAGACCAAGATGATCAGTGATAGAGTTCTATGATGAAAAACCGAGAAAGAAAAACAAAAAGGGTTGGTAAATTTACAGGAAAAGGTGATAAAGGGGGTGATTGCCGTTGACGTAAATATTGGTTGGTTGATACGAAGGAAGGAAAATTATGACTCACACCTGCCATTCTTGGGCTGGACTAATTTTGAAGACAGCAAGCATTTAACCACGTGTCTTGTCCAACACCATAACTTGTGTAAATAATTATTTGTAAAATTAGGAATTTTATTTGTTTGATATTGTGAAATTAATGTTATTGTGCAAAAGTTATTAATAACAATATTACTAAGTAAAAATATAAAATAAATATATAAATATCGTTGATTATTTTACTGATAATTTATTAGTATACTCTATTTTTAGGAGTGTACTTTCGAAATACTCTCGTAAATAATTAAAAAAACTCTAAATTATTAAAATAAATAAATAAAATTACAAGAGTATTTTTAAAATTATAATTTAAGATATTTATATATTCGTATTGAATTTAAATTTTATTAGATAAGATGCAATTACAAAATTTTCAATATTAGGTTTTAAATTAAATCTCTTTTATTTAAAATGAAAAATTGAAACAAAATTTTTAGATATATTGGATTACTTTTATTGTTAATCCCATCCTTGCATCAAGTTTTGAAATCTTAAGTCATAAATTCCCTTCAAAGTGAATGGAACTTAAGACGTGTCATTAACCACAAGTAGAACGTTTAAAAAAAAAAAAAATTGAAAAAAGAATAATTTGTGATGACTGAGAAGAACCGTTTTGAAGAGGAGGAAAGAGGAGTTTCTTTTCTTCCAATTTTGAACAAAGGGTAATGCCAAATAAAGTAAACTAACAAATTCAAAAGGAATCACCATTTTCCCATTTATACCTCATTGAATTGAAGAAATAATGGAAAGAGAACAAATTCAAGGGCTGGGAAAAGTTTATTGAGCCTGCACGGCAATGCATAGAATTCGGGTGGAATTGTCCGAGCCTATAACCTAATGTTTGGTACGGAAATGCCCATGAAGAGAGAGAAGCCCAATATGAATTTTGTTTTGAAGCTGTTGAGGTTACAGAATTGGAGAAAGCCAAGACCAGCAGAAGCTACATATAACAATGCGGACAACTGTCAAGATTCAATCTATTTGAGAACGTAGATACAATGTCAATTAGTTATCAATAGAGTGGATCATTCTTCGGCTACCAACTCTTGTCAATGCCAATAGACCAGCATTTTCCCTGCACCCATGGCAAAATAAAGTAAGAAGAAAAGAGGGACCATGCGATCTCAGATCTTTTTCAAAATTTATGCCGGATACTTAAGCTTATTAATGTAATCTCCAAAAGGGGGTATTTCATATATGAATTTGTAACTAAATCATAGTGGATAAGATGGAAAGATCAAATAAACTGTCGCACAAGGATTTGGCTAGCAGACATCAGCCTAATATCTAGATATAATATTTTCTTCAAATAACTAGCTGTGCAAGGTTTAAGCGAATTACACTGAAGCAGTAAAGCCTGTCACAGAACCAAGCATGCCATTCAGTAAAACTCCTATTCCCTGAAATTCATAAATTGTACACGTGATGGTAAAGTCTAAAGCATTCAAGTCTCAAACTGGTTGGTTAAACTTCCATAAATACTGCCAGCCGACACCTAGACTGATCACAGGTGGTGGCACTGGTGTGGCACTTCCATATATTGCTACTGCAAAAAATGTACTGGTAGACTGCAGCAAAGGAGACAATAAGCTAAATCAAAAGAATTAGAGGTCCAAGGCTATATTTATGTTTCCACTAAGTTGAATGCAGAGTATCGTTTATTTGTTGATTGCTCACAAAATCTTAGCTAAAAACTATTCAGCAAGCTATTATGCCTGTTTAATTTTGATTACGTATGGATACTTTCCCTGAATAAAATTCGAGTTGATGTCTCAACAATCCCAGCATGCTAATCTTTTAATGCTGTTATATATGGATTAGGGGAACTGGCACCATAGCTTCTGAGAATAAATAATCTATCTATGATTGCAAGCTCTGCAAAGGAGGGGACCTCAGTAAAAGAAACAAAAGAGGCAGCCATCATTGCAAAAGTTTCCCCAACATGAAATGTGGGGATTGAAATGGATACGGGATATATATCCTGCAAAACATAAGATAAAATCAGATCAAATGTCGCAATAAGTTTTTTGCAAGACAAAAGAGATGCTATATCATCTTCTGTAACTATGGAAAAGTTTCAAAAGCAGCAGTTAGCAAAGAGGATAAAAATATTGATAAGCAGGTATGTGATCAATCTTCCATGGGTTCAGAACATAATAGTTAATGTATGAATCCCACCAAGGAGCTGCACTTATGAGTCCAGCTTGATCTGAGTGTTCTCACGTTTCTTGTTATATAAAGAACTTGAAGTCAGGATTACTGCAAATAACAAAACAACTGTAACTGAGAACAGCACTGCAAAGCGATCACATGTGGGCCTCTTTAAATCAATGCAACGATGAAGGAACTGCATCGAAACAAAGAATTTAAGTATTTCATCAAATAATAAGAGAAAAATATGTAAAAAAAAACTCAGCATTTGAGGTAAATTATACACCATGTAATACATCTATATTTTGAAGAGTAATTAATACAATAAGCCTGAGATAACGCATTTTTGGGAGAGGTCTATTGGAAAAGAAAAACAAAAACAAAAACTCTGTGCTTCTAGCTTCGTACTAAGTAGATCCAACTGCACTGTACATCTCCCCAATGCTTCTACTTCTAGTTTTGTGCCAATGGAAACATGGAACCAAGAAAATTATGAATAGCATGAAGGGCTAAGCGAGAACCCACACTGCTACTTGCCTGTGAGATGAAAACTATAGCAATTAAACCTGGAAGCCCAATCTCAACACATTTTGCCAGCTACAAGGAAGAAACAGATAATGGAAGTGCTGTGGATTAGACTTTCCATCTATAACCAGAGGAAAATCTGAGGTGTTTACAAATTCTTACTAATGGAAAACCAAGATGATAAAGACCGAGTCCAGTAAAAGTCACAAATGGAACAACAGAAAGAGGGCTCAGAAGCCTGCAGCAGTAATTCAGAATTCTCTCAGTACAAAATATTGTAATTACTAGACAATAATCTGAGAAGTTTTACTAAATAAAATACCTAGCCACTGGAAATCCGCAAATTTGCTTAAACTCACCTCACAACATTTCTCCACAATCCTAGGAAACCCATGACCATTTGGAAACATCCACTTACAATTAAAGCACCCCGTATTCCCCTCATTGTTTGTACAAATCTCTGAAAAATTTTCGGTAAGGACAATGTAAGTGGAAAAAAATAGCCATATTCTGAATACTTGCATGAATTAAAGAAAATTTAAACTCAAGATGCTCTAAGCATCACCTTATAAGGATCTGTAGAAGAATTGTATCTCTTGGCTAGGAGAATAGATGCTACTGCTAACATATATTAGTATGAGCCCACTACAATTGCAGGAAGTCGAGTCCCGAATAAAGATTGAAATAGCGTGCTTAATCCTGAAACAAATAAGAGGGTCTGTATCACCCTAACCTTTTCAGCCTGTGACAAAAGAAATATTTAAGTACAAATACTTATCAAAGAAATGAATCAAGATAATCCCAAAAATTAAATGTGAAAGGTAATTCTTACATTTCCAACACCCATTTGAGGAACAATTATGCTCGGAATCAAAACGGTAATACCAAGAGTCAGAAGATAATGTTGGAATCCCAATACAAGTGCTTCGGCTGCATTAATACAAAGACCACTATAAGCCACCTTACCCTCCACCTAAACCAAATGTATCCTCATTTGTAATCATTAGAAGCAACAAGGATCAGATGGAAACTAACTATATATATGCAGTAACTTCACAAGGAAATAACATGGGGAAAATCTACAGTATAGCCAATTGATAGAACAAAGAATATAACAGTAGAAGGAAACTCAGAAGCTCATAGTTCAACTATAGTGCGGTTAAAGATTGTTTAACAACGTTCAAAACGGAAAATGCAAATGCAAGTTATTGCGGTCACATGAACAGTAGCCTTAAACCTGAGAGAAGCTGCTAGTAAAACTGCTAAAAACGATGTTCCATATAAATATAGAATACATTTACCAAGAAAATTGCATAAAGTACATGCAGAGCAAAAGGGAAAGATAAGATCCATACGCCATGGAGGACTGTTAACACAAAACTGTATTCCAGGTAGTTGTTCCTTAACTGTATGCGGCTGTAATTCTTCAGCCTTTTTGTTGCCCCCATCACCACTGCCTTGAGCAATTTCTCTTTCAAACGCCTTTTTCCAGACGAATAGTGACCGACATAGTAAAATTCATATAGACTGAGATATAGTGGTAAAATCACCAATTTGTTGATTGGCGTGGCCTTTTTAAATACTACTGTTACAAAATTTTGTAATAATAACTATTGATTATGGCATTAGGGAGATTGCAAATTTAATTGGTTTATTAATTATTGCAGCAAGAATTTAGTAATAAATAATATTTGATTTATAGCGTTTTGGGAGATAATACACTTGTCGAATTATAATAATTTTCCTCTATCTTGTAGCCTGACGTGTGAATGCTACTAGCAATTTAGATGACGATTACTAGATCCGTATAATTTAACAAAATATTTGCAATGCAAATTTGTTCTCAGAATTTGAAAAAGTTAATATCTGATCCCATTTATTTGAAATATACTTTCGAGGAAAATTAAACATTATTCATCATGAAAATATGCGGCTGTTGGTGCACCTCTACGAAAAACATAGCAAAGAAATGGTAATAAAATAAGTTGCAATTTTGTTAAAGCAGATGCAAAATGCTCAAAGGTTTTGACGGAATTTCTGCTGATCACACGAGGAGTCTGAGATTCGTTATCAGTTAAGGCAAAGGCTACCATGTCTTTTAACCGGGTCATCAAAATAATGGGCCAAATACAAATAACATCATTATGCGAGTAAATCACATTTCATATGATATGATCAGCAATGAACACAATAACATCAAAGGCTGTCTGAAATTTCTGATTGCATCACTATAGAAGCATCAATGTAGTAATACCATCAACTGCAACATAAGAAGAATGAACACACGAATCCTGTACTATTGGTTGACTCGATACTTCTCCTGTCCCTTCTTTTTCCACCATCTTCAGCAAGCCTGCATTCGCGAGATGTTTCACTAACATGATGCAAAAGTCAACAGAGAAATTTCTCAACTAAAAGTCATTGACCGAACTGTATTTCCAGAAAGCTACGGAAGACTCCTTGAGCAACTGTACAACGATGGTGAAAACATTCATTTGTACGTGCAGGCATGCAAATGCATAATTACAGAGAACCTTAAAACTATATCCTCATTCCTCAATTAGGCCATACTTTCTCGATTCTTTACTCATTTCATACGTGTAGGTAATTCTCACTAATTTTTTAGAAATTTGTAAGCATGTCCTGTGAACTGACCAAGAGAATTCTCCTCAATATCTAGTTTACAAGGAGAAAACAAGTTCTTTTATTTCTCACTCTTTTTCCAAGATCTAAAGCCCAATCAGAGATGACTCCTTCAAAAGTAACATTTAATAATATCGTTATTTACAAATTCTTATTGTTTATAATATAAGCTTAATCACTTACCTAATCCTTCAACAATTGTTAACCAACCATTACTTGGCCGATTTATCTTCATTCATATGCACCAACCCACAGACAAGATTAACTATTAAATTTCTCTGACATAAACTTAGAACTCTAATCTGTAAGGTCCAAAGTAGCGGCTCAATATAGAAGTTCTTACCAGTTGCCCGCTGAATAGAATTCTTTCCAACAAATCATATACTTTGTGTCCTTCAGTCTTCATTCCTAAACAGAAGAAGTTCATAAGGAATTTAGACTTGTAAGCCTTTGCCATCAATATCTATTATTCCATATCAAAAGCTGCATTCTGGCACCAATAGTTCAATACCAAACTGCCAACTAATCTCCAATAGTACCTCCAAATGAACTTACATCCTTAAATAATCTAAACTAAGCTAGTTGGTCACTTATTTAAACACGTCAAGTCTAAAAATTTCATAAATTTGTATTCTTCAATTTGATGAATATTACATACATAAATTCTCATGCCTGAAAATTTGTGGCTCTTTGTGCTGGGTATAAAAAAAATGGTACGTACCATCTTTCAGTTCTTTTCCAAAAGTCAATCTTAATATGACTAGTTTTTCAAACTTTCTAAACAAAATTATACTTGCACAATGCTGAACCACAATTGAGCATTGTAGAATTAGAATTGCATTAGAACAAGGACCTTAACCGAAGAATATGAAGAAACAGCACATTCACATAGTGTTTTGCGATCTGCAATAAGATAACATTTCCTTTTTTGGGTTGGAATTTGAGTAGGGTCAGGCCATTATTCCTAACCCAGGACTTGATATGTAAGGATGAGGGTGATCTTTATTGACTTTAGGATTCTCAAGTCACCTACAAAATCTGCTTCCCACATAAAAGTCAACTCTATGCCCTGAATATTGGGAGGCGAGATTAATGAGGAATGGTCAGAGTAGTAGACTCAATTTTTGCCTTCAACATGAGTTCCCTAAGTTCCTACTGAAACAAAATTTTAATAAAAATTTGCAACTTCTCTCAACAAGTGTTGGTGCTTGTGGCAAGCTTTCTTCTGCCATTGAAGTTGTCTGAAATTTAAATTTTTTGCAATTTTAAGATTCATTTACTCTGTGGGTGCCATTTCAAATCCTACCAATTTTAAAAAGATGTAGTATTTAAATATGTCATTTTGGATTTTGTAAAATCACCAAGTATCATTTTGCAAGTGGGTGACATTAATGATAGCGCATCCTTTCATCATTACAGGATGATGTAAGGCAACCTAGTTTGTTGAAATTCAACGATTAGGGTTATTGCATCGCTTCATTACCCCTAAGCACTGTAAATACCCTCTTCTTTTGTTCTCTATACATTTGCTTACATTGCTTACAAACACTCTGTTCAAACAAATAACAACACCATTTAAGCTTCCCAAATTCTCGAAAATTTCTTCATCCCTTTGATCTACGTTGAATCTTTTCTCTTGCTTTTTTATTTTTTAGAGGCATGATTTAGGGGAACTTCCAATCGGTTAAGTAAGATAAGGCGTAGTCTTTGGTATCACACGAGCTTCACTTCTTGTGAGACAATATGGACACATGTAGTTATAGAAGTGATAAATTAGGAATTAGACTTTTGATCGCACCCATTTTTCAGGGTTATTATAGTAGTCTCGTGAGAGCTAAGCTCTGTATCTACAGTGTTAAGGGCCTATTATACCATATTATTAGGTGTTGGTATTGGCCATAATGTAAGACTAAGAAAAGTGTGCTAGAGTTTTTTTAGGGGCTTGCACACTCTTAGAGGACCTAGAATTTACGTGCTTATAACTTAAAAACCTTTAAATTAAACCTAGCTTCTACTAGATGTAGGGAAACAAGTTCCAATAAGGATAATATAGAGGTTTTGTTAAGGGACGAGTTCCTATTGGACATCGCCCTACTTCACGCTGCTTTCAAGCCTTCCTCTAACTCTTCTCTTAGGTGAATGATCAAGACTTTACCGTCGAGTCAGACCCAATCCCCCCTCTACCCGACCGAATACAAGGCTAATTTATTTTGCTCAGTTGTGAGCAATTGCGACCTAGAGGTGTATAGGCAATCATACAACATTCTGGAATTGGTCACACCCAGAGTGCCTGATCTTGGAGAGATATCAAGCTACCCTCTTAATGGCAAAATCATATTTCAATAAGGAGTTGGTCTTAGCCAGAGCTAGACTCTCGCTCCAACCAATTTTATTCAATTGTTGAAGAGCTTTTATATCTCATTATACCAGCTAATCCTGAATTGTTAGCACATCTTAGTTGTACGTAATGTGGTGCCAATACTTTGATGAAGAGCCATCTTTCAATAAGATAGACTATATATATATATACTGAGAAAGAATTTCACCTTGAATCTGGGGTGATACTACTTGTAAGCTCAACTAGGGAACTCCAACCCTATGAAGGGGACTCCTTTAGGTAATAACAGTGGACAGATAAATAATTTTTTATAAAAGTTAAGTAGGATTTAGACTTTGGCATCCCCAATGCCTTTGGACTTGCCAATACTTGCCTGCACTAAACCCATCTGTCAAGGGAGTAAGGGAAGATGGCCACCTTAGCAGAGATCGCCAGTGACTAAAAAAAGCTACTCTTTAATGCCTCACTAGTAAAGTCTGGTTTAGTGGTAACTCAAATCTCCTGAGTTGTTTTAAACAAGGCCAAAGAAGGAAATGTAGGCCTTTGTTTTATCACCTCATAGCTGGCAGGAACATTTGTATCTTTGTTTCTCCTGTGTCTTTACTAACATTTATTATTCGACTTTTACAAAAATGTCAGATTGCAAATCTCGAGGGTTTTTGATAAAAAGGATTGCAGCTTTCTAAAGAGAAAGGCGAGGTGCCCCCTAAAAGAAACATTATATTGCTATTGTGTCCATCCTCGCCTCTGTGATGGACAAAAGATGCTAAAAAGACTTTCAAGGATAAGAGCAAAGAAAAGGTCCATCAAGCCTGTGTCGAGGATATCAATAATTCGAAGGAGGAAGAGTCCCTCACTCACAACCCCAAGATACTCTAGATAGAGGGAAATGACATCCAAAAAATTGATAGTGGGTGCTGTTATAACCTTGAATATCGGGTATACTAGTTAAAAGGAGGATTAGTCTAGAGTGAGGGTTTTTAATTAGGAACGATTGGGTACGAGTGACAAACAGTGGGGTTTACCTCACCGTACAAGCTAGTCAGAGACTGGAGCCATTCTCTTGATGAGTCCAAGACAAGGAGAAACTAGCAAAGTATATCTAGACAAAAGGCTGAACCTTGAGTGGGGGAATTCGGGGTATGAAAGCCTGACAAGAAGATACTAAATGGGCCAAAGATTATTTTGTGGGATCAATATAGGGTGTGGCATGTACGGAGCATAACGCACAATAATGACATACAACGCGCAACAGTATGTGCAGAGTACAGCGTGCAGCAGTAGTGGGCATTGAGTGCAGCATGAGCAGAGTATGCATAGTGCACCATAATAGCACAAGATGTGCATATATAGGGCCGATTGAGGTTGGCAAGCGTGCAAGAGTAGATGATCATTGCGGTTTAGCATGAGGCCACAGGCGCAGGAAGCGGCAAATGATGAGCAGGACGCTAGTGTGCATGGGTGCACAGGCATGAGGCCACAGGCGCGGAGGAGTGCCAAGTCACGAGCAGAACGCTCAATGTGCATGGGCAAACAGCTGCAGGGGAGCGCTAAGTGACGAGCAAGATGCTCAGTGCCTATGGGCGCATAGGCATAAAGCCATAGGAGCGAGGGAGCGCCAAGTGATGTACTATAGAAATGTGCGAGAGCGATATACTCAATGCAAGCAAGTAGTAGATCTTGCTCGTGTGAGGCAGTGTACTATAATGTGCAAGATGGGCAGTGTATAGCGGCCTGCACAATGGGCAAGCAGAAGCTCAATGAGACAGTAGGTCAAGTGAGCATGACTTGAATCCCAAAAGAATGTCATAGTGTGAGGAGACGATATGACATGTTGCCCAGAGGCAGAGACGATCATAGCCAAGAGATAAAGTGTCTAGATGAGAATTAGGATCCTTATAACTCTAGGAAGTTAAATGAGGTGTTGACTTACATTCTTTTTTATGGTAGTGGTAAAAAGGTTGAAGACAGACGTCTTCGCAAAAGATAATGGGCATTGTGCATGTAGGTGTGTTGATTTGGGCTGATTTGGGTTGCGCAGAATAAAAGTAAAAAAAGAAGTGCTAGTCAGTCTGGGACTTGGCGTATTGCGGGATGACGAAGCTATAGTAAAAAAAGGCCCCATGATAGGTGCCATCACAATGGCCTGAAGGCCTTTATCCAAGTCAACAAGAAAATGGCCCAACCTTCGACAAGCTTGCATCAACTCTTCCACCTCCGACGGCAATAATCGCTTCGACTTACGTTGTTTACCCTCCATATCAAACAAAACTGTTGATATTTAAAATTTCGCAAAAGAAAAATTCTAATCACCACATAAATTTTTGTTTCCTTTGGTTGCTGACAGGTTTGACAGAGTCTACTTTGAGTTGGTAAAGTCCCTGTACTGATTGCTTTCTAATTACTTGAAAGCACAAAAAAGAAAGAAAGAGTAATGTCAACTTCCTAATGTATAAACTCTTATGTTTAAGTCAGCTTTAAAAGTTGAGAGAAAAAGATGATGATATAATAATTAAAAGAAAAACAAATGCATAAATATTGACGTAAAATAAGTATATTAATGGCTGCTATGTCTAATTTCTCCCACCGTGAAAAGATACTTATATTTATAAAAATTAGTGGTGCATCCTCACAAACCTTAGTACATGTGATCTTCAAAAAATAAAGAGCCAGCGTTTATGAGAGAGATTGCGTATTGACTCCTGATAGTAAGTCATTGCATAATCTTTACCTATAAATTTAAACTAACATAATAATTATTTAAATTATAATAATAAACCTTAAATATAATGCGATAATTTTGCGGTAATCTCAAAATCTAAATATGGCTACTCTTTTTAGTTCCTATTTTTGTGTTAGAATCTAATAGAGTCGAGACAATTATTCCTAACCTTAAAATTGGTATGGTAAAGGTAAGGACGACTTCTATTGGTGTCAAAATTCTCGGATCACTCACAGAGGCTGCTCCCCGCATGAAAGTCGACTTTGCGTTCCACGTATTGGAGCCAATCCCACAATCAATAAGGATTGATCAGAGCAACCTCAATTTTTGCCTCCTAACTCCACCTATATTTTAATCGTTACTTGTATTTCTAAATGGCAACAAGTAGCCCACTTCATTGCAAAATATAAAATAATCCCTCATTCGCCATATTTAAATAAAAAAATAAGGCAAAATTAAATTCACGAAGCCAAGATATAAAGAGACCTCACTGCATGCTCTGGGCGCCACCGTTTTTAACACCAGATACTTCCCCTTTCTTCACCCAAACCATCCCCACGTTTGCCGTCTTCCATTGTCGGCTGCGACTGTTGCCAAATCTTCTATAATCACTTCCATGCTCCCAATTACCTCGTCTGTTACCACCATCCTTAACGCGATAAAGGCTCCGGTTATGTGGCCTCACAAACGTGTCACCTCCTCTTTCTCTTCCACTCTTGATTAACATGTCGCGAAATTTCCCTTCAATCTCACCAGACGAATCAGTCACCACTACGTTGATGGATTTCACACTCTCCTCTTTCTCAACACTCGTTTTTGGCGCGTGCGTTTCGCTTCCGTTCACCTCATCCTCTATTCGTCCCGTAGCTTCTCTCTTTCCCTGCCTCCACTTCTTTCTGTTTCGTCCTTTCTTAACGTTTTTCTTCAATCCCTCAGTCTCTATGTTCTTCTCAGTACTTTCACAACGACCACCACAAACAGCTACCTCCGATTTCTTTGATACCTGTACTTCTTTCCCCTTTTGCTCTTTGATCCACCGCTCTTGGAGTTGAAGGAGAGTCAAGTAGTTTGGTGGAAGTGAAGGAAGCTTTCTTTTATCTTCTTCCATCGAAAAGGATCAAGTCATGAATGTTGTTTCGGAGGAAGAAACTGCAGTGAAAGGGTGAGCAAGTGGCAGCTGGGTTGTTGCTTGTGGTGCAAGGTGATGGTGTTTTCGCTTTATTTATTGCCAGTAAAAGCATTGCATTTTCCCTCCCCACTAACGAAGCTTCCGTTGGATATTATCGCCAATGAAATGTTGGAATTGAGCCTTAACTAGTGAGACTCTTTTCTATTAGAGACACTGTTTGTGCTCCATTGGGTTATCAGCCCACAAAGTCTTTGTTTTTTTATTCTTTACCATCAATATATTAACAGTAGTGCCATGCTCCATAAAGTTTTAAGTGTTTAAAATAGTTTTAATAAAACTGTATTTTGTCCTGTAAATTTTGTTTTTAGCTAACCTTAATATAATTAGTTAAATTTTAAACAATATTACATGTTATGATTTATTATAAATAATGAAGTGCTTTCTTTTTTTACTAAGTATTGTATCAATTGATTGAATCTTGGAAGTAACAGAATATTTTTAATAACGTAAAACTCGTGTAACCATGCTTGATACTTGAACATTTTGGCTAATAAGGACCAAGACAAGAATTTATAATTACACGAAATGTACCAATTTATACTTTCCACAATTGAATACAAGATTTTGTAACTTTTAAGCCATTTCATCTTCACGTGAATCAGCTTGCTTAGTTATTTACACCACTAACTACGATTCAAATATATAAAAAATTGGTTATATATATATATAATTTTTTTACTGTATTTTTACCACATAATATAAGAGTAAAAAATAAAAAAATGGTTTTTTATTCTATTCTATTGCATAATATAAGAGTGAAAAAATTTTATAAAAATTTAGTGTAACAATTATTAATAATTTTTTGTTTAATGTCAAATGCAACCATTTAAAAATATATTTGATATTTAAATATTATAGTTATATTATTATTGTGGGATAGAAAATAAAATATTAAAATATTAATTAAAAAATAAGTTTATTTTTATTAATAATTTATATTATCAAATATTTTTTATGATTTTGTTTTTAAGTTAAAGAAAATTACTTAGATGGCATAACAATCCAAATTATAGGCAATTGCTAAATGACCGTGTTGCTCTATGTATACGAGTCATGACTCATTCGTATATCTTGTTACGCCAATTAATTAGTTTCACTAGTTATGCTTAATATTACCGGAGTGCTGGATTGCTTCTTTAATTGGGGTAGACATAATAAAAAATTTAACACAACTGAATCCTACCGCACGGAACTAATTATTGGATTGGGTATTAGTTTGATTTTGTACAACGCCCTTTCAATTTCTTTGATTTGGGGAAATAAAAACAAATATAATAATTTTTTTTTTTAAATTGAAAGAAAATATATAAAAACTGACTATTAGTTTTGAACAAAATTTTCTTAAATTTGTTTTCAACTCACATGGAAATATTTCTAAATGTTAATTTAGTAAAATAGTTAATTTATTTATAATTTAACAAAAAAAAAACAATAAAATTTGTTAATTAAAGAAATTTACTATACTTCTATTATTAAATTCAATTACTAAATTCCAGTTACACAATTATTTCTTTATCATTCAGACATAATTTATTTCTCGAGTAAACTCTTCAAGAATGGAGCGAGTTCATGCTAAACTAGAGGTGTAAAGTAGAATAGTCTAGCTTTACAAGACATGACTTTGCAAAAATAGACTTGAGAGCTTGAATGATTTTGTACCGGACTCATATTTTTTTTCTGGTAAGAAGGCATAATTAATTAATTAATACAGTTTCTTAAAAAATATAAAAAAAATTGAGAACAAAAATTTATTTTTTGAGTTCTTATTTTTTACAAGTATTCATCATCTTACTCAATGCCTGAGTCTAAACTTTCGGATCCGATCAGGGCCCCTGAATTTACACTTCTACGACTTTCTTTCTTTCTTTCTTTTTCCCTTTTTTTTTTTTTTTTTCCTGGGAAGAATACACTTCTGCTTTTAACTTTGCCTAATTATTCGCGATTTATTCAAATGATAATCTCAGTCACCAAATAAAGAGTTTTCGTCCAATCAAGAGCTTGTACCATCAAATGTAAAATCCACAAAACCTACATATTAGACAAATCAACTCTCCGTCTGAGGAATGGAACCTAATTGGGCGACGTGGTAGGCAAACAGCAAAAGAACCGCTAAGGCGCTAGTAAGGAAAAATGTTGGCACACTCTACAATACAAACTCTCCATTGAGCGACCAAACGATCTCAGCCACGTGCCACGTGTAATGATTTCGTTTCACGTAAGTTGAACCTTCCAATACTCATCCTCCAATCCGGTACTAAGTACTAACTCATCCGTTGCATGCAGTGAACGTAGGGAAACTGACACGTGGAAATCTGCCAAAATTACTCGACCCGGAACAGGGGTGCTTTTGTAAAAATGAAGCCGAAAAACAGCGAATAACGAAACCAATCGCGATAGCTGTATCCACGCATGGCGCCTAATACACACGTGTTAGTACAAAAAGCCTTTTTAATTGGTGTGAGAAGGTAGCAGGGCGATTCATCTGTCAATTGAAATATATGACCACTTGTTCATCTGTTTGATGATATTGATATGTGTAATGGCATGCACGGTCCCACGATAATACTCAAATTCCACATGTCTCTGTTTCCAAATCTCTTAAACACGTACCCACCGTACTCTTCCAAGTGTCAACCCATCCTGCCCCCTTTATTCATGTTGCCTTTCTCTCATTGGTTAGTCTTTACGAATAAAAACAGCTTCCAATCTGGCCATCTCCTTCGAAACACACTTCTTTTAGGAGGAAGCTGAAGCTCCTTTTTGATCTTTATGTTAGTGTACTTTCGTTGATAAGTGCCAGATTTAGTTGAAGAACACCAGTAAATGTGAATTGAAAAACCTGCAACCATGATTAAGACGTTAAGTCCTTATAATACAGCCACCACGGCTAAAACAGCAGAGATTATGTCTAGGTATAGGCCTATAGCTCCGAAACCTGAAGTTCCAGCGAGCCCCATGAGTGAGAGCCCGAAGATCAGGCAATCTCCTTACCTCAGGAATTTATGGCCACAATTGCAGGCCAGACCCACCAGAACCAGAAAGAGAGGTAGAACAGTTATTTCACCACCCGCCATCAAAAGGTCAAGAACACATATCTTTGGGTTTTCTTCTCCTTGTCATGTAATATCCCCTACCAAAACTCTCTCCTTCCAGGGTTTTGCACATGATCATGGAGTTCCTCAGCTCACTATTCCAAACCTGGCTGCTGTAAGCACCATCTCGGAGGGCCCACCCACAACTACTGCAAGTTTGGTGACACTTCCTCTTCTTCCATGTACTCCTTCCGTTCCTGCTATTTCCAATCAAAATACAGTACTGCAAATGGGCAATGGTGTAGAAACATTCAGAGGAGTTCAGGTTATAGATTTGAACGAGGTGGCCGAAATCCCAGAAGAGAAAGATCTACTGGTGCAACTTCAAAGACCTTCCAACACCAAAATTATAGCACCTCATCCTGTTCGACCGGTTGGCTCAATCATAAGCATCGGGTGCGTAAATGATGACCCAACCTTACCCCCTGTAGAGCGAGTGCCTAAGAAAAAGCCAGAGGAAGTTGAAGAAGAGGCGGAGTCCGATGTTTTGCCAGCAGTCATATCAGATTCGAATAACAAAGTGAGGATGGCAAATTCTGCATATAAAGAAATGGTAGGTCAGCCAGAATGTTCCTGGCTCGATTCTATGGTAAGCAGCTCATGCAAGAGAATTTGTGGGGACGTGATGCTTCGTTTTCCTGAATCAGAGGTGCCAGCATCATCAAATAGGTTTTCATGCTGGGTAAAGATAGAATGGGGAAAGGACGGTAAGAAGAACTCGGTCTATGCTTTCTGTGATGTTATCAAACTGTGCTGTGAGTCCAAGGATTATCACTTCAAATGGAGATTTCATCCACATGCAAGAGTGGTTTCTCATCCAGCTGCGATGTTTGAACTATGAATTGATACACAGACGTAGTTTTAGTTTTACTTTATATGATTCCATCGTTTCTAAGTTGTATGCATATATATATATATATATATATTTCAGTGAACTATTAATATAGCAATGTATAATTCCACATAAACTCTTTTTTTCTGTGTTGGACTTTGGCTTTTGACTGAATTTTAGTAAACTCGTCCAGGAGCATGGAATAATTGCCATTACAGAACACCGGAATTAAGTTCAGAAACACGATTAATTAATACACATTTAAATTACTGTCTATTTTTTGGATGTGATATTCATGATTCTTCTAAGTCAACCTTACAATCTCATAATCACAGTTCCATATTATCCATCCTCCGCTTTTGGTGGTCCCTTCCACTTGAAGTTGTCAGCATAGGACTTGGGCTGAAACATAAAAAATGCCAATCAGTCCTAGATTGCTTGGAAAGGAAAATTAGCTATAAGTTTAATTAGAAATGCACAAATAAACAACAGACTTCAGTATCGCAGATCCATAGAAGAAATGCACAAATAAACAACAGATACATAGAAGGTGTTAAAGGTGTCGAAAAATGCTTGAAGACAAGACGAGGGTGTATATTTCTTTTTATACATGTTACTTGTTTGTCATAGACAGCCCATGCATTTAGCAGATCGGATCACAACTGGTTTTGATGACAAATGGCAATGCTAAATTTTCTTAATTGAGATGAGTCAAAAGCACAGACCTTTAGAAGAGGTGCATGGAACTTCTTCACCTGCACAAAGAATTGTTTTCAAGAAAATGCAAACACAGTAATCAACAAAAATTAATATAAAGTATGCAATTTAGTCTCACAAACTATGGTGTCCGCAAAATGTTTTCTCAACAATTCATTAGATTCATAATTACACGTACAACAGCAAAGTTTAAGTTGAACTAAAACGTAACAGGCAACATACTGTATATTCCCAGCGGTATTTTTCAGCAAATGCTTTGGCAGCTGCTTCACTATCAAAACTGAGTCCTGCCTGTGGATGTTCAACCCATAAGAGGGTTTTCCCACCTGAAAAAATGTCAAATGAAAGCAAGTGATTTACCGTTATTTACATGTAAGCAAACCTGGAATATTAACGAGCTAAAAAATCATAAACGTTCATAAGATATATCCCAAAATGATTTCCTAAAAGGTGTTCTCAGCCCTACATTTTTTGTACACGTCTCATCAAAATAAAAAAAAACGAATTGGTTGTATACTGTGTTAGCTTCAATAATCTGAGATGAAGGGGAACGAATATTCGCCAAACCATAAACGGCTTCATGTTGATTTGTGGGCTTTGGGTCAGAAGCATTATGGCCCAGTACATATTATCTTCTTGAGTTGGATACGCAGCTGGAACCGGGGCCCGTGAAATCAAATTTTCTATCTTCTTCAACATTCCCCCTCAAATTGAAGATTCGGGGAAGAACCTTCAGTTTGCTTCAAAACTCTTCAAATTTGATATATGGCAAAGCCTTGGTAAAGCAATCGGCCACCTGATGTTGACTAGGTATGTATTGAATTCTGATATCTCCAGCTGCAACTTTGTCTCGGACAAAATGAATATCGATTTCCACATGTTTTGTTCTTACATTTTGAATCGGATTGGATGCCATAGCAGCAACACTTGAGCTATCAAACCAAATTACTTGCTTCCCTGAAGACTTCAACCATATTTCTTCCAAAGAGATAAAATCCAAGCTATTTCCATGCATGTCAGAGCCAGAGTTCGATACTCTAATTCAGCACTCGAGCGGGCTACCACATGCTGTTTTTTGGAGCTCCATAAGATAAGATTTCCTCCGAAATACACACAATAGCCACTCAAGAATCGTCTGTCATCTAAGTCACATGCCCAGTCTGCATCTGCAAAGCCAACTAAGTATAGTGTTGAGCTTTTATCGAATTCCAGTCTGCAGGTAATTGTGTCCCTCAAATACCTTAGAACCCTTTTACATGCCGACCAATGTTCATCTCTGGGTTCAGCCATAAATTGACTCAAATGATTCACTGCAAAAGTAATATCCAGCCGTGTTATTGTAGCATACTGTAGGCAGCCTATGACACTCTTACATAATGTAGCATCTGAGAATATCTTACTTCTGTGTTTCAATAATTTTGATGTTGCACTCATTGGTGTATTTATGCCCTTACGATTCTCCATGTTGAGTTTCCTTAAGATATCAGTGACATACTTGCTTTGACTCAGAAACAATAAATCCCCTGACCTGATTGTGTCGATACTCAGAAACATGTATAGGTATCCTAAGTCTTTTAAGGAAAAAGTCTTATCCAGGAGTTGAATGACTTCTTCTATGTAAACCTTATTGCTACTTTTGATTATGATGTCATTAACATAGATAAGAAATAAGATGAGTTCTTTCTTATAGGCTTTATAAAAGAGTTAATTGTTTGCCTTTGAACTTTTGAAGTCCCAACTTTCGAGCACTGTTCTGAGTTTGTCAAACGAGGCTCGAGGAGCTTGTTTAAGACCATATAAAGCTTTCTTTAGCTTACAAACATGATGTGGTTTTGAGGTATTCACAAATTCTTGTGGTTGATGCATGTACATAGTTTTTACAAGGTCACTGTTGAAGGGTTTTTCCTGAGGTCGTTCTTCTCGCCGCCTCGGGACTCACATAAGAAGGCGACCCGCAACTCCTGACCCGTCCCCATGCTCATCACTCCAAAATTTCGAGGCGATGTCAACTTTGACATGACAAAAACGGGAGGCCCTGACATGCAATTGAGGTGCATTTCTTAAGATTTGATGGAATATCCAATCACATTTAAAAGTTGGGACGTCATGCCTATGTGCAGCAAATATTTATTGCACTATTCTACTCCGACAAAAGGTGATAGTGAAATGATCTGTCGGCTTTCCGAATAAGCTGCATACTATCCAATTGGGATCTCGTTCTTTGATGCTTACACGTGCTGGTGCCATTATAAATACTGGCTTTGCTGTACAAAGGAAAGGCTTCTTTTTGGCCTTCCAAGAGAACGATTACTAAAAAACAAGAGAAAACTCCAACCACCCATACTTGGGCCGAATCCTCGAGCTAATAATTCGAGTCAGTATAAACTATAAACACTCTCCTTCTCCCCTTCATTTTGCATTGAGCCTTTTTCACTCTAATTTGCAACTGAATTAAGTATTGGAGTTTCTACACCAAGAAACCAGCTATATTCTTAGTTTTCTTATTTGGATTTCAGGTACAGCCCACGAAACTCAGGCCCGAGATGAACCCGCACTCCTTTCAGCGTGTTAACCAGCTGCAATGAAAGAATTTGTATAATGCATTGAGTTTTCTATCCTAAGAAAATTTAGGCATCAACAGTCACCATTAAAAAATGCGTTGTTCACATCAATTTGTCCCATTTCCCATTTTTTAGAAGTAGCAAGGCTGAGCATTGTTCTGATTGTAGTAGCTTTTACAAGAAGGCTAAAGGTTTTATTAAATTCTAAACCATGAGTTTGACTAAAACCTTTTTCTACTAATTTTGCCTTGTACCTTGATGTGCTTCAATCTGCATTTTCTTTGACTTCGAGCACCTACTTGTTCTCCACTATTTTATAATTCTGATCATAAGGAACTAATGCCCAGGTTTTATTAGTTTTAAGGGCATTGTACTCTTCTTGCATAGCATGCTTCTACTTAGGGTCTGAAATGGCTAATTTTGTGCATTTAGGCAGTGTGTATGATGTCATAATAAGATAATTTTTTGATTTAAAGATACCTACCTTAGCTCTAGTGATTATAGGATGTGTAAAAATTTGTTTGAGTGTTTGTATGAGTTTCTGTGTGGCTGAGGTTATGAAATTGTGAGTCAAGGTTATCCATATCTGTGGCTGGAGTGTTTGTGTTCATATTTTCTGCATCTGAGTTATGAAAACTATTTGTGTCACTAGTCATTACCTGATGCCTTGGTGTCTGAAGGAGACATATACTCTGCTATATCATTGTAGAGCTTTGCTGAAAAGTAAGAGTAAGAAATTGACTAGTTAGAGGAGGATTCATTTTCTGTTTTTGTCGCCTTAAGAGCGAAATTTTCATCACTTTGGAAGGAAAAAATATCCTCAATGAAGTTTACATGTCTAGCAATGTAGATTCTAGCAGAGTGATGAAGACATAAGTAGCCTCTATATAATGGACTCAAACTAATAAAGACACATTTTGCTGAGTGGAAATCAAACTTATGTTTAAGGTAAGGTCTAAGAAATGGAAGTATTCACAGCCAAACACTTTGACTAGAGAAAGATCTAGTTTTCTATTGAGTACATTCTTGTAAGGTCTCTTATTTTGCTGTGTAAAAGAGGTTGTTCTATTGATTAGAAAAATAGCATAATTAAAGGCTTCAGACCAAAACTTGAGAGGAATATTGGATTGAGCAAGTAAGGAAAAGCCTGTTTCAACAATATGCCTATGCTTCCTTTCTGCTTCACCATTTTGGTGACTGGTATATGGACAAGAATACCTTAGCTTAATGCCTTCATTCCTCAAATAGGGTTCAAATTTCTTGTACTCACCTCCTATATCACATTCCAGTGATTTTATTTGCTTGTTAAAAGTTTTTTTAACTTGTTTTTTGAAGGAAATGAAAGTTTCTAAAGCCTTTGATTTATTGGTGGGTGGAAACAATGAAGTAAAATTTGTAAAATCATCCACAAAGTGAATACAGTAAAAATGACCCTGATTTAAAGAGATGGGTGCTGGCCCCTAAAGGTCTACATGAATCAATTCTAAAGATTCATTTGTCTTAGTTTCAGAAGAATAGAAAGCTTGTCTATGAGATTTTCCCATTTGGCAAGCATTGCCTAAAACTGAAGTTGTTTTTTTATTTGAGTAGGAAACATCATGAGAGTTTAAAGTATTTTTGAGAGCTATTACATTTGGATAGCCTAGTATCCTATGCCATAGACTCAATTCACTTTTAACACTCAAATTTTCTCCTACAAACTCAGGAGAAAGTAAAGCAAACTCAGATAACTTTGATTCCTTAACACAAACTAAACTCAACTCTGAAACTATTGGTGGAAAAGCAAACTGATCACATGATGATATTAACAGCTTGTATTGGCCTCTTTCAGCAGTTCCTAGCATCAAAATTTTGCCTTGCATTTTGCCCTTGATTAGACATAAGTGATCATAAAACAGCACATTTATATTATTGTCTTCGATTAACTGGGAAACACTGATAAGATTTTTGGTTATCTTGGGGACAAAAAAAACATGTTTCAGATGTAAAAAAGTGTTTGAATGTGAGCTACGCAAGTTAAGAGTGATGTTACCAATATGAGAAATTTTCAGTTTATCACCATTACCAACTAAAAGTTGATCTTCCCCTGAGTACTTAGCTGCTAAATTCATGTTGTTGATGCTATTTATTATGTGGTTTATGGCTCCACTATCTATGTACTAGGCTTGATTTGAAGAATTGCTTGAAGTAGCCATAAAGGCTTTCTTCCTTTCTGTGGTCTTAAGTGAAGGTGGTTGGAATTCTTTATCAAATCTGTACCAGTAGCTAGCAAGTACATGCCCCATCTTGTTACACATTTGACACATAGGTTTGTTGGTTTTGTTATTTCTCCCTCTGCCTCCGTCATAACTGGATTGATTGTTGGTTCTAGGGAAGAATCCACTCTGTTTTTGATTTTATGGGGGGGTTTTTTTTTGAGCAAATTGGTTTGGTCTCTCTCCTGTGTTCCAATTTCTGCTTTTGAAATTCCCTGCTTGTGCATAATGAGCTGAAGTTCTGGATTGAATGTTGTAGTGTGTAGTGCCCATTTGTTTTTCAATTCTGTTCTCATGACTCAATAGAGAAGCATATACTTCTTGCAAAGACACTGACCCAATTCTGGACTGAATATTTACTACTATTGGATTGTAGCTCTCTCCTAGTCTTTTAAGTACTAACATGATCAACTCAAAATCTGATACAGTGTTTCCTATAGCCCTTAGACTATCTACCAAACTTTTAATTTTACTGTAATATTCATGCATACTCAGACCATTTTTTTTTTTTTCGTATTTTGAATCTCAGATTTGAGTTGAATAAGTTCTTAGTGTTGTTTGAGCAGAAAACTGAGTTTTAATAGTATTCCATATCTCAAAAGATATATTGCAGTTGATAGTTGAACTGAGTATGCTTTCTGAAACTGAGGTCAGTAACCGTCCCATTAAGGTCTGGTCTTGCTTCACCCAAGCTTGATATTTTGGATTTATATAAGTAGTTGATTTTTTATTCTCATTCACCATTGTAATCACCTTTCTTGGAGCTGTTTCATTGCCATCTATGAAACCTTCAAGATCATTAGCTTTTATGCCAGGAAGAATCTGCGATTTTGAGTAAAAAATTACTGTTGATGAGATGAGGGCAGTGAAAACAATGAAGGATTGTTTGCTGAAGGCTTGAAGTTCATATTTTGTGAAGCTCCTATATTGCTGTTACTATTGGTCATGATTTTTACCAGCGTAGGCTTTGATACCAAGTTAAAAGTTGAGAGGAAGAATATGATTTTTGTTGGTTTCCTCTTTTTAACAAAAGGCAGAAGCTTTGCTGATTAAAAACACGGATAAAGGATGGCTTCAAGAAAAAACAAAGTTGCTAAATCCTAGCCCTACATTTTTTGTACGTGCGTTGGTCCGTTGGTTGAGGATTTAGCTCATCAAAATCAAAATAATAAAATTGGTTATGTATTGTTGTAGCTTCGAGAATCTGAGATGAAGAAGAATGAACATTTGCCAAACGATAAAAGGCTTCACGTTGATTTGTGGGCTTTGGGTCAGAAGCATTGTGGCTCACTATATATTGTATTCTTGAGTTGGATGTAGAGTTGGAACCCGGTCCTGTGAAATCAAATTTTCTGTCTTCTTTAACAGCACAGATTGCGCGAGACTTTGGTCACTCTTAAGGCTATGTACAAAACTGAGGTTGATGCTATGAGATTTTACGGGTTACTTGACGAGGCTTTACTCAATTTGCAGGATGACTCTGGGGGTTTGCTATACTGTTGATTTAGTGATTATTCACAAATTAGAGTTCATGAATCATGTATTTTTTTTATCAAAATAATCAAGTAAATATTAAATTAAATTAACAATTAACTTAAGGATGAAGAAAAAATAACTTTGAGAACACAAAACTTTTAAGAAATTAAACTCTAATATTATTTTCTTGCCTTTGCCAAATTTTGTAGATTGAGAGAGGTGAGAATTTTTTTAATTTTTTGAAAAAATGACTTAATCATGAAAAAAATAGAAAAATGATCCTTTATATATTTTATTTTTATTTACTAAAGTGTTCTTGACAATTTAATTAAAGAAAAATTAATATCAAAATTTGTTAAGAAGGTAAATGTAAAATATCAATTAGGTCTATATATTTTAATTTTATGACAAATTTATTCTAATTTTGATCAGACTTATTTGACTAACTTTATTTTAATTTTATCTATATTTAATATTAATAAAATATTATAACTTACTTTAAATTATATACAGTTTAATTTATAAATCTCTCAAATTAGTTAAACAATTTAACATATAAATTATTTATACTTTTTAATTAAATATTATCTTCGAGAGTATTAATTTTTTTATGGATAATATTTATTTTTTTTCATAGTAAAAAAAATAAAAGTTATTGATTGTGACTTCTTGAGTTTACTGTAGAATTAGCTGTGAGCAAAAATCGATCTCATTGAACTTATTTAATAAATTGGATGTTCAATGATTATGATTAACATTTAGCAATATGCATAGTTCTTAAATTATAATAAATAAACTTTTTATTAAACCTTTTATGTTTGATTATACATTCTGTGTAAATAATCTCTCTCTATTGATCTAATTCTAACTGAATTAAGGTTTATGTATGTCAAAATTCTAAATTTAGTAATACATGAATAATTAGTTAATACGAGCTGAACTTGTCGTTATAAGCTCTTCATATGATATTTATATTTTGGTCAAAAATTTTATTTTCAGTCATTTATTAATATACATCTGAGAATTTAAATGTAGACCAAGTCAACGAAATCTCAAAATTCTCTATATCGAGTTAATGGATTTCATCTGATAATTATTTGTATTTTTATAGAAGCAACACATGATCAAATTAGCTTATGTGTATAAGATGTGATTAGTCTTATATTTATATACTACATGAATCATGTGCATTTATATTGATCAATAACTATGATGTCTCAAATCTAATGAGTAATTAACATACTAGTATAATTGTATAATAAATCATTGGCTACACACTTTTGTGTGATTTATCATATTTTTGATTACATTCAAAAAATAGTTCTCTAATTATTATTTCACAGTAATATTTTAATGATATGATTATCATATCACTTACATAATATCATTTCATGATATTCATCGAAGACATTCAATGTACTTATAATATAACGTTGATGCTCAGTAAATATTACATCTGTTGGAAATAATTTAGATAATCTACTTATCTTAAATGATTTATATACATATTCTATTATTTGTATGATTAGATGAAAAAAGCAATATAACACATGAATTAAAATAATTTTTTTATTAATAAATATGTATAGTATATTTTATAACAGTAATTCAATATAATATGTCCAAAATTGATAACATGAATAATTTTAGGACATACCATATCAACATTTGTTACATCAATTAATGCATCAAAGCATAAAGGAGTTAATTATAGATAAAAAAAAAAAGTGAGATTGTGGCTTCTAACCTAGGAGTAAAAATAAAGGTCGAAGCTCCTAGGCAAATTTTAGAAACCTTGGTTGCTAATGATTGTTTAGACATATGTATTAATATTTATGTTTAAGTAATTAAGTATGTATAATATTGTGGTTCTCACAATTCTACTGTCCAATTTTTTTAATATTGAGATCCTTTCTAGTGATTTGATTAGAATAATTAAGTTGTATGCATATATATAGGGATGATTAAAAAATTAGGAAACTATGACTTGAAGTGGAAATTAGTATAATGCAAATTAATAATTAAGAGTTAAGACCTTAATTTTGTGATTTATGTTAAATATGTTAGATATTGAAGAGTAGTAAAGCATTAATGCATCTAAACTTTCATTAATTGTGAACATACACTTCTAAAGAAATTGATGAGATGGGATGGGAGAGCTTGGAAATAGCAGTAATTCTCTGGATCCAACACTTCAAACTTCTAGTTAAAATTGTTATGGCATCAGAAAAGAAACTCTATATCTAAGTTTTGGGAAAAATCATGGAAAACTCATATATTCAAGTTGTGGAAAAAATCATGGATGGAGTTATTTGGTTAGCGTGCTTTATTAAGATCGCGAACAAAATCACAACAGTCTTTTTCTAATTTGGAAAAGGCATTGTAAGGAGTAGCATGTTACATACTCGTGGGCTTATATTAATCATATTATTTATAATTTTATTAAAACGGATTAATGAGATAATTATTAAGTATGTGAATTCAATACATATAATTTAACGTAAATTAGACTTGACACTTTTAATGGCCTTTAATGGGAATGTTCAGTAATGACTAACTATAGTCTCCTCTCTTGTTCTATACTAAAGAAATATAAAGAGTACATAAAATCTTAAATTGTCTTTACTTTATTGAAAGGTTGCCAATAAGGTAAAGAACAGGAAAAAAAAAAAAAGAAAAAAAAAGAAACTTAACCCTAAAAATGCTACATTTATGGCTCAAACAGGTACATATCATGCTCTTAAACTTTGTATTCTATATTTATATATGCATGATTTTGTAATAAATATATTTCTAATAGTTGATATTAGAGTTAGTACATATATAATTTAGAATCAAATATAAAAGTCTTGAATGAATTATTTGTTCAAATGGTTGCATTAATTCTTAGTAATATTTTATATTAATTTTGTGATTGTATCTAATTAAAAGTTTAGGGCTTTTGTTCCTTTTATTACTAGCTTTAGATTGATATAAAATACGAGCTTGAATTTTTTATACATAGAAAGTATTTAAGATTATAATTTTACTGTATTCATATTAGATCATATTTGGGTATTTATGATTTATTGTTTTTTACTTAAAATTGATGCATGATTTTAGTAAATCAATGAATGTAAAATATTTTTGGTTGATTTTTGACTTATGGGAAATAAAATGTTGGTTGGAATTATGATTCAAATCGATGAATCTAGAGTTTTAAAAACAAAATAAATTTTTTGAATTTGGGCTATTTTTTAAGTAAATTTTGAGAGAATAAAGCTCAAAATCGAATTTAAAATAAGTTAAAACACAGATTTAAACTTTAGAATAACTTAATTTGAACAAAAAATGAAAAATTTACATGAGGGTTTGAAACTGGGTTAGAGCGACCCAGATACGCAAAAAATTAGGTTAAAAAGATTTGGTTAGCGAAAAAAGACTCGGCTGTACAATAATTACAAATAACTATATAGTAACTCTTTTATCATTATTTTTTTAGACTACAAAAATATTTATTTTCTAATTATTACTATTTAGCAAAATAAAAAAAATGGCGATGCACGAGGGTGCATGGGATGTTGAAATTCGACAATTTTAGTAGTGTTATAATCTTTTTTTGATTTTCTATTTTTCTATGATTTTTGTTATATTTTTAGGATATAATAAATCAATAAAATTAAGATTTTAAGGGCACATACAATTTTAGTATTTATTATGAAATAAAATCACAAATAAAAATAATAGATAATTATGGCAATTTTTTTATTTATGAGAAATTTTAATTGTGATTTTTCTTGATTGTTATCACTTAAGTGGTGCAGTCATTAAAAATCGTAAAGCCAATTAAAATTTATCTATTAATAAAAAATAAGTTTAAAGGATTTCATATATAAAAAATTAATTCCAAATTTTTATAATTGATTCTTACTAAAGAATTATAATTATTAAAACTCATAAGGGTAATTGATTTTCTTAAGTAATATAGATATTGTAAGGAATGTGATAAATTCTGATTTGCTAGAATATGTAATTTAGAGAATTTTATCTATTTAAAGGGGATATGTTTTTTGAATTATGTATATTTATTATTTATTGTCTTCATGTGCAAATACCATTAGTAGAATTGTTTGCTTTACCTAAAAGAGAGCTAATAATGATATATTCGAGGTCTCAATATTAGTTACATGATATTCATTATTGTTAATTAATTGTGTTGCAATTTTTTTTCTTAAATAGTTTTCTTTGGCTTTAATAATAACAATACTGTAATTGAAGTCCTGAGTAGTTTTAATTATAAGAAATGAAAGTAGGATACAGTGTTTGCTTTGAATATTATGAACATAGATTTTGCTCTAAATGTAGATTTACTATTACTGCTCACTGAGAATAGTACTCATGATTAGAAAAGTTATTATACTAAATGGGAAAGGGTGAATCTCCTGAGTTTATTAGATTATACTAAATGGGAAAGGGTGAATCTCTTGAGTTTATTAGCCGTAAAAAGATCTATTACAGAGTATCTATTTAGTGGACTAATTGAAATTGCCAATACTAGATATCTATTTACTGAAGTAGAAAAAAGGCATAACATAGACACAATTTATAGAACAATTCGAACCAGTCAAATCAGACCTTGGTTTGACCCATTCTTAGTTTAATTGAATCGACTAATGTTCTCAAATCTAGTTCAGGGCTCAAAATAGTTTCGATCAAAGCCAAATTTAGTACTTCAAGATTTTTTGACGTGTAGAATTGGTCTTTGGTCTCAGAATTTGGATTTAAGCACTCAAAATTCAAAAATTTTGGAAGTACTTAAGTAAAGATAGGAAAAAAAATAGTTTTAAATATCCTCGACCTGCCAATATACTAGAGAAGGATTAGTTTCATTGTTCATAACTTATGCGAAAAAGAAACAAGTACTGCAAGATAAATTCAAAGTTCAAGACCACTTTGACTTTTGCAAATACTTAAATATTCGAATACCGTATATACACATCAATTATATAAAGCAAAAAAGATTATTCTAACTTTTAAGTAAGAAAACATAAAAAATTCTGAGAAGCCATATTTGCAATCCCATTTAAACAAGTATAAGATTAGATTATTAAAACTTAATCATCAGTGAATTAAGATTTATAGAGTAAAAAATGGTATAATACGAAAGACTAAGGAATCTGAGGTAGTCAAATGGGAGAGAATTAAGGGTAAAAGTCAAAAATGAAGTAAGGATTAAAGTTCATTCTATAGAAACAACTATATTAAAATTAAACATTAGTTTTCAGCTTATTTTAGAGAATATATATATATGAGAAATTTAATTAGATTTTTGTTTCTTTATAGGATAAAATTAGATTTTGTTTTAATTTTGAAAATAATAAAGTTAATACAGTTTATATTCTAATATTTTTGGTAACTATAATCTGTTTGATAGATTATATAGATTCATATTGCCCCTTAATACTTTTAATTTGTCTCTCAATATGAAAAATTGTGTTGTTAAGAAAATCCTTGGCATTATAACATAAACATTTAGGTCATGCTTTTAGGTTAAGAATTAAAAAATTGATTAAGGCAAATATTCTTCCTATGCTATATTGTAATGATGATTTGGGAGATTGTGTAGACTGTGCAAAAGGAAAATCGACCAAAACTAAGTAGAAAGAAGCTATTTATAGTAAGAATCTGTTAGAGATCATTCACACAAATATTAGTGAGCTTTTTCTATTACTTTATGTGGTAATAAATGCATAGTCTATGACTTCTTACTTAGAAACTTCTTTTTAAGCTACCCCTTTGAATTTAGATGCAATATCTTTTACTTCTCCTTTTTCAACATCTGAGCCTTTTGTAGCACTGCACCATAAGTTTATAAATCTAACAAAGAAATAATTTTCTCAACTATAACTTAAGTTTTTTCTCAAAGTAACTAGTCTTATGTGCTTCGATATCAATCAAACGTAGAGTAAATCTTTACAATTTTCAAACTTTCATTCATATTCTATAAAGAATTTAAAATCTTAACTTAGTGGTATAAACTTAACTTTGTTGTCATCTCTCAAAGATTGAGAAAAGCACTTCTCATAGAATAATTCTTTAAATTGCATTCACATGATGCTTTTAACATCCTTTGTTCTACTAACTATCTTATACTAATGACTTGCATTTTCTTTAAGCATGTAACAAGAATATGTGATTTTTTGATTGTCTATACCACCTATGAGACAAAAAATCTTCTCTAACTCTTGAATCCATTCTTCAACAATTAATAGATCAATTTAAATGTGATGATTGCATGCAAACTACAAATCAAGCATGAGTATCATTTTTATGCATTTTTAAGCATTTTAATCAAATTAATTAGTTGATCACTAATCTTTAGTGATTATAGGATGAAGAATCAATATTAAAAACTTGATGTCTCTAAGAAATCAAAATCCTCTTCCTTTTCTTATTTTGGCCACTTATATAGAGAGAGAGCTTAAAGAAGATGGCTATAAAAATTATGATTTAATTAGAAAAATGGCCTTTTTATATTTTTTTATTTACTATAGTATCCTTAATCCTTTTTATTAAATACAAATAAGTTTTGAAACTTGTCTAACAAACTTCTTAATAATAAATATAAAATACCACTTAGGCCTCTAAACTTTAAAAAATTATAAATTAATTATAAATTCGATCAAACTTATTTTGATTAAATTTATTTTAATTTTATTTATATTTTTAAATATTTATGATATGTTGTAACTTATTTTAAATTATAATCAAGTTAATTTTTCAAGCTCTCAATCTATTAAATTATTTAACTCGTCCGTTTACGACATTTTAACCAAGTAACATCTCTGAAATTATTAATTCTCTTGCAAATATTATTTACTCTATTTCATAGCAAGAATAAGTTCAAGTTTATATCATAACCTCTTAGGTTTATTATGATATTAGCATTGAGCTAAATTGATCTCATCGACCTCATTTTGAACTTTTCGAATGCTTAATGACTGTAGTTAACATCTAGCAATTTGCTATAATTCTTAAATCATAATAAAAAAATTTTTATCGAATCTTTTATTACTAATTATAGGTTTTGTGTTAATAATCTTCTTTCATTCGTCTAATCCTAATCAAATTAGGCCTCATGAGTGTTAAAATTTTAAATTTAGTTATATTCGAATAATTAGTCAATACGAACTGAACTTATCACTACAAACTCTTCGTATGACATTTATACTTTGGCTAAAGACTTTATTTTTATTTGTTTATTAATATTTGACTGAAAATTCAAACTTGAACCAAGTCAACGATACCTCGAAATCTTTTATGTTATGTCAACGAATTTTAACTAACAATCATTTACTTCTCGATAAAAATAACATATGACCAAATCGATTTTTGTGTATAAGACATAATTAGTCTTGTATTTGTATATTATAAATCATGTACATCTATACCAATTAACAACCATGACATCTAAAGTCTAAGGAGTAATTAACACGCCCATATAATTTAATAGTAAATTATTGACATCATACATTTGTGTGATTCATTATAACTTTGGTCACATTTAAATAATAATTCTCTAACTATTATTCTATACTAATATCCTAATGATATAACTATCATATCACTCGTACTAATATTATCTCATAATATTTACCAAAAATATTCAATATGCGTACACTACAATATCAATGTCCAGTCGATATTACTTCTGTATAGAATACTTTAAATAATCTAATTATCTTGTATGATTTATATGCATATTTTATTATTAATATGATTAGATAAAAGAAGTAATATATACGTATAAATTAAAATAATTTTTTTATTAATAAAATATGTATACAATACATCTTATTACAGTAACTCAATACAATATGCTTAAAACTTATAACACGAATAGTTATAGAGCATACAATACTAACATAATTAAGTCATCAAAAGATAGAGATTAAAGCTTTTTGAACCACTCAATTGCCCATAACACTTGTAGTTCTTGGATTTTAAGCCATAATTTTGACTCAACCACAAAGCATAGCAATTAATCAAATAAAAAAATTATATAAATTACACAAGCTTTTAAATTTTCTATTAAGAGATTAAAGAGAGTAAAAAGACTAGCGATTTTTGATGATTATTATGTTTATCTTAATGAGATAGATTATGATATAGGTTAAGATTCAGATCTAGTTAATTATAATAAAGCAATTAATAGTTATAATTGTGATAAATGGTTAGATGTTATGAAGGATGAAATATAATTCAATCATATAATGAAATATAGAAAGTAGTTGAATTACTCAAAAGGTTTAAATTAATAGGTTATAAATGGGTGTACAAAACTAAAAGAGGCAGTACTGACAATATTAAAAGATTTAAGGCTAGACTAATAGTAAAAAGCTTTACACATAAAAAATATATTAATTTTACAAAAATCTTTTCACCGATGTCTATTAAGGATTTTTTTAGAATCATGATGGCATTGATTGCTTATTATGATTTAAAAATTCATCAGATAGATCTTAAGATAGCTTTTCTCAATAATAAGTTAAATAAAAAGGTCTGTATGATTCAACTTGAAGGATTTAAAGTGAGTGATAAAGAACACTTAGTTTGCAAGTTAAAGAAGTCGATCTGTAGCCTAAAATAAGCTTCTCGTTAATAATATTTAAAGTTTGACAGTGTGATCACTTCTTTTAACTTTATGAAAAATAATATTAACTAATGCTCTATATAAAGAATAGTGGGAGTAAATTCATTTTTCTTATCTTTATGTGGATGATATTTTACTTACAAACAATGATATAGGTTTACTAAATGAGACACAAGAACTTTTGACTGCAAGTTTTAACATGTAGGATCTTAGAGAGGCTTTTTATAGTTTGGATATTAAGATTTATCATAATAGATCTTATAGAATTCTTAAAGTGTCTTAAAAGGCATATATTAATTGAGTATTGAAAAAAATTTAACATACAGATATGTAAGCCTGAAAAGGTATCCATTGTAAAAAGAGACAAGTTTAGTAAAAATCAGTGTCTCAAAAATAATCTTGAAAGAGATATAATGAAAAATATTCCGTATATATGTGCAGTTGGCAGTCTCATATATGCACAAATTTGTACTAAACTAAACATAACTTTTACTATGAGTGTTCCTGGTCGATATATGTCAAATCCTGGACATAATCATTGATTTTAGCTAAGAAAGTGATAAGATATTTACAAGGAACGAAGAATTTTATGTTGACATATAAAAAAGTTATTACTCTTGAATTAGTTAGGTATTCTAATGTAAATTTTAATTGATATCCAGATGACTTAAAGTCTACTTTAAGTTATGTCTTCATGCTAATAGGAGGAGTCATTTTTGTAAAATAAATTTTAATAGCTTTCTCAACCATGTATGCTAAGTTTATTGCTTGTTACAGAGCATTTACTCATGTGGATTGGATCAAAAATTTAATTTCAAAACTTCAGGTGATTGATTCGATCTCTAAGCCTATAAAGATATATTGTGATAACAGTGTTGTTGTATTCTATTCCAAGAATAATAAGATTAATAATAGATTAACGCATATAGAGATTAAGAACTTGATAGTCAAAAATTTAGTAAAAAAAGAAGATGTCGTGATAAAAAATATTAAGATGGACTCTATGTTAGCTGATCCTTTAATCAAAGTTCTGAGACCCATAGCTCGAGCAGCATGTTGTAATCATGGTTATATAAGGCTTTAATGATACTTTGATTTAGTGGGAGTCTAACATTAAATATGTTTTTAGATAATTGTAATTTTCATATTATAAATGCACATTATAGATAATCATGGGTACATTATAAATGCACATTATTCTTATATAGTCTTTTATTATGTTATTTTTTATGATCGTTATATTATATTTACTGTTCAATATATCAATCGAGATGTACTATAAATCTCCAGTGTGACAATTGTATTTAATATGTCTATTATTACCATATAAAATCTTAAGATTAAAGAAATGGTAGTTAAAGATATGAACTTATAAAGCTAATAATTATATTCCATATGTCAGTTGAAAATATACAAAGTTTTAAAAATAAAGTTATAGTAATCACAAAAATATGAATTTGTTGGAGTCTGATAGTTTCTGGCTTTAGTGTTAGAGCATAAGGATAGAAAATTGTAACGAGGACCAATAAGGTAATGATGGCTTTTTCTTTTAATTACATTCAGATATCATATCTTACTATAATATTAGTCCTAGGATACATGCCGATTTAGTTAATAATAGTTATGATTTTGGATTGATTATGTGTCAATAATAGGATGCATTAATAGTTATAGTACAATATTAAAGATTAAATTAAAACACAGTATTTTGAGACTAAAACTCATTACTATTATTTTTATAATATGACCACATAAATTATTTTTTTGTTATTAATTCGAGAGTCTTTTTTCAACTAACTAAAATTATTTTTTTTAAAACTGATTAATGCAGTTTAAGTGAGAGATTATTACATATATGTGGGCTTACATTAATTATATTATTTATAATTTTATTAAAATAGGTTAATAGGATAGTCATTGAGTATACGAACTTAATATACATAATCTAAGGTAAATTAGGCTTAACATTTTTAATGGGTTAGTTAAGCAGTCAGTATAAGCTATAAGTAATACTGAAACCTTTAGTGAAAAGGCCCAGTAATGAAAACCTGAAATTAATGAAAATTTACTCAAGGATAACATTTCCAACGTCATTAAAGCTCTACAAAGAAATTTTGAATCAAAAAGATCATATTACAAAGACAAAGTCCTCCCTTAGATGTTTGCCATAACCACTTAATGGTACATTTATATAAGAACATGAGAACAAGAAACATAGAACTTGGAATTTATTAGAATAATAATATGTTAAATAGATGTAAAAGGTTATTCCTGAGGCATTAGTTTACATTTATCAAATACAAACTTAGGGACCTCTTCTTAGATTGCTAGACAAAGAAGATTTGGAGAGAAAAATCAACAAAGAGGCAAACTTTAAAGTTCTTTGTAAAAGGTAAAATGGAGTCTTTTTTTAAGGCTTTCGAAGAGATTTCACATAGGCATAAAGGGTCTTATAAAGTCTTACAAAATTCTTGACATTGATTTAAGAGAGCAAATTAGAGAAGCAACTGTCCAGTTTGTAGTTCTAATTTATATTAATTTCTTGAATTTGGATTCAACTACTTACAAGGCAAATCTTGTTAGTACTGTTTATTCTAAAATTATTCGTATTATAAATTTTAGGTACATTGTATTAAATTATTATAGTAATATATATTATACAAATTTATTAATAAAAAAAATTATTTCTTGTTCATATGTGTATTTTGCTTCTTCTTTCTAATCATATTAATAATTGAGTATACATATGAATTGCTCAGATAATTTGATTATATGAATTATTTCCTATAAAAGTAATATTAATTACACATTAATATCGTATAGTAAATACATTGAATGATTTTAGTGAATATTATGAGATAAAATTAGTATAGATGATATGATAGTCATATTATTAAGAAGAATTAACGATTAGAGAACTATTTTTTGAATGTGATCAAAGATATAATGAATCACATGATAGTATATTATCAATTATTTATCGTATAATTATACTACTGTGTTAACTATTTCTCAAACTTAAGATGTCATAGTCGTTAATCAGTATAGATAAATATAGTTCATATAATGTATAAATACAAGACAAATTACATTTCATACATAAAAATCAATTTAGTTATGTGTTATTTATATAAACATATAAATGACTGTCAGATAAGATTCATTAACTCGATATAATAGATTATAAGATTTCATTGACTTGGTCCAAATTTAAGTTTTTTTATTGAATATTACTAAATAACTGAATATAAATATTCTTAGTCAAAAAATAATAATAGTCATACAAAGAGTTTATAGTGACATGCTTAGTGCATATTAACCGATAGTTCACATATGACTGATTTTAAGAATTTTGACATTCGTGAGCTTTAACTTAATTGGGATTAGACGAATAGAAGAAGATTATTCATACAGAGTGTATAATATATTATAAAAGGTTTAATAAAGACTTTCTTTATTGTGATTTAAAGACTGCGGTATATTATTGAATGTTAATTATAATAATTGAGTACTTAAATAGTTTAAAACGAGTTTAATGAGATTGATTTTGGCTCAAGACTAATACCAAAGTAAATTTAAGAGGACACAATTAATATCTTATATTTATTCTTTCCTAATAGAGATTAAATATTATTCGCAAAAGAGCTACCACTCTTAAAAATAATATTAGGCTAAAAAATATAAACAGTTTATACATTAAATAGTTTAACAAACTTAAGAGCTTGATAAATTAATATGAATATAATATAAACTAAGTTACAATATTTCATTAATATTTAAAAACAAAAGTGAAATTAAAATAACATTGGTCAAATTAAATTTGATTAGGTTTATACTATTTTATCATTAAAGTGTGTAATAAAAGTAAAATGGTTATTTATCCTTATACTATTACAAAACTTGTTAGATAAGCTTTGAACTCATTTATCTTTATTAAAAAGATCAAGCACATTTAAGTAAAAGGGATAAAAATATATAAAGGGGTCATTTTTTATTATATTAATTAATGAAACATACTTATCTAAAAATTATAAAAGGATTAAGCTTTCTCCCTTTCTCAATTTTTAGCCATAGAAAGAGCAACATTCTTAGGTTCAAAATCTTTGAGACTTTGTGATTTTAAGAGTAATCAAATCTTTTACAAACCAAAGGTTAGTTTAAACTAGGATTAATTTGATTAATTTGATAGTTAGAACTCTAATTTTGTTCCTAAAGTATGTTAACCTTAATCAATATTTATTTCACACAATCATCTATTAAAATGGTATCAGAGCATGTTGTGATGATATTTATATGCTTGATTTGTAGTTGATTTGATTGAATTTGAAGTTTTAGTTTGAGTTTGATTATGCAGTATCTAGGATTATGGAAGAATTTGTAATTTCTTAGAAAAGATGATGAATAGTTTATCATGTTAATGATTGAATATGATTAAACATGTTATTGGGTGTTTATAGAGCTATGGATGTAAAGATTTCATATGATGAAATTGAAAAAATCCAACATAAACATACAATCTATACATTCTACCATGATAAGTAATGATTGCAAATGTTGTATTTTCATTCTTAATTATTATGGTATGGTGTCAATTTCATGAGATGAATTTGAATTGATATAAATATGAAGTCCTAAATATTCTGCCATATGCATATTAATTCATAAATGTTGTGTTTTAATTATTAAATGTATAATTAAGGGTTAATTGTGTATAATGATCATCAATGCATACTATTATAAGATAATTGTGATGTATTGATAATAAATAAATTCTTATATGATTAGGCTATGTTGATTGAAAATCGTAGAAGTTATATTTTTAATCATATGCTTGGTTAATGGTTAACTAGGTGTAATAGTTATAAATGCATAGCAATTAATTGTCATTTGTTGTGTTTCGATCATAAATAGATGTTTGATTGGTTTGGCCATTATGATAATGATTAATTGTTGATTGTTGCTTTGGTTGCTTGAGAAATAATTAATTTATTGATTTAATTATATTTAAGCTAATATATGCAATTTTGATTAACATGTATAATGGGTTTCATAATTCACAGATTAATTAATTTGATTAATTAATTAAACATATGTATACATATGTTATGAGATAATATGCATATATATGTGCCTAAGAAGGTAGGTATATATTTTATTTGATAATTTATATGCATATGTATAATGAATGATGTATGAATAATAAATAAAGCATATGTGTTTTATTTAATGTCATTAATACATCATTGGATTAACATTTAATTATGAATGGATAATATCAATTTGGTGTTTTAATGTGTTAATGTGATTAGCTAATTTTGATTAGCCAAATTATAAGTTTATCTATGGTAATCATTATGTTTAGTGAAATGTTTTCTACATTTTCATTAATACCATGTTAATGCATTAATTTATTTTGACATAATATGATTGGCCAATGGTTAATGTAATTAACTTTTGGTGGTTTTACTATAATATATGTTGTTTATTTTAAAATTATAGGCTAAATTTAAATATAATATTTTAGAAAACATTAAAAATTGATATTACGGTAAAAAAACATTCTAGTTAGTTTAAATTAAATTATTTAATTTGTTGGATAAGTTAAATAAATTCTACAAGTAATAGATTATTTGTATAACAAGTAGTTAGGCCAAATGAAATAATTCAATTAACAAATGGTAGAAAAAATCTAAATTATCGCATGATTTGATTAATTATTTGATAATTTATCGAAATTGTCTTTATTAAGTTAATTTTTAACTATTGAAGTAATTATTTGTAGGATGGACAGTCCAAATCTCATAAATATTAAAATTTTTTATTCAACAAATAATTTCGATTGAGCACATGAATAGTATATTGCTCACGTGAATAATAATGTTATTTTTGTAAATACTAAAATAATTTAGTATAATAATTTATCTGCTCGTGTGATAAGTAAGATAGATCAATAAAACATATATTACTTGTGTGATAAGTGAAGATAAAAAAATTAATATTAAGGTTGGATGCTAACAAAATACCATTACATACATGCATACATGCGCGCGCGTGTGTACAAGTATATGTGATATATATGTATATATGTATATAAATAAAAAATAATTATTCATGAGATAAATAGTTATCGAGTTTAACTGTTTGGTTTTGATAGATAATTTTATGAAACTGTCTAAGACAAGAGAATGTTCGCATCTGATGTGAATAATTAAATGTTTGATTAAAATTCTTTAAAAATTATTGTAATTTTGCCTCCCATTGTAGAATAACTAATAATTCTTTTACATAAATTTTCTATTCTAAAATTTTTATTATATAAGGAGTACGGGATTTGTGTAATTGAATTAAGTTATCTAATTCTCGACAATATTCGAATTTTAACCAAGAATTCTATTATGTAAAGTTAGAATAAGAATATTATTTAAAAAAATACAGTAATTTAAATATAACTAATGTAGGATAGCGAGAATGTTATTATATGAGATATCTAAAAGTAGGGTAAAAAATTGAATTGTGTCTTGTATGTAATATAGAAAAAAAGGTTCTTTACTCATTCAAATTAATTAATTAAGATTTTTATTATGTAAGATTAATCAATTTTAAAAGAGAATTCCATTTTTCTCAAATTTTCTAAAATTTAACAAAATATTTAAGTCTTATTTAAAGAGTAGAGAATTTAAATTAGATAGTGAAAGCTGATATGATCAGTATATTATTTTAATAATATTTTTAATAATTAAATTTATTATATTATTCAATACACTAATAAACTATTTTTTGCATCTTTTCAGTACTCTCTTATTGATCATTTAAAATATCGTCTACTAACATATTTGAAAAAATTCTTGACAATAACATGCTTACTAGTCATAATTTAAAGGACTAGTTGAAAAACTTGAGAATGATTCTCGAGTTCAAAAATTTAAATTATATTTTAAAGGCGGAGATGTCATGTCTTTAGAGGTGGATGCTTCCTTGAAGGAGTGAAAAGCCTTTAATAAATAGCATACTAATCATTGTAAAGTAGAACTCTATATGTTAGCTTTTATGAATTGGGAGCTACATAGTTGACATGAGAGTATGCAATCTTCATATAAGATATTGAAGTTCTTACAAAAATTGTATTCTCGAGTAGTCAAGTATGAGCTGAGTACTAACATATTTAATATAAAGCTTAGAGAGAAAGTCCTATTTGATGATCATATCATTAAGATGATAAATATTTTTAAATAGTTAGACACATGATATATTCGTATGCCATATTGTCTAAAAGTGAATTTGATTCTCTAATCACTCTCGCCTAATTTTAAAGATTTTATTACAAATTATAACCTAAATAAAATTAAGCATACTCTACCCAAGTTACTTAATGAGCTTTAAAAATATTATAAATAGAATAATAAGAATAAAAAATATAAAGATGTCCATGTAACAACTACTAGTAAGATTAGTAAACGGCTATAAGCTTATTTCTAGGTCTAAAAGTTAAACCTAAGAATAAAAAAATAAAGAATGCTTTGTCTCTTAAAATATCTAAAACTAAAACTAAATCCAAAGAAAAATACTTTTGCTGTAGGGTTGAAATGTTAGTATTATATGCCTTAAAAACATTCTTATTGTTGGTTTGAACATACTGTATTGAGTTACTATAATAATATGTATTGTATATATATTTTGTTAATAAAAAAATTATTTTAATTTATGTGTATATGTTACTTTTTTTATCTAATCATACTAATGATATAATATACATATGAAATGTCTAAGATAATTAAGTTATCTAAAATATTTTTTACAGAAATAATATCGATTGGACATTGATATTACAGTATATGCACACTGAATATCTTCAGTGAATATTATAAGACGATTTTAGTGCGAGTAATTAATAATCATATCATTAAGACATTAGTGTAAAATAATAGGTAGAGAATTATTATTTGAACGTGACCAAAGTTATGATGAATTGTATGTTGTCAATGATTCATTATTAAATTATATGGGTATGTTAACTACTACTTAAACCTAAAACATCATAGTTATTAATTGGTATAGATAGACATGATTTATATGGTATATAAATACGAGATTAATCACGTCTTGTATATAAAAACTAATTTGGTTATATATTGTTTATATTAAAAAGTAAATAATTATCAAATAAAATTTGTTAACTAGACATAAAGAATTTTGAGGTATTGTTGACTCAGTCCAAGTTTGAGTTCTCAGTCGAATATTAGTAAACGAGTAAAAATAAAGTCTTTGGTTAAAACATAAATGTCATACGAAGAGTTCGTAATGATAAGTTCAGTTTGTATTGACTAATGATTTGAATATAACTAAATTTAGAATTTTGACATTCGTGAAATTTAATTTGATTGGGATTAGACGAACGAAAAAAAATTATTCACATAAAATATATAATTAGTCATAAAAAGTTTGATAAAAAATTTTTTATTCTAATTTAGGAGTTATGGCATATTGCTGGATATTAATTATGGTTGTTGAGAATTCGCATGGTTCGAAATGAAATCGATGGGATTGATTTCAGCTCACGGCTAATATCATAATAAACCTTAGAGGTCATAATATAAACCTCAGTTTATTCTTACTATTAGAGAGAGTAAATAATATTCGCAAAAAAGCTAGCACTTTCAGAGTTAGTATTTAACCAAAAAGTCATAAACAGTTTACGCGTTAAATAATTTAACGGATCGAGAGCTTGAGAAATTAACAAAATTATAATTTAAGATAAGTTGCAATATTTTATAAATATTTAGAAATATAAATAAAATTAAAATAAATTTGATTAATATAAATTTGATCGAATTTAGAGTCAATTTGTAATTTTTTAAAATTTAGGATCCTAAGTGATATTTTATATTTACTATTGAAAAGTTTGTTGGAGAAATTTTAGGACCCATTTATCTTTGTCAACAAGCATAAGTGCACTTTAGTAAATGAAAAAAATATAAAAAGTTCAAAATTTTAATTAAAAATTAACATTTTCCATAACCTTCTCCTTCACAAAACTCTCTCTCTCTCTAAAAGTGGCCAAGTAAGAACAAGCTGAGAATTTTAATTCTTTTAGAGACATCAAGCTTTAAGTGTTGTTCTTTATTCCATAATTACTAAAGGTTAGTGATTAAGTTAGTTAAATGCTTAATTTTGTCCTAAAATTGCATTAAAATGATATCTATGCTTGATTTTTGATTTTGCATGCATTCATCTACATCATAAAAGGCACTGAAAGAAAAATTATCTTCAATACTTGGATAGTCTTAAAAAAAATAAAAAAATATATATAATAGTTATACGATTGAATATAAATTAAGTATTAATTCTGATATCATATTCATTCATGAATTATTAATTTAGCTATTATATCTTATTTTTATGTCTTTGCAAGTGATATAAAATAGTTTTATACTCTCAAGCGATGAGATCGTCTTATGAATAACTAATAGAGTAATAGTTATTGTAAAAACAATTGAGAAATGTAAGTTAAATCTCTCGTCAGGATATATTTGGAATTTACATAGAGCTTTATATTTGTTTCTACTATATAAAATATTAATTATGTTTCTATACTTTGTAATAATAGTTATTTTATATAGTTTAATAAAAATAAATATATATTAAATTTTAAAAATATATATATTAGCAAAATAATTAATACAAATAGTTTATATTTTCTTTAATTAAATAATAATTATTTAGTTTTTTTATTTCTTCTAAAAAAATTCGAGTTAAAATAAATTTTAAATATTTGTGATATCATAAATTATGCCATATCAAAGATGAGAGGCTTACTTAGCTTGAAATTAGTGGGATATTAATCTCACTGACTTCTGAACTCACTTTAAATTACGAATCATATTTTTAAGAAAAAATAACTATATTATCCTTTAAAAATAAATATGAGAGGTCGAAAAAATTATTGAATTTCGTATATACAGATTTATGTGGGTCATTTAATACTTTGGTCAGATTTAGTTTTGAGTATTTTATTACTTTTATCGATGATATGTCACGTTATGGGTATTGTATTTAATAAAATACAAATCAAAATGTTTTAAAAAATTTTAAAAATAAAGAGAAAAATCAGACAAAAAAGAGTATTAAGGTTTTACGATCAAATCGTAAAAGTGAGTACTTAATTACTGAGTTTTAAGAATTTTTAAAAGAGAATGAAATTATCTCATAGATGACTCCTTCGTATACACTTCAATTTAATAGTATATAAAAAACGAAGAAATCGTACTTTGTTAGATACAATGCAATTGATGATTAATTTTACAGACTTGTCATTATAGTTATATGAATATACTCTGCAGACAGTTGCGTACATCCTCAAATATTTCTTTCAAATCAATCCAAAAAATCTCATATAAGATATGGAGTGGTAAGAAATTCAATCTCAATTAAATAAGAGTCTGAGATCGTACTACATATGTCAAGTTAATTAAATTTGATAAATTTAATTTTAAATTAAACATGAGTCTGTTTATTAGATTCTCTAAAATTTATTTAAGAAATTAATTTTACTTTTTATTTGATGAAAAAATTTCAATTAGTAGGAATGCATAATTTTTAAAGAAAGAGTTTTTTCAAAGAAGAAGGTGTAAATAAAAAAATTGAGGTAAAAGAAAAGTCTGTTGAGCTTTGATCTGACCAAGCTAATACTGAAACATTCACTTAGTAGACTTTTATCTCAACTAATTTAATCCTAACTTGAAAATTTTTAAGAGTTTTTAGATTCTTAGAGAAATATAAATTTTTCAATGAGTAAAATTTTAAATTTTACTTAGTGAAAATAACGAATCATGAGAATTATCTAAGAACTTGTGAAGAAATAATTTTAGATAAAAATTCAGAAAGATGGCTAAAAATAATAAAATTTAAAGTGAATTTTATGCATGTAAATTAAGTCTAGACATTTGTTGACCTCTGAAAGAAATAGTTTTTATCGATAACAAATAAATTTTTAAGAAGAAGATTGATAAAGATGGACAGATAGAGACTTATAAGACACAGCTTATTGTGAATGAATATACTTAAAAATAAAGGTTGAATTATAAGAAAATATTCTCACCCATGGATTTAATAAAATTCATCAAAATAATACTAGCCATTATTGCATATTATAATTATGAGATTTAGTAAAGGGATGTCAAGACAATATTTCTCAATAGTTAAAATGAGAAAAATCTATTTATAAAATAACCTATTAATTTTATGTCCTCTACTAAATTATATAAAATATAAGAGTTGCATCAATCCATTTATAGATTGAAGCAAGGTTCAAGAAGTTAGAATATCTAATTTGATGAGATAGTCAAATTGTTTGGCTTTATCAAAAACTCGAATGAAATTTTTGTATACAAATAGATCAAGAATCATGTTATTAAATTTCTGATACTATATGTAAATGACATATTATTGATAAACAATAATATATGCATGATAGTAAAGGTCAAACTCTATTTATCTAGAAGTTTTTTTATGAAAGATTTAGGTGATGTAATTTATATTCTTAGAATTTAAATCTATAGAGATAAATCAAAGAGGATAATTAAATGATCTTAAAAATTATATAATGAAAAGATGCTAAAAAAATTAAGTATAGAAAACTCTAAAAAGAGAAACCTATCCTTCAATTAAGGTCTTTATCTTTTAAAATATATCAATACAAAGACTGATGAAAAGCGATAATATGTGCACAGTATTTTATATGCATCAGCTATAAATAGGTTGATGTATGCTATACTATGCACAAGACCTAATATTACTTATATAGTAAGTGTTATTAGTGGATATTAGGCAAATTTCGACGAGAAATACTAGTTAGCAGTGAAAATAATTCTTACATACTTAAAAATAATTAAGAATTTAATTTTAAGTTATAGATCTTAAGAATTGAGTATTTATGAGTATTCAAATTTTGATTTTTAATCGAATATAGATGATCATAAATCTACATTTGATTTTATCTTTTTATTTAATAGGGGTATTATTAATTAAAAAAGTTTCAAACAGACGAAAACAGTTGACTTTATTACAAAAAATGAATATGTTACTACTTCAGAAGTAGCTAAAGAAGTAGTTTGAATGCAAAAATTTATGTCTGAATTAGTTCTCGTTCTTAGTATAATTTATCTAATAAACATATTATGTGATAATACAGATGCGATATTACAAGTAAAGGAACCAAGAATACAACAAAAATCAGAGTATATTCAGTAAAAATATCATATTTTGAGAAAGTTTATTGGTACTAAAGAGATCATGATAAGGAAGACATAATTAGTGCATAGTATTATTAACCCTCTCACTAAAATGATAACATTAAAACAGCTGAACTATCATTTTAAAAATATTAATATTAAATATAACAGTGAATGAATTTAGTATAAATAAGCGTTTATTGATATTGTATGCCCTAAAACTATTTATGTTGAGTTTTTAGGTATATTATATTAAACTACTATAGTAATATGTACTGTACATATCTATTGATAAAGAAAATTATTTCTTATTCATATATGTGTGTTACTTGCTCTTTCTAATCACACTAATAATTGAGTATATATATGAATTACTTAGATAATATCTAAATTATTTTCTACAAAAAAAAAATATCAATTAGACATCGATATCATATAGTAGGCATACTAAATATCTCTAATAATTGTCATGAGATGATATTAGTGTGGATGATTGATAGTCATATTACTAAGATATTAGTGTGAATTAACGGTTAAAAAACTATTTTTTGGACGTGATCAAAGATATGATGAATTACACAAAAGTATGTTGTTAATGATTTGTTATATAATTATATTAGTATATTAACTACTCCTCAAACTTGAGACGTTATAATCATTAATTAGTATAGATGTGCATTATTTATATAATATATAAATGTAAGACTAATCATGTTTCATACATAAAAATTAATTTAATTATATGTTATTTATATTGAGACATAAATGACTATTAGATGGCATCTGTTTACGTAATACAGAGAATTATGAGATTTTGTTAACTCATTTCAAATTCAAATTTCCTTTTAAACATTAATAAACGGCTAAAACATAAATATTCTTGGCCAAAAACTAATAATAATCATACGAAGAGTTCTTTGTGACAAGTTTACCGTGAATTGATTAATAATTCGCATATGATTGAGTTTAAAAATTTTGATATCTATGAACCATAACTTAATTGAAATCAGATAAAAGGAATGAGATTATCCACACAGAGTATATAATATATTATAAAAAGTTCGATGAAAACTTTTTTTATTATAGTGTAAGAATTATGGCATATAAATAGATATTAATCGTAATTGTTGAGTTCTCAAATAATTAGAAATGAGTTCGATGAGATCAATTTCAGCTCATTACTAATACCATAACAAACTTAAGAGATCACAACTAATATTTTGTATTTATTCTTATTTAAAAAAATAAAATATTATTCGCAAGAGAGTTACCGCTTTCAAAGATAATATTAGACCAAAAAATATAAATAATTTACATGTTAAATAGTTTAACAAATTCGAGAGTTTGATAAATTGATTTAAATATAATTTAACGTAAGTTATAATACTTTATTAATATTTAAGGATAAAATTAAAATTAAAATAATCTTGATTAAATTAAGTTGGACTATATTTAACATTATTTTATAATTAAATTAAATTGGACTATATTTAATATTATTTTATAATTAAAGTGTTTAATGAGAATAAAATAGTTAATTTACTTTATACAATTACAAAATTTGTTAGATAAACTTTAGGAATCATTTGTCTTTATTAAAAAAGTCAAAGATATTTAAGTAAAAAGGACAAAAATATATAAAGTGATTATTTTTTATTTTATTAATTAATAAAGCATAATTATCAAAAAATTGAAAAAGAATCAAGCTTTCTCCCTCTCTCAATTTTTAGTCATAGTAATAGCAACATATTTGAGTTTAAAATCTTGAAAACTTTGTGATTTCAAAATTAATCAAGTCTTTTATAAGTTAGCTTAAATTTAAATTAATTTGATTAATTTTATAGTTAGAATTCGAATTTTGTTCCTAAAATATGTTAACCTTAACTAATATTTATTTCACTTAATCATTCTAATAATCCATCAAATTGTACCTTACTCCTAAGTCAATCCAAGGACTCTTTGGTCAAATATTTGATGGTTCCATTAAAATGAGTGACAAAAAATTAAAGCGTTATGACTCAAAGAATCAGCCAACTAATAAGACCTCGATGGCATCTAGAGAGGGTAAGATCAAGGATTTTCAATGGTCCAAATCAGGCGCTAGTGACGAGTGAATGGTTTAGCTTCTAAGGGCCGTAAATGTTTTGGAACGGCTATTTTCTGTTTTCACAATTTAAAAACATGATAATGTTTATTTGGTAGTATTTTATAAAATATAAAATATATTTTACTATTCAAAAAGAATACTAAAAATTATTTTTTATTATTTTTCTTGTTTTATAAAATGACTCGAGCTCCTGTAATAACTTCAACATATAGTTGAACTAAAATAATTATATTATTAATATATTTAATAATATTATAATTAAAAAACAATAAAATTAATTTAAATAATTTTTAAATACATATATTATTTTATTTTTATTTATATTTTTATGAGAAATTTTTTATTATTTTTATTATTTTTTACGAGATAACTTTCTTGTTATTTTATTTTATTAAAAATATATAAAATTCAATAAAAGAAATACATTTTTAATTTTTAAGAAATATTTATTAAAAAATTTAATTAAACTAAAACACATAAATTATATATTTTTTTATTTGACATATTTAACATAATTATAAAATTCTACCTATACTTTTTATTCTTTAAACAGTTAAGATTAAATAATATAATTAAATATTAACTATATACATCATATTTAATCAATTAGATTTTTAAAATTAAACCTTTTAAAAATAATACTTAAGGCATTTCGCATTTCGTATTTTTAGAATAAATTTATTATAAATATTATTCAACGTCTTTTTAAACTCTAAATATATTAATACAAAAACATTACTTTCATTTTCATTTTCGTAATTCAAAAACACTCATTGTAAAACAAGGTTAAACGACATCTAATTTTGCGATTTGGATCATATATTAAAAATATTTTAAATTTTAGATAAATTTAAACTAACACTTAATGTTACTCCGATGACTGTGTGCATATAACAAACAAGTGATGTCATGTAGTTTTGTGCTTAGTATCAATCAAAGGATTTTTTTTTTTTTTAGATGACGAGGAAACTCTTATACTCAGTCATTATTGCGGCGGTACACGGGCCAAACACTCATCCTTTTGAGATACGTGTCCGTAGATCACACGGACCAGACACTCATCTCTTTGAGATACATGTCTGCAGATTACACAGCACCTATTCTTTATTAATTAAGACCATGTACAAGGATCACATTGCAGTGATACCAAGTACAGGATAAAACTTTGACTGTACTAAATTCTTATATTTAAATATACTCCAAAAGATTCGAATCCAATATTAAAACAAATGCCCCCAAGAATGTAATCACTCGGCTACACCCGGTGGATGCTTCAATTAAAGGATATAATTGAAGGAAATCAACATCTACTGCCTCTGGTTTGGTTTTAATTTTTACATTTTAAGATGGAATTTTCATTTTTCAAAAATTCAAAAGTCATCTTTTATAATCTAAAAAATAAATAAATTTTGAATAATATATTTTGATAATTTCATTAATATAAGTAATATTAAAAACACAAATTTTAAAAGATAAGTTAATTTAATATAATATTATTCATTATTTAATAATTTATATATTAATTTAATAGTTTTATATTTTTATTTAATGAATACAATTGTTAATATTAATAATAATGGTGATTAATAATTATGTAATATCAATTTACATCTTATAGTTGCTATAAGGAGCTTACATCATTAATGAATTGTTTTTTGTTGGATTTTGTGACCTTTGAACAAAATGTAAACAAATCGTGTGGTCTCTTAATCACTATTTTGTAGACAAATTTACCTTGACAGAGGAGTGTAACCATCACAATCCTACACACGCTGCACACGATTTTTTGCAAAGACAATTACAATTGTACCCCACCACTGAATTTGAAGCCATTACGTAGTCTGCACGACCATAAGTTTTCATCGTTCTACAGTAACCAAACGGAATCATACCCTCCTCTCCAAGAATCTACCAAGTCCGAAAACCGCTTTGTCTTTTCTTTCTACCGAGACTTTCCCAAGAAAATTATCGAATTTCGGCACCGGTGAACGAAATGGATTCTGTTGAATTCTCTGATTTCCCTGAAGACATCCAGCTCAACATTCTATCCTTCCTCTCCCCAAAAGAAATCGCCAACTTTGCCTGCACGTCAAAACGATTTGATTCGCTGTGTAATAGCGACCTCAAGCTCTGGTATACTATGTGCGAGAGGAGGTGGGGCACAAAGACCCAGATCAAGGAATGGGGAGATGGCAAGGTCTCGTACAAACTTCTGTATAAAACCCTTAACGAATGGGAGAATCTAATCGGTTTCTGGCGCAGAAGCGGTCAACAGGCGGTCAATTTCTCATCCGCACCGTTGATTTTCTTCGAGTGGGGTCCGTCGTTTCTCGCTGGCTCGAAGATTTGTCCCTCGCAAAATGGCACTTTCGATGTTTTAAAGTCACCGTTCTTATGGATGAGTTTGAGTTCAGGTGGTGAAATCATAAACCTTCTCGAACTCAATGGGGAAGTTAAATTGTGGGATGATTTTGTCAAATGTTGTCAGTGTGGATTTGTTGAGGATTTTGTTTCAGTTAATCTTAATTTCATGGGGGGTTGTCACTTTGTGGTAGAGGAGAATTATGCTGGTTTTTATCCAGAAAACAGAAAAAACGTGTCTGCCCAAAGTCCAAGCTCTACAAATCTGAACCCGAGAGCAGACGATGGTGAGGGGAGTTCAGAGGAGTACTTGGTAACGGAAATGTATACACAATTGGCGAATAGGATATCCCTAGGAGGAGAGAGGGCGTGGAGGAGACAGAGGAGAAAAGATAAAGAGAGGCAGAGCAGAAGAAGGTGGGAGCCTGAACATTTTGTGAAGATTGCAAATTGCTCGCCCACATCGACTCGGCCTTTGCAGGGCTTATGGAAGGTGTTGTGAATACCCTTCCTGTTTTCTTTGTACATATATTTGACAATCAAAGGTTGCGCTTGTATAGATCGATGCTGTTGTAGCTGTCATTGCTCAATAGATTAGTTGTTTGCTGAAATTGTGGTGAAATGTGATGTAGGAATTATATATGGTATTGTTGGTTCTTTGTAAGTTTATTTGCAGTTCTGAGAACCAATTACACTCATCTATGAGTATATATTTCTATAGCAATGTCTGATGTTTAAGTAATGTATGTGTCTCTTTTTGTATTGACAAATTGTTTTTGCAGCCAGTTGTGGAACATTTGAGGTAAAATGAGCAACATTTTGCTTTTAATTGCTCTGTGTAAATTGCTTTCTTGAAGAGGACATTAAAACAAAGTGCAAGTTAAGGAATGTGGTTGAGGGAGCTTTGCATTTCAGTTTGCAATTTTAGAAACTGGATGCTGCATACAGTCCAATTCATTTGCATAGATGTTTGTTCTACGTACTTCCATTTCTCCCTTGGGTCAGTCCGTCGTGGATGGAAAATGAATTTGGTTTGTGATATTTGAAGTTCTTAATGGACTTCTGCAATGTTGTGACTACTTGTTTTTCTTTCTTTATTGTTACTTCATAATTATTCTCTAGTTTGGTTGAAGATGGTTGTCATGCAACAATTCTGCATTGCAGTTTCTTTGACCTCTTTCTCCGGCAATATATTGCAGGGATTTTGTGATGACATTAACTTGGATTTTTATCTCGTGGCATATGATGTCAGGGGCATCATCTGCCGAAGGGTTGGTGACTTGTCCTCTTGTTCGGCTGCCCCAGTGTTCTGGACATCAGACACTAAATTAATCGATTCTCCGTTTTCACCAGAGGAAGAGTATTTATATGATAGTCGTATACATCATCGTGCACTGGCAGCTGTGAATCACGTACAAAACCAGTGCCCTGCGACAGAAGATAAGGTGGTCTCTCACATAATGTACATAAACTCTCGTTATGATTTAGTGATTCGGGATTCAGCTGGAGCTTTTGCAAATCCTGGTCAGGGAGAGGGAAGGATTTGGCTGTACCAGGATGGGACATTTGGATTTGGGTTTTTCTGGGATAATTTTATCATTGATCTCCAGCATATGGTCCAAGATGGCTTTCTTCTTGACGCGGTGGAGGTTTGATCAGTGATTGGAACCCTTATTTGGGATCATCTATTTTACTAAATAGATTTGTTGCTGGATGCCATTTATGGATCTTGGCATCGTGTAGAATATTTTTCCGTGGACATAGTGTATTTAATGTTTTATAATAAGGTCCTTGCACTATCATTTGGCTTCATGTGCTTTTTTCTTTTCCTATTAAGTAGTTCATAACCCGCGAGTAATTACTTCTCTCAGTGTAAACGTTTGAACTCAAGTAATTTCTGTTATACGTTGTTTTTTCCCTCTCATATTCTATGACTTGAACTTACTAAAATCAACCAGAACGTGTTTGCCTTTTCATTTGCTCGTTTTACCCTATTAAAATAAGAATGGAGGCCATTGGATCTGAGGTTGTCCAATCAGGTAAGCTCATAGGCCTCGAATAGCCATTACCATTACGCAGGTCATACTGGGGCGAATATTTTCGTCATCAATCAAACACCAATAGGGGAGTAAGATATAACAAATTACACCCTTCCATCTCAACGTAGCATATTTTCGAAAATTAAATAGGTATTGATATCTCAATTGAGGATCCAAACTGAACAATAGAATCCAAACATAGTAAGCAAAAGCCCACACCAAATTAATTAAAATACCGACAATCCGTGTCTTGCAAGCTTCGTGTAATTTGGACTGCAGGGATATGTAATGGCAACAAGGGAACAAAAGGGGCAAAAGCAGAACATTGAAGCAGATTATGATTCAAGAGCAACTTCTTTTCCATGGGCATTCTCATTCGCTGAACTGTTCTCATGTTCACCCTCAAGCTGGCTCAAGTTACCTTTTTCCTTGATGAGCTGAATGTGGTGATGTTTGCAGTAGAGTCGACCATCATGTGCAATGTAGTTGGATAGGCTAATTACACACCCTCCATGGCTGCATTTGAAGCAACTCTTGTGATAAGGAGTGCCATTAACGGTAACCTGTTGGCAGAAATTAATTATATGTGTTTATGGTTAATAGATAGCAGTTCAAAAAATTTTAGAGGTAGAGCGTAGCTTATGTCCTTGTGCAGTTATGCCAGTTGTATGTAAATTAGATTTTGTTGAAAGTTGAAGCAAATTGTTACCTTCTCAGTTGGATAGACAGTATTCTTACATCCAACACATTTCTCTCTGGTTCCACCAAACAGACCTGAGACTTTAGCTACATTGGGTTTCTGTTGAAAACAGCCAATAATCAAGATTCATGAAGGTCCTGTATACACGTGTATGATCATAGCATTAATCATTCAAGTAAATTACCTCCCCATCGATAGGTTTCTCTGGCTTTGCAATCTTTGGTGTCCCTGGAAAGAGAATTGAATAGGAGATAAATAAAGCTTGAGTCACCAATCGAAAAGTGATTCAGTGTGATGTATCGAGTTCTGTCAGAATTTGTTATATTTGGTACCTTCAAAGCTTTTGTCAAGACTGCCAGTTCTCTTAAACAATTGATCAAAGTGTGGCCTGCAATATAGAACTCCCTCAAAGGAATTGTAGTTGCCTAGCTGCAATAGATCTATTTGTCAACATTCTCATCCTTAGATTTAAACCGGTAACTAGTTCAAATTTAGTATTAACGACATCTAATATCAAAGGTAGTAAATAGGAAATAAACATATATCAAGAATAGGATTAACTAGTATGTTGGGTAGGAACCATCCGTTCTAAGAATGAAGATTTGAGAGGAAGGGTTAGCTCTTACTAAACTTGGAACGATCCTTAGGCTTGATAAATCTCATATATATAAGCCAAAAGGAACGGCAAGAAAACTCACTAGGCGCTAAAAATATCGACTTTATGAACGTCGAAATGTAAAGATGTTTCAGCCAAAATGTTGCTCTAGTTCCGAAGGTCTAATTCATTTATGGATATGATTTAATCTTATGGACTGATTAAATGAAGAAGGCCTGGAAACACCAAATATAGCAGGCAGGAAGACTAAAGTAATATGAAAGAACAAACAATAAATTCTTACTCTCAACGCATGCAAATAATCTGAGCTTTTAGCATGTGAAGACTTCTATAACAACAAGAATAAGTGAATAATTACACATACCTTGAGGGTTCCTTTGCAGTGATGGCATCTGAAACAAGATTTATGATAGTTACGATTGTCAGCTGTCAACTTATCCACCAGATACACAGTTTTGTCGCAAGCCATACATTTCTGGGTTGTTCCTGCAAACGATGCCATGGCTCTCAAATTACCTGACCAATGCAACACAAATCTATATTATGTTATGGAATTGGGGACTAATAGCAAGGAGAAAACAAGGGAGAAAATCAAAGGGACGATAGAGAAATGTGGGTTGCAGTTGCAGGTAATTGCGGAGGCCAAAAGCAGAGTTGGAGATGATTAAAGTTTGTGAATCATTTCGTCCAATTTTGAGCACCTAACGACCGTTGTCTCTCAGATATTTTTATTTTCTTTTTCTGTTTAGCACAAGTGGACAAAAATACAGTAAATTTGAAGCCTTGTTTTACCAATACGATCATAAAACCGTATTGTACGCTTTTCAATGCTTTACTTGGAAGATCATTCGCCTTAGCATTGAAACAAAATCATGATGACGTATTAAGTTACAGAAACCTCAGTGCGAGGGATTAGCAGGTGAATGTCCTTGTAAAAAAAATTTACTGAATTATGTGATATGATTAGTCTCAAACGACAAACTAGTTTCACTAATATGTTTGTTAATTTGGCAATTTTAAGCACAAATTTTCAATTCAGAAAAGAAATGGACATAAGAAAATATCTTCTTTGTCGTATAAATATGGACCATGAGATTAGTTTCATGATAACTAAAAGAAATGTAGAGGCGGCACCATAAACAAACACTAATGTCCGACAAGATTTTTGTGCTCATAGTCATTCCTCTTCCATGCAACACTATCTATATTTCATAAATCACACACTGAAAATAGGTGTTTGATTTTCATCAACTCTTCATTGTATGGTACTAGGCGCAGGGGACTTGAAACTATTTTTTTGATCGGTAAAAAGGACGAAGGAATAATTAATGACACGATTTATTTTTCTCGAAGTGTTGAAGCTTCAATCTAAACAAATACTTAATGCAAGAAATGGTCCCTTTATTGAGTTTGAGGCCCCAGGGCTCTCAAATGCCTCGTACTACACCATCTAACACCCGGCTGGCTTAGGCTTGCTTTCATTTGTCATGATTGACAACGTTGGATTCGAGGCATACATATGCATGAAAAATTCAATAACAAGGAATTGGATTGAGAGAACCCTTTTAGGTCCCACAAAAGCTGTTAGCCAATTTCTTAGAGATGAAGATAGGCCTAGGATCTTGATTTTCAACTTGAACTGGCCCAGTTTACTTGGATGATCAGCTCTTTGATGCAAAATTTGTAATTTGTCCCGTATGTTCATGAATTATGATGGTAGTTTTATGCCATGTTCTTCTTGTAGCAATCATTCATTTTCCATAATCCCATGTGTAGTGGACATTCCAGTTAAGCATATAGCAAATGCAATGATGAACCAATCTTGAACCATGTGCCACATCTCAAATCAAATCGATGGACCACCTCAACCTAATCATCAAACCGTATTGCTCCAGGGACCACTCGATTCATGTTTTTGTAAATTTCACCATATTCTTCTATCCTTAATAAAATTGATTTCATTTAAAAATTTAGTTAGAACAAATAAGAATACAAAAGACAGAGATTAAAACTGGGCATTAAGTCTAGTGGTATGATTTTCACTTTGGGGGCGGGAGGTCTCGAGTTCGAGCATGCATTTAAATTTCTTAAAAATTATCGTAAAACTCTCTACTGAAGTTTCCTAAATTTAAAAACACAGCCAATTCCTTCTTTTTAAATTTCAAATAAATTTTTATTTTAAAGAGCAAGAGAAGATGGTGTGTTTGAGCAAGTGGTGATTGAGCAGCCCAATTCAAGAAAGACAACTTCTTGCAATGGCATCTCACAGCTTCTCAGCCTCATCTCGAGTTTCATAAATTCAGAAATACCCTCGATTCCCCTTTTTTTTTTTTTTTTTTCCTCGTCTTGTCATAAGGAGGGTATTATGCTCTTCTTAGACTCTTATTAAATTTCAAATAAATTTTTCTTAGAGAGAGCAAGAGAAGATGGTGTGTTTGGGCAAGTAGTGATTAGGCCGCCTGATTCGGGAAAGACAACTTACTAAAATGGCGTGTCTTAATTTCTCATCCTCATCTTGAGTTTCCTAAAATTAGGAACACCCCCGATTCTTTCTTTCTTTTCATAAAGAGGATATTTTGCTCTCCTTATTTAGACTTTCATTAAATTTCAAATAAATTTTTCTCGAAAAGAGCGAGAGAAGATGGTGTGTTTGGGCAAGTGGTGATTGGGCCACCCAGTTCAAGAAAGACAACTTACTGCAATGGTATGTCTTAAGTTTCTCAGCCTCATTGGCAGGTCAGTTTGTTTCTTTATTTCATTTCTAAAACTCGACCTCATTTGATTTTATCTAATTTCAGACATCGCTTCATTATATTTGTTATTTTTCATTTACTGCTTATCATTGTCCATCTAATAATGATCAAAAATGGTAGCCGTAGTAATTCAATTCTAGTGTTAACTTAGGTGACATTGATGGTAGCCGTGAGACAGTTGTATGCGTTTAGCAGCTAGCTCTTCGAATTGCTTGAAGCTTTGCATGCACTTTTGGATTAATCTTAATTGCTAAAATTAAATATGTTCTTACCATCTTGGTCTACGTAAATGTTTAAGTGTCAATTTTATTGATTCTTTTACGGGAAGGTTGCTGCTATCAATTTGGATCCTGTTTATGAAACGTTTCCATATCCCTTTTCTTTGGACTTGTTTACAAAAACTGTGGTTGGTTGTGACGAAGTTAGTTCAATATAAAATTTCCTTGATGTTAATACAGATATGAGTGCGCTGTGAATATTGAGGATCTCACAAAGCTAAGTGGTTTAATGATGGAGCATTCACTTGGTCCAAATGTAGGTGAGCGAACGTTATTGTCATTTCTTTCTGAAACCATTGTTTGGATACATTACCGGAGGGAGAGATTCTCAAATGTGTACTGGGTAAAATCTTTAACTCCAGAGCGAAATATATGAAAATTCTCAGATATGTAAACTGCAAGTTATGATGTGTTACTTTAATAGAAGGCGAAGATATACCTTGAATCCAATGATTCCATTTTCTTTCTTTCTTTCCCTTTTTTTTTTTCGGTTTTTCCTTCTAGATGTAATTGACAAAGATTTGTTGACGTTCTCTGATGTCTTTTATCTCTGCCAGGGGATATGTTTATATTCATATTATTGTGTACTTGTCATGTGGTTTCTGATGTGTGCTATGATTACCTAGGTCTTGTTTATTGTATGGACTATTTACAGAAGAATATTGACTGGTTGCTGGCTAGATTGGAACCGCTTCTGAAAGGTAAGAAAATTGGGTTTCCTTCATTCCAATGCCAAGAATGCAGTCACGACATCATAAAGAAAATAAAATGTTTAATGATTTTTATATTTGCATATCATTATCTCCTCTTCGATTTTCCCAGGCTGGTGGAATTGTTTTTTCTTCATTCCAATGCCAAAAGTGTTATTACGAGACTCATGAAGAAGTTGAATCTTAGGGTACGGTTACTTATTACCTCTCCATAGGACACTAAACGGCTGAGGCGAACATAGTTTTGTTATCTTGAGCTTGTTCCTTTCTCCATGCAGTTGACCACAGTGTGTCTAGTTGATGCCCATCTTTATAGTGACCCTGGGAAGTACGTTAGTGCCTTGCTTGTCTCGTTATCTACCATGTTACATCTGGAACTCCCACATATCAATGTCCTGACTAAGATTGATCTAATTGAGAGCTATGGAAAGCTAGTTGGTGTCATAATTTTAGCTCTCTGTCCTGTTTGTCAAGTGTCAAAGTATTAGATATTGTCACAAGCTCCTATCTGATACTTCTCCTTGTTAATCGTTGCCTTTAGCTATCTTGCAGATTTTAATCTTGATCTCTATACAGATGTGCAAGATTTATCATATTTGCAGTACACCCTTGATCAGGACCCACGTTCTGCAAAGTACAGGTTTTGGTATAGCTGAATAATATAATGTACATCATGTTTACTATTGTTTGCTCTGTTCTCTGAGCGTAAACTATTGAATTAGCTTGATTGTTGTTTCTACCATTTTCAATTGTTTATTTTCCCAGAATTTAGTATTTGTGTCTTGCCGTACAATGCCACACAGCAGTGCACACATGGAATCATGAAATTTGCTAATGTAAATGTCATTATGATTGTCCACTGTTGGATATCAAATGTGCGTTAGTATTTGGGGATCTGGTGATGTTACATCCTTAGATTTCAACTGGCCGGATCATGGACAGATAGTCTCAGAAGAATGCAGCTGATAGACAAGAGCAATGGGTACTTCTTTTCAAAAATTTAGTTTGAGTGAAACTCAGGAAATGTATGGGATGATGCAAAGACGAAAGAACATCCAATAAACAATCAGTTGTTTCCAGGGGAAAACCTTTTTCACTCCCGGGTTGCTTTTGTCCCTATAATCAGCTTTCTACATTCTGAATCCTATGTTACACTAAATCTTGATAACCTAGATAGAAGATTATAGATTGTTTTAAGACGTTATCTGCTACATTTTTGAATCATGAAATATTAGAAACTTCGTAGTTGTACAGTACACATCAAAATCTTCTTGGGAGCTTCTATGGCGGATTGTTCTTTAATCCTATGTGCCTTGCGACCCACGAATAAATAAACAAATCAAACTACAAAAAGTCAAAATATAGTTAAAATTATAAGTTCGTCATGAATTTTATTTAATTTTGTTTTGTTTGGAATTCTTTTCCCCGACGTAAGTAAAAAAAGACCTCTTCCCTTCTTTTCTTGATGTATAATTTGAATACTGGAATTCCACCATTCGAAATCTAGAACCGAGTTAAGTCTTTTTGACACGTCGAGTTTTTATGTGAGAACCGTGTTAGTACTTGGAATTCCACCAAATGGATTTTCTCTTTCCATTAGTAATTGCACGAGTTTTTGTTGCATCTCATTGATAGATTGTTTGTGTTGTATTCGATAAACCCTCTCCCTAAATCGATTTGTTGAAATAAATAAAAAAGTTTATGCCTGTTTGTCTGTTGCATGTATCTTCATTAATTGGTATTGTAAAATGAATTAGGAACTGAGATGCCAGTCCGGAATTTACTGATCAAAGAAATTACTTTATTTTGTTTTATTTCAACAAATCATTAAAAGATAGTTGTCGAATAATAACGTGAGTATTGTTAATATTTTCAATTTCCTGTAACTACCTCTTATGATATAGGGTTAAGTTGGAAGACCCGCCAACAATAGTTGAAAATCCTTTTTTTTTTTTTTTAATTATTACTGCAGAAAAGATTTATGAGGTAGAGTAAAAAACTACCCCAATTATTGTTTGTAGGGATAGTCTAATAATTAAAATTTAGTGTTTTTAATTTTTTTAATAATTAAAATCTTTCACTAATTCAATGCGAGTCAAATTTGAATTTTATATTTTTTTAATTATAATTTTTTTTGTTGTATAAATTAATGCAATAATATTATATAATTATCATACATTTTCTTTAATTTTTTTTATTCTCTGAATTTTTATTGAAATAAAATATGTGATAGTTATTTTTTATTGAATTTTTAAATTTTTTTGAAATAAAAGATATTTAGAAAGTGGAACTCATAAGATAGTCATCAAAACAATAATTTTTCTTTGGAAATTTTACTAAGAAGCTATAGGAATTTGATTATGAATACTTAATTTTATTCAAATAAAACCAAAATCATATTCCTAAAAATTCTTATTTATACAATTAATTAAGATCTCAACATTTTAATGGTCTACAAATCCATCATTTCATTAGATCAGAGATATGACAAAATTTCCCAATTTTTTTCTGACGGATAAAATTATAATTGTTCTTATCCTCCAAGTAATTTCCGGATAGGTAGACTAGAATTTTCAAAACCACCAAGATAACAATAAAGGGGCCTGTATTAATAGTTCGAATAATATTATATATTTGCTGTTATTATAATTAGCTTCTACTTAATGATCAGAATTTTATGGATCACTCCTCTTTATCTTTTGAAATTAAATTTAATATTAGCATTAGTTTAAGAGTGCATTAAATATGAATTAATTATGAATTGTTATAATCAATATCAGATATTTTTATATCAATTGGTGATTTTATATTTATTGCATTTATATATATGTATATTCCCATGGAATGTGACAAGCGATTAAATGTACACCTGAAGGAGATTGAAGATATCTAGATTTCAATCCGCCTGAGATTGCTGCTTTGGTCATCCATCCATATATTATTAAATTTCCACATGCTCAACTAAACACGTTAGGGTATTTCATCTAGAAGATAATGAGTCTATGATAAGCATTATGACCCTACTATTTAATTACTAATTTCTATTTTTTTTTTTTTGTAATGATTTGTTCTTTTTTCTTAAAATAAGTACACAATTACTCAAAAATTTATCCTTATCTATCATTATTTTTATTTTTTGAAATTTTACACACGCTAAAATCATAGTCATTCCATCCCATATCGATTGCTATAAATTTGAATACAAATGAATCCTCAAGATTGCTATAAATTATCAAACCCAATCTTCAAAAACTATATATCATTATTTATCTTAATTGAACCTAAAAATAATGAGAATATCTAAAATCTTTATTATATCAAAAACGAAATATTGAGTCGATTGGTTTAGTATCCCCAGTAAAAGAATATTACCACTGTTACTGATAGGCATCATCTATATTAATCAAGGACAAGGACAATGAAAAATAAGAAAGAAAGGTGTCTACTACTTGATTAAAAAATAATTAGTTAAGTCGTGGCATCTAATCATAATCCTGACAAAATTTATTAAGAATCACTCGACAATATTTTCGAAAAAAAGAGAAAAAAAAAAATGTTGATCAGTGATATAACACAATTAATTAATAATTTGTCATTATTTATTTTGATTAAATTTATAATTTTAAAATGCTAAATATTTTATATTTTTACATAAATGATGTAACTTTTGAAATTTAACAAAAATGTCTGCCACGCAAATAAAAAGTGATTGGTTCAATATCGATAGTATATGACATGTATTTTCTCCTTTAATTTATCCTCCGTTGATACATTTTTTCTCCCTATTATCCTATAAGGGTTGAAAAAAGTATCATAGTAATCTATAGTTACCTCCTCTCCAACAAGTCAAACGATACACAATTCTATTTTCAAGGAAGCTTCTATTAGTTATTTTAAGAAAAACACATACATTAATTTGACCAAGTTTATGTATATGGGGTCTGTGTTTCATTCTATAAGTAAACCAAACCATTAACTCATTCATGGTTTTAACAACAAGATTTGCAAGAAAAATAACTCCCAGAAAATGGAGGCTTTAACACCAAGAAGATCATCAAGAAGATACAGTTTCTCTAGACGAAGCCAAGACAAGGATAAAAACCCATATTCCACGCGTGGGCTCGACAAATTCTCTGCACTTTTAGATGAGCTTGAAAAGAAAAGGCAGAAAATTTATTCTCAGATTGGTTCCGATGATATATCCTTCGTTCGTTTCGTTTACAGAGATTCAGATGATTGTGTTCCGATTGTCGTGAAGATGAAGAAGGAAAACTCAAAGCAAGACAAAACCAAGAGCGAGGATAACAATGCAAGCCCCAGAAAACAAGATTCAGAAATCAAGGAAAAATTTCCGATCGAGTCCTCAGTTGCTGAGAATAATAAACAAGTCAAGCAATCTCATGATCATAAGATGACTAAGAAGAACAACTTTTCCTGGGATGATCTTATAAAGCTGAGCAATTGGAGACAGCCTTCTTATTATTTGCCGGCGGTAGTTGTTTTGATTTTGTTGTTCTTGGTTTTCTTCGGGAGATCATTTACAATACTCTGCACCTCTATCGGTTGGTATGTCGTTCCAATATTAAAGACAGATAACTCATCGTATGTAAGAAAGTCTATTAACAAGAAGGAATATGTAAGAAAATTCAGTGATAACAAGTTAGCTAATGGAGGATTATCTTTTAATCATTCTATGCCTCTGAAGGATAAGTCATCACCAAAACACGATCACCGGAGAAGCTTTTGAAGATGATCATCTGAATTGATTCTTCTTCTTCTTCTTTTTCTTTTAGGTCAAAGTGTTTTCATTGATGCACATAGGCGTACGTTTTGTTTTGTTTTCCATTCCACGTTGTGGAGTTGGGTTGGAAAATTAATCAGTCTCCTTTGACATGGTAATCAGTGTAAATTAATAAGTAATTGTATGGGTTGATTTAGGATAGAAAGCAACAGTCCATTTCCATGTCAATTAATGTATCATTTTAATTTGTAATGGCATTGCGGTTTTGTAAGACTTAATTCAAGTTATGAATACTTGATTTTCCTATAATGGAATTTGTCACGTAGACTCAAATAATTATATTTAATTTTTTTATACTGTGGAACTCGAACAATGACCTGAGGTCTAGTTTGCTATAATACCATATTAAATTTTTTATTTTATCTAAAAACTTAAATTTGAAAATAAGGGTCCAGATGTTTTCATTTATATTTGTGGCTTAACATGGTATAACGTGTAATTTCTGTAATATAATATCTGAAAAATTCTTTTAATACATTTATAGTAGTACAACTATTCAATAATATTATATTAATAAATTTTATGTTATTTAAAACTTTTTATTTAGGTGTTAAAATTTTATTGAATAGTTATTAGATAAGGAAACATTATATTCTAGATTTTTCCTATCATTTTATTTTAACATTTTTATTTCAAATAATCTTTTTATATGTGCAATTATTTAAAAATTAATTTATTATAAAACTGATGATGACAATAACAAAAAAAAAAAATTATTATATATGTCATAAATCTATCGAATACATCAATTAAAATGGAAAAAATTTTAAACAAAATTATATTACATATTAATTTTTTTTTTTTGTCATATTATCTATAATAATTGATTTATATCTTTTAATGTATATGCATCAAAAATCTTCGCTAATGAACATACAAATAATGCAATATGTTTTAATATTAAAATTTTGTTAATAAAAGATAAATGTATATGTGTCAAAATTTTAATTAGTTTCCAAATAATGTGATATATTGTTACCAAAATTTAGTCCTATATTTCCCAATCAACGACTGTTGAAAAATCATTTTGCGAAATGGGAATGTCCTGTGGATCTAGAAGAATGCATAAATTGAAATTTAACTAGAAGGTTAGGATACTAAATTCAATAGATCGTGCACGGATGGTCGTTTCAGATTTTTTGTACAGTCACGTTAATCATCTTCTAGAGACAAGAAAATAGATATTTAATTAAGAGATGATGGATCGAGCTCTCTGATTTGAAGGCTCACTAATAATTAGACACTTAGTCAACAACCACGAAATCGGGGCATCGCCCATTGCTGCCCCTCGCTGCAGAAGACTGCAGATGACGATGCCGTGTCTTTAAACACGTGTTTCGTTGTTAAGGAGGGATTACTTCGCTTGTGTGAACCACGGGCGTTTAGTTACGTTGGTCCTGGGTGATGACAATTTACACCCTCCAAATGTCATTATTGTTTATTTTGAACTATCGCCTTTTTTGGCTTACAATTTAATTCTCTCTCTTTCTTTTTCTTTTTCTTATTTTTTTTCTCTTTCTCAAGCATCATTTATATTAAAAAATAAAGACAAGAAAATACTAATATAATTAGTGCAAATAAAATTTATGACTTAATAAATTATTAATAATATTATAAAAAATTTTAAATTTTTTAAAATCTTATATTTTAATTCTTAAAAAACAAATTATAAAAATATTCCTCGTGATTGAATTTAATTAATATATTATTGAACATCAAAAACATATAAAACTTAATAATTAAAGATTGAAATCAATTAAAAAATCGAGTCAGGACACGTTTGAGAGATCAGAAAATCTTTATGACAAAACAAAATAAGTGAGGGGCCAAAGTCCGCGCGTGCTGCATGTTGGGCATGCACAACGTGCCGTGAACCTCACGCCAACCCGCTAGCAGGCTAGCTCACGTACGCCGCACAGTCTAGGCAGAATGCCCCTGCTCCTTGATTTTAGTCCTTTTTTACAACATTTTTTAATTTTTCTTGCATTTTCACAAAACAAATCAATATAATAACTATTCTAACACATTCATAT